>WPIO01000042.1:3120000-3302500 GCA_009760855.2 Cristatella mucedo
GAGTTTGCACAAGGTTTCCACATCTTGCAGCCAAATATCTAATGACCCCCCCAAGCAGAATATTTTAGCTTCGAAATCCAACTTGCTAGATAAACAATAACTTGGATAAATAAATAAATATTGAATAATAATAAAAAATAAAAAACGGAGAACTCTTTTTGAACAATGCTTGTTTGGTGCTGGTGCAGTGGCTCTCCAGCCTCTCGTCAGATACGAAGCGAAACTGACAGGCGGCAGAGGCTGGGTGTTCGGCCTCCTACACCAGAAGCTGACCTTATCAGGAAAACTCGGGCTCAGTGAAATGTGCTACAGCTGAACAGATGATGCAGAAGCTTGCGGCCTTTATGCCTGGCTAGACAAGGGAGGTAATAAAGAATCATAGCCGGACGACGTCACACTAAACGCACGGATAACAGAAGCATACTCGTTTTGTTCTTGGGCTCTCCATAAATATTTTCCCAAGCTTTGCATAACTTTAGTATGCCTAGCATCGTAGAAAACCCTCTTATTACCAGAACGAATTTACAGCCACAGAAGCGGTGGCCATACTGCAAGGATCTTTTTGCGCTTTAGTGTAAGTATGGGGCGATTCAAAGCAGACCATAAAAAGAGAGAGATGGGGAGAGGGGGTGAGGGAGAGAGTACACGAATAGAATTGTTGTAAAAAGAGATGGAAGATAACACTGCCGGCTTTCGGAGGCTAATCAAGCTCGAAGTCCGATTGTCGGGTAAATTTAAAAAAAAGTAAAGGTCAGCTTATTCAACAGACTCATTTATATAGCAGCAGAAGAGCCTTAGCAGCTATTACATCCCGTCGGCCTGCTCGCAGGTGGCAGTAAAGGATTGCCTCCGGCAGGAGTAACTACCTGGGTCGCGAAGTGCAAGCGAGCATCTCATCCCTCACCAAACACCCAGAGGCCGAGAGGCTCGTAAAGTGTGGCCAGGGTCGAAATACCGCTGCCATCATTTTTTATAAGGTGGCGCACCGAGCTTGCAGCAAGGATTTCCAGCCGATGCAGCCATAAGCACCCATCTGTCGTCTGGTTCCTCTTCGAGGGTCGTGCCTCGTGCAGCAGGCAATCCTACGTTGTCTGCTGCACGAGGCATTGCAAGCAGGGCAACAATCTGCTGCTACATAATTAAATGAGGCTGCTGAATAAGCAGCTTTTTTACCTTTCTTAGAACTGCTTCTTTAGGGTATGACATATGTCAAAGACCTGGCTAATGTTGGCTGTTGACATCTTACCGGAATACGACATAAATCGTTGTAGAGCGATGCCACCGATGCCCAGTCGAGATAGCAGGTGCTCCAGAACAACTTGGTGATCAATATGATCAAACTCTACCGAAATATCCAACACAACTAGCAGAGAGACTCTATATAAAGCACATCTGACTACACTCAAGTCAACATTCCTAAGAAGGTCGTTATATTCTGCTGACTGTGTAAGCTATTTACTCTTTGTCTTGACTAGGACATGCTAGGTCCCCAAGTCCTTCAAATCGGTAATCGTTAGACCCATACTTAAAAAGCCTGGATTAAATACAGAGGTCCTTGCAAACTATCGCCCAGTTTCCCTTCTTCCTTTCTTGCCAAAGATTCTTGAAAAAAGGGTTGCTAAGCAGCTGGTTGCACATATTGAAAAGAATGAAATGTCAGAAACATTTCAATAAGGATTCAAGATGCAGCACTCCACTGAAACTGCTCTCCTCCGTGTTAACAATGACATTCTACGTGGCACCGATGGCGACAATGTCACTGCCCTAGCTCTGCTAGATCTGTCAGCTGCCTTCGACACCATTGATCACGATGTTCTACGTGAACGATTGAGAACAACGATCGGTCTGGCAGACAAAGCACTGGCGTGGTTTAAATCGTGCTTGTCCGATCGTGTTCAATCCGTGTCGTGTGGGGGTCAGGTCTAACCCACGAGACCAGTCACCTGTGGAGTCCCTCAAGGGTTCATCCTCGGTCTCTGGCTGTTCTCCATTTATGCTATACCTCCAGGAAAAGTGATTAAGGCCCATGGAATAGGGCATCACTTTTACGCTGACGATACTCAGCTATATTTGACATTGAAACCATCGGAATCTGCTGCAGCAACTGATAAACTGAATGCTTGCTTTGCCGACATTTGATCCTGGATGTCGGAAAACTTCTTGAAATTAAATGACGATAAAACCAAACTGCTGCTCATAGGACACCCTAAGCGTGTGGCTGGATTAAAAGGCTTTGCTCTCCTAATAGGTGATGCTGTCATGTGACCATCACCACGTGCTCGAAATTTAGGTGTCGTTTTCGACGGCTGCCTCAATTTTAAAAGCATCATTCAGAAGATTGCTTCTACAGCTAGCCATCACGTCCGATCCCTATCAAAGATTGGCGGCTATCTCCCACAGTGGCATGTAAAAAATGTAACTAGCTCCTTAGTTCTGTCTCGGCTTGATTATTGTAATTCCCTTTTGGCTGGGCTGCCAAAGAAAGCAACAAGGTCACTGCAAATGGCTATGAATATGGCTACAGGGCTAGTTTTCAAGTCCCAGACGATTGACCACGCGTCGCCTTTGCTAAAAGAGCTAGGGTGGATGCCGGTTGATCAACGGATACAGAGCAAAGTTCTTAGGCTGACCCACAAGGCCCGCCACGGCTTGGCTCCTTCGTACCTCTAGCTGAACTGCTGCACCAATTTCAGCCTCTTCGGGCCCTCAGGTTCTGTGTCGACAATAAATTAGCTGTTCCATTCCTCTGCTTAAAGACCGTTGGTGACAGAAGCTTTAGCTCTGCAGGTCCTAGACTGTGGAACTCGCTTCCACAATTCTTACGCAACAACAACTACTCTCCGGCTGCCGACTATGGCTCATCTTTTTCAGTGATCCTGAGCTGCTACTTCCATGCTACTCACTACCTTAAAACTGCTCTCCTGACTCTGCTATGCTTCCCACTTTCTCTTTGTTGCGTGAGACGAAGTCTGTTGGCTACCGAATGCATAACATACCGAAAGTCGCTTAGGCTGTGAGTGCGCTATATAAAGCTCTCCTGCGTAAAGCCTACATAGGCATTATGACTTCGTCGAGTTACAGAAGAACATTACATTACATGTTCACCATAAGAGTTTGGCTGGTCTGCCATTACTTGTTCAACTTTGATATAGACGGCAGGGGGGAGTATTATACTGAAGTTATCTAGCAAGGACTTCTTAAGAGTGACATGGACAACAGTTTCTTTTAAGAATGCCCTGATAAAACCTGAGTCTAAAGACGTCTTTATTATGTAAATTACGGTAGGCTTCAGCTAATCAAGGCATCACACTGTAACACTATGGTTACTAGGCTGCAGGATTAAAGGAATTCTTACAAAAACTATGCTTTCTCCAGCTGCATATTTTGCCACTTACTTAGTCAAAGCTGTCCCTTGCCGCACGCCTATATCTATGTAACTTCCTTACTTAACTGCCCTTATTAATTCTTCAGTGCTTTTCACTTTATTTGCTGTGTGACATATAGGCTTCAGAGTACTGGCTGTGAAGAGAAATCCCCTTCGGCTTTAATAATAATAATGTACTTGAGACTTTGAGTTCATGACTTGAGTTCATGACTGAAGCGGCCATGCATGCACAAACAGGCTGATCCACATATAACCAACAGAGTGGACCACCGTGTTCACAGTATCTCTGACGTGTAAGCACGAACCTCCTCTCCCATTTAACGGGGGGGGGGGAAGAAGGGCGATCCGATCACTAGCAGCTAGGCATCCTATCTGTTCCGCTGTGACAGCCTCATTCGATTGAAGCCAAGTCATCGTACGGCTTCAGCATGGACGAGCACGATGCCAGCATGTAGATCTGAACTCAAAAACTGCTCTCTCTCTCTCTCTCTCTCTCTCTCTCTCTCTCTCTCTCTCTCTCTCTCTCTCTCTCTCTCTCTCTCTCTCTCTCTCTCATTACTTTCGCTCTGCTCTCTCACTACTTCCGCAGTTGTCCTTTCGCCTTCGCTCAGCTCTGACGTCGTCTGCTGGGGGAACTGGCCGACTGCGCCTGGCATGGCCTCGAGTGTGCCTGCCTGCCTGCACCATGGCTGCCACTGAGATGGCGCTAACGCTGAGCAGCGCAGAGGATGAGCAGACAGCAGCACTGGCTTTGACTGCTGACGTGAAAAAACCCCTGGCTCAGACCAAGGACGGTGCATGGCGGCACTGTGCAGTGCCACCGACTTCGAAAGGCATCGTCTGTGCGGTTAACAACGTCACAGAATCAAGACGGCGGAGAAGCCAGCTGCAACGGCCGTTTGACAGTTGCAGCTGCCAGTGGCTCAATTTCGCAATTTAAAAAGAGAGGGCAGTCAAGGTAAAAGGTAGCGTACAGGCAGCGAGCCTCTTGCAATCCTACAGCACGCGATTCGTCGAAATACTTGCAGATAGACGGCGCCCCAGCTAGAATTACTGGTAGGGTAAGCTACCGTAGCACACCAGCGACTACACGGCCTCCGGTGAAAGTGAGAGGTCCATTTCAATTACATTGAAGTGACTTCTCTCCACCCCAAACACACGGCATTCTTTACCTGCAATGTGAATACTCTGACAGCATAGAACACGGCCAGCAGGACGACTGAAACCCATCGAACGATCACGTGGGGCACCGTCTTATCCAGGTAGTATTGGTAAAACTGCAACAAAGCAACAGAAGGTGGCTGCAAATTAAGCACCGCTGTGTAAGATCGACTCGTGGCTGCGCGATGCTGCGCTGTGCATGCTGGCGGTCAGCATTCGCTGACAGCCAGCTGACGACAAGCCTGCGGCCAATGAACGAGGGTGACGCCGGAATGAGCGCGAGGCTAACAGCTAGCTCAGCTTCCTTTCACTTCGTGTGACCTGGCAACGGCTCCGAAACCCAGCACGAGTCCAAGCTCCGTGCGCTCAGCTATTTGCCCCCTCCCCCTGTCTGCTTGCTGAACGAATAGGCACCCCGTGACAAGGCGGGTGCGAAAATGGTCCGGTGGGCTGCCACTCCGTCGGACCCCAATGACAGGTGGCGGGAGGTCGACGAGGGTTGCCTAACTTGACTCAACGGATCCCTTCCCTACTGTGTCGACCTTGGCAGCTGCAAGTCGGTTGCAAGTCATTTCCATCTAGCCTACGACTCTTCTAAGTAATAATAATAACAACAATAATAATAACGATAATATATTTGCAAGCACTTTGCAAGTGTTGTAAAAGAAGCATGCTCAAATGGCTATGCTGAATTACGACCCCACGGCATTGACAGGCGAGCATAAATGGTTTGCGTTAAGATGTTTGGTGTTTAGATTACAGAGTTTTATTTCATTTGGGATTAAATTTAGTTCTATTGCAAGACTGCTTCTGATCATTGTATTCCACGAATGCCGAGCGAATCTTACACCCATAAGCAACAAAGGCATGAAAGCCAAAAAATCAGTCCTGAAAACCAGGCAAGGAGTTTGCCCACAAATCGTTCTCTAGTAATAGAATTCCTGAGCACAGCAGCCCACCAGGCCAAGACCTCCCACCGTATTGATTCGGCCGGCTGAGCAGCCAGCCTGCGTTGAATCTAAGGGCATCGACACACCTGGGGGGGGGGGGCTTGTAGCCGTGGAATCAGGCAAGTTATAACAATAATAATACACTTGATAAAGCGCCCTCAGTGAACTCAATCTCTTTCTAGGAGCTTTACTTTTGCTGCAAAGGAAACACGATCGAATGGTTAATGGTATCATGTTTGATAAACAACATGAATAACATGGTTAGTGGCAGCATGCAGTGTCAGCACGCATAAGCACATGAAGGACGAATCACAGGGACCCACTAAATGCTGTCATAAATAGGTGCGCTTTTAAGTTCTTTTTGAATGTGGTCAAGTCAGGGGAGGTCGTGACGCAAGTCGGGAGTGAATTTCAGGCTTTGGGAGCATACGAACTAAATGCACGGTCTCCAAAGGATTCAAGGTTTGTACGAGGTATTGGTAAACACTTAGATTCCGAAAAGTGGGTGGCACGATGCTTGGCCTGATGAGGGAGTAGATCAGAAGATCAGATGGGTAGGCTGGAGCCAGAGAATGAAGGGACCTAAAAGTGAGTGACAAAACCTTGAAGTCAATCCGTTGCTTGACTTGTAGCCAGTGCAGGTCGGCAGAGAAATGGCGTGATGTGGCAACTGCAACACTACACTCACGACAGACAAGCCTAGCTTCAGAGTTTTGCACCAGCTGTCTGATTGAACATGCCGGTAGGCCAGCAAGCAGTGGGTTACAGAAGTTAAATATGAGGACTCTTTACTCTTGCTATTATTATAAATTGTAAGAAAAAAGTTGCTGCAACTGAATTTTCTAGTCGTCGGGGGGGAGGCTTTCGAAAATGCTTTAACATCAAAGTGACGGATTTTAACTTGCTCCTCCTGTGGACAAGTCAGGCTAACTGAATCCTGGGTAGTTGATCTGTATTAATACTGGTCGGCCATATTGTATGCTAGCTTGGCCAGCTGGCATGGTCGCCTGTGACTTCGATCAGTTCTCATGCTCGGCATGCTTCAAAAGGGCAGCTCGTTCAATGGGAATCAGTTCTTCAACGTTGACTCGATGTGATTCAAGGGAACCGATGTCGATTTTAGCTTGTAGGTTTTGGGCCACAGCTGCAGCTGGCTTAGGTTCATTCCCGACTGTAAAAAGCTTGAGGGATGCCGGTAACCATCCGGGTAAAGAGTAAAGCTTAGCTGATTTAAGATCGACCAAGAATTAAGATTGTGCACAAACAGTTATATGGTGCATTATTTTTGCTATGCATAGTGCTGGCTCTAAGCATAGGTCTTCAAACACTGATGTTTAATAGTATCGAAGAATAGCTAATAGTGATCAGACCAACAACAGATCAGCCTGAGACCTGGAACACGTTCAGTCCAAAATTTGCTTCAATATCTTATGAGGCTTTCCTAGTCTATCGGAATGGGCTACACTCGAGTTACATGCTTTGAGATCCTCTCTTGACATTGACAAAACTTACACTTATCTGTCTGCCTTTGTGTTTGCCAAAACTCGGCCGATATTCAACCAATCAACATAAAATTCAGAAATGTGCGTTGGGTTCTGCTAGTTCATCGTTTTAAAAGTTCATCTTTGGCGCAGGTTGGACACATATTCCTATACATGTCCCTGAGTATCCTTCGACTTGATATTCTGCTTTCATGCTTCACTATTACATGTCCTTCTTTATATTTTCTAAGCTCAAAAAATGCTTTGAATCTTGATTTTTCCAGATTCTCATATTTGGGACATTCAGTCACAGACCGTGAATTAGACAATCCGAGAAAGTCAGATGATCGACATCAAAGTTGTTGTCATATCAAAAGGTAGTTGATGTTGCAAATGTCACTTGTGCAAAATCCCATGGCAATGCTTCCATCGTGTTCTTGATAGGTGAATGATTATTAAATCTGCTGGGAGTAAATCCCAGGTTTGTGGGAAGAGATCATTCATAGTCAAAAATTCTTACCCGATGTATAGCTTTCGACTCCACTAACCATTTTGGACGTTCAGACGAAGAAGCATCCATAAAATAATGTCGCACTCACACAATCGGCGCTTCATACGCACATTCACAAATATAAAAGTAAAATTGTTTCTTAAAAATGCAGATGTATGTAAAACTAATTTGCTGCAGCCTAGGCAAAGGTAAACAGGTTTGTTATATCCAAAACAAAAAATTATGCAAGCAAAAGTTGATATGCCCTAAAATAACCTAAAAACCAAGAAATGGGTCAATCGCAAATGGAAAATTGGAGATACAGCTTTGTCCATACGCTTATTTGCACCCGGTGCATAGACCTGAGTTTGGATGTTGCTAATACCCGTATTCGAATAGGTCCTTACACAACACTCGCTATTACATTATAACAATCTGTCAATAAAATAATTACCTTAGTCACAGTTTGTTTCGTTTGGTTTAGTGAGTAACTGTTTGCCGGCTCCCAGAAGCAGTAACACGAATTCCACCTACGGTGAGCACATTTTAGCAATAACATTTTTCCGGGACTTTACAGGCTCCATTATTGCCATTGAAATTATTCATGCTTCCTACGTGCTCACGTTTGTGTCATGTTCATGTCTGTGATAAACCCCAGAGTCTAAGGATAAATATGCCCATGATGCACCAAAAAAAACCAAGACAAACTTTAACTACCAATCAAATCTATGCACATATGCTTAGAAAAAGCTGGTCTTGTTTGAAAACACAAGCAATGCTGCTATTTTTAGGATCTTCTCAGAGCTTCCAGACATCAGTAACTAAGTAACTAACAATAACTAAGGCACACCGAAGCAGTATTTCTAATTGCAAAGCTGTGCAATCAGTGTTGGTGGGTAGTTTCGAAGCAACACGCAGCACTTCAAATAGACCACAGGCAAAAATGCTCAAGAGATTGTTGACCTCTTGAGCATTTGTCGCTCACTTTTAGGTCACTTCATCCTTTGGCTCCAGCCTATCTCTCAGATATACTCCCCCATCAGGCCAAGCATCGTACCACCCGCTTTTCGGAATCCAACAGTCTACAAATACCTCGTACAAACCTCAAATCCTTTGGAGACCGTGCATTTAGTTCGTATGCTCCCAAAGCCTGGAACTCCCTCCGGACCTGCGTCAGAACATCCCCTGACCTGACCACATTTAAAAAGAATTTAAAAACACACCTACTTAGGACAGCATTTACTGGGTCCCTGTGATTCGTCCTTGATGTGCTTATGCGTGCTGACACTGTGCATGCTGCCACTAACCACATTTGCATGCTGACCCTGTGCATGTCACCCCTAACCATGGTATTCATTTTGTTTGTTTGTCAAGCATGATTTTACTCACCATTCAATTGCATTTCCCTTTGCAGCAAATGTAAAGCGCCTTAAGAGAGATTGAGTTCTCTGAGGGCGCTTTATCAAGTGTATTATTATTATTATTATTATTAGACTATACGAACTAAAGACTATACAAAGACGGGCATATCCGTGACCTTTGCTAGGCTCAAGTTCGATGTCTAGACCACGGAGTCTGATCTATTCCCAGCTGTTGGGAAATAAAATCAAGCCTTCAAAAAAGTTTACATAGTCCCTGACATAAGCGGGCAAGCCAATTTAAGCTTACAAACAAAAACCTCATCATGAGGGCAAATCGGTGCCCAAATTGTTCAAGCAAGATTTTGCATAGCTCTAGTGATTGGCTGTACAATGTCGTAAATACTTAGTCGGCTAGTTAATAACTGTCCGACGTCATGAAGCCAATCGCAAACCAAGACTCACCTAAGACTTCCACTGGCATAATGGACACGAATCTCTCACTCCCAAAAAAAGGCCCAGCTGGACCCCATGCAAAACTAATAGAAAACGTCTTGGCCTTAAAAAGAGACTGGGTTGTCAGCTAGAAGATTAGGTTATCTCAGATTTCTTTATGGGGGTTCGATTCTGGAGCTCCAATGGGCTTGGATTTTGCTTGACTTGCAGCTTGGCTCACCCAAAATGCACAGCAGTCATGATATTGCCTCTCTGTATTTTGGAATATGGTCCGATAGCCAATCAGGCTAGAACCCAACAAGTTAACTTATAAGTTCAAAAAGGCATAACCTCACTTATTTGCCAATCAGACCTTTTTCGACTTTTTTCAACTATCATAAAGAAAACTGCACTGTCTGAATGGTATCCATAGGATAGTGACTATAGGCAGGGAGTTACATAATCATGTGTACCGAAAGCCGCTTAGGCTGTGAGTGCGCTAGACAAAACTCTCCTGCGTAACACCCACATGGTATTTATGACTTTGTGGTTACAGAAGGAGATACATTACATTACAAAAAATGACTACCGACACTGTATTCTTATGATTCTTAGGGAAACCACATCAAAGCAAAACTGCACAAGGTCCGTTTTAAGGTAACAGAGGTGCAAATGATCACTCAGCGGTCATCGAGCAATATATGATGCCAGGCGGTGGTCATATCTGATGCGAAACAGCTCCGGATAGGCTGCTGCTGTCGAGTTCTTTCAAAATTGAGAGTTGCAGTGATTCATATGGGTGACAGCAAATTTATATGGACGGTGACCGGAGCTTGGCAACATCCCAAGAGAAACCCTTACAGCAAAACAAAATACTGAAAAGATTGGTCCAACAATCGGATAATTATTTACGGTACCTTTCAAAAGACAAACATGTTGAATGGATCTGAAGTTTTGACGATTTCCACGTAAAAAAATATATGATATGTTTTGCTATATATGCCATCAAATGCCTAATACTAACAGAAAAACACTTGAAAGCAAGAAGACTAGCTGGCATCTTAGCCTATTAATTAATGTTTGGTCTAGCGGTTAAGGTGCTCGCCCCGACCAAGGTCTGACTGAAGTCGTGGGCTCGAGCCCCGAGGCACATGTGAAGCGCCTGAATAGAGATTTGTAAGTTTTCTTGGGGCGCTATATACATGAATTATGTTTATTTTATATTTATATTTTATATTTAGCCCATTAATTAAGCAATGCTTAACAACTGCATAGTCTTTGTGTCTTTGTGGAGTTACAGATATTATATTACATTATACATTATATTACATTATGTGGCCCAGTAACTGAAGTGGCAGGATCAGCTAGCCATTAGGGGCGAGGATCAAAGAAGGAGATCTGCAAGAAATATCTGGGGTCACAGCTATTGAGAAAGCAGTTCCTACGATTAAACATCAACTCACCTGGCCAATTCGCTGCAGCAGCTTCATGATGGCACCCGGCGATGACGAGGAGGCCTCAGCAGAGGAAGAAGCTGCATCGTTCATCATGTTACTATAGGCAATCACTGCTCACAGCGATTGCTGGCCGAGGTAAGTGGTGGTTTGACTTAAGTGATCTGCAAACGACAGCATGCAGGTAATAAACTTCTAGAGCTAACATAAACGTATGCACTTCCAACGAGCGCATGCCGAACATCTAACAATGGAAAACTATCGTAGGGTCAAGTGAATGAACTTGTGGGTGAAGGGGTTAATGAATTCCGAATGATGTCTGTTGCTGAGGGTCCTCGTGCGAGAAAAGCAAATGCCAAGCAAACGGGCCTCGCATTAAAAGAAATCTAGGAAAACTAGTCACACAGCTAGCATTAAAGCCTCTGTTGTCAGGGAACAAAACTTCAGCACATAAGCCGTGGCAACCTATGTCGCTCTTTCTAAAATTTAGCACAATTTAGGATTCCATTTCAGGCAGATGACAACACACAGCTTTATCTGCACTGTGATCATTGATCCATCCCTGCCATCCAGCATTCTCTTAGCTCCCTTGCAGCATGTATTGCTAACGTTTGCACTTGGATGGTAGCAAACTTTCTCAAATTTAATGACGATAAATGAAACTTACTAGCTGTAGGCAACCTGCTGCTACTCAGAAATTGCAGTTCACTTCTGATTTTTTAACATGAGTTTTGCTATACATGTCTATGATTAAAAATAGCTCAATTCAAGGACGTTTGATGACTTTTAATTTCAATGCTCACGTAATGATATTTCATCACATACACCGATCGAAGCCGGCTGCTGCTATGGGATTGGGTGTAGACAATTTTGAGTGGGGAACGATCTCCCTTTAAACTTCTGGCTTTCCGGTCTACTGATCTACCGAGTGAATTGTCGAGACTGCCATTCTACTGCATCAGAGGAATTAAATCATGGACACTAAATTGTTACTTACATGCTCAAGCCGAGCGCAGGTGTACTGCCTGAATGCAAGTGCATGTTTTATTAATTGCAACTTGGTGCCGAGCTTATACCATTACGTCTGCTGTGGTCGGTGATCACACAGCTGCTTCATAACAGCTTTCCTTTAACGAATCCAACTTGTATATGACCCTCTTTTGAACAGGCAAGATCAGAGACATTTGACCAACAGCATCACAGACCGGCATGACCATCAAACTGGTCAAGCTAGTCATGCAAAAGTTGGAAGAGTTAATGTAGCTCTTATGTACGGCTCAAGCACAGCGGCAGAGCCAGGCGGCAGGGGGCATTTGCCCCTCTCCCTATAGGGGAGCAGCGACCTAGGTCGCCTCTTATTTCTATGCCTCGCCAGCCGTCACCAACGACGAAATTATTACCTACTTTTACTCTATGATCAACCACCCAGTTCGTGTCAAATAAATGCTATGATTGTGTGCAATAATTTGTCATTACTTAATAATAATAGTACATTTGATATAGTACCCTTAGAGAACTTAATCTCTTTCTAGGCACTTTACATTTGCTGCAAAGGAGCGAGTCTTGCCCACTAGATGAAAATCTGGTGGGTCCACCTATGCAAAACTCTAGCAGGTTCTCTACCCCACCACCATATTTTGCCTCTGCCTCTGCTCAGGCAGCTAGGGATAACATCTACACGAATGGTCGGGAGCTGCAGCACCTCCCGTAATGCCTGAACGCAGGCAGTCTTTATATGCATTGCAAGTACAGTAGTAAAGTAAAGAGCAAAGGTTAGCTGATTCATAAGCTTCACTTATATAGCAGCACAAGAGGCACATAGCGGCAGAAAAGTCCTAGCTGCAATCACGCCCTCTTTCAGTATGCAATAAAGAGTTGCCAGCTGCCGGACTAGAACCCGCGACCTGGGTCGTAGAGAAAAGCAACTTCCAACCCCTTGGACAAAGTGGCAGCTGCATTGCCGAAAACACGATCAGCCCTAAAGCCTAGGCTGCAAGCAGTTGACAAAGCTGAAGCAAGCCAGTGATAATCTTGGTCGATTGCAAAATGGAGTAGGAATTGAGTAGAACTGTCACAACTGTATATAAAATCAGAAACTCTTCCAACCAACCCCCACTACAGAATGTTGCCCAACATTATATGCTCAGACACAGGCAAGCTACCAGGCCTGTCTATTTCCAGTTAATGTAGCAGGCAGACTGTGTCGAAGTCCCTTGCGTGCCTAGCAGCAACAGCAGCTCGAACCCTATGGACACCATTGCTCAATATCCTGGCACAAGGTGAGGCATATGCATGCTACTTATTCATTCAGTCTTCTGCTTGAACAGAATAAAGCATGGATGTCACAAGCAAAAACAGTAAGAGCCTTAGCTTGTCAAGAAACCAGTAATCTGGGCACACTAAGCCCATAATAAAAAAGGCAGCAGTGTTTCTGAAGAATCTGAAACACCAAGTGTCCTGTATAGAACCAGCGAATCAAAACTGCCTGGAAATGTGGCTAATTGATACGTCACTGATAAGGCATACAAAACATTTCCATCTGCCAAGAACTGCCGGCCTGGACGAAAGATTGGCCTATTTATTCTAGAACTTATTTGATGGTGGGCCCATAAAAGATCCACAAGTATAACAATGTGCCATGTAAGTACCACAGCATGCTTATATAAAAATTATTTAATCGGTAGGCTTGTGTGTGGAATTTCTAGATTCCATTTAGACTGAAGAAAATTGCCCAATTCTGCACTGCCTGCACTATCATCCTTAGGTCAACAAACCCTACCGCAGCACTCAGCTACATGGACATGTAAAAGCCTTTTTGTCACTCACTCGGGGTCACTAAGCAAGGGCACTTGGTTTCACTGGGCCCAATCTAAATGCTTAGCACCAGCAGGTCAGAATATCGTCTTGAGGCTAATCACCTCACTGCCTGCTGACCAGCCAGTCACCGGCCAGTAGTCCATTGCCGAATATCATGAGATCGTTAATTGCAGAATTAATTTGTGGGAACAATGGGCTGGTCACCGAAACTCTTTAGCAATCCAACGGCAGTATTCAGTATAAAAACCACCCGCATGCAATATCCGGCAAGCATAGACCACTTCATATACACTAGCAGCCATATGTTTCCTCCTGTCAGTACAGACGATGTATCTCAGCCGCTAGCTGATCTGACAGGGAAAAGAAGGCTCAACAAACACGGGCTTGAGGCCAGGGTAGCACAGAAAGCTCCACTACGACTGACGAAAGCCCACAAAGAAGCAATCCTTGAGTGAGCGTGGCAGCACAGACACTGCACTAAAAGATGGAAGATTGGTAGTTCAGCGGTAACTGAGATCTCTAGACAGTAGCATACGATCACCGACAGAATTAGTGGACAAATTGGCATGCTACACAATTCGATGCAACTCTTTAACTCGTTGAGTTCATGCCAGCCCGAATACAGACATTGCTAATCGGAGAAGAGTCACATCCTAATAGCACTGGTGCTTCTACTGCCCGTTCAGAGATTGTCAGGCTATATAAATCGCTTGCTGGGCTGGTACAGATTATTTTGGCATCAATTTCCTTCGTTTGGACCCTCGGCATAGATTTCAAAACTGCCTACAGCTGTAGTTGGCCAGGCGCCCACAGTTTGAGTGGGTTCGGCAAAACTTAAGGCCCCTAGTGTAGATCACCAATAAACCAAAGCCAACATGCATTCTTATATGGAATGATGTCACAGCTAAGTCAGCAGAGCTGCAACTTGGCAATTGGGCCTGGCAAGTAAAGAATTAAAATAGGCGCTGAAAAGTCTCGAGTCTTGTCTGATTGCTGTGCAACTGAAACCTCGGCCCCGAGACTTTAAAATAAATAAAATATAAGTCATTTGCATAGCGCCCCAAAGAAAACTTAATCTGTATTCCGGCACTTCACATATGCCTCAGGGCTCGAGCCCACGACCTCAGCCAGACCTTGGTCGGGCGAGCAACTTAAACACTGGACCAAACCAGCTCGGCCTATACTACATGCTCATAGGTTCACAAATTATTATGCACAATACACTACATACTAGAACGTTTTTCTCTTTCATCGATGTACGATAGAGGATGCTTAACATGCCATTAAATAGTCGACTACAATTGCATTTATTATATATATATATATATATATATATACATATATATATACATATATATATATATATATATATACATATATATATATATATATATATATATATATCGTCCGTCTAGGTGCCGCTAGCAGTGACTGTTAAGTGTGATCTCTTGATTGTTAACCGTCCTCACTATTATTCTAGGCATCTTAATTTCTTCAATCCACATCTATTCGTCATGGCAAGTTTCTCCAATCCCCCAGCTAAACTGGGTGACCTCTAAAGCCATGGGCATATTAACTTGGCAATAACCAACTACCAGCAGAACCGAAATTGGAATCCCAGTGCAAACACAGAGACGAAGCTCAACGACACTCAAAGCAACCATCAATGCTATGGAATAGGAATGATTCACTATTCCAAGTAACGAAAGTGATGGCCTCATCAGCAGTTCAATTGCCTTACCACTTTCAATTTGCTCGGGGATTCCCACATGTCGAATTAGTGGGCACTTTTCAGAAACCCGGTCCTAGGTGCACACAGATATGCACTTGCGGTCTCTGGTTGAACAAAAAACAGTCACTAAGCAGCAACCACCAGGCTTGCCAGGAAAATCAAATTGGCAAATCGTCCGTTGCTAGGTTCTATACCTCGAGCTATATAACCTGCACTAGTCGTTACTGCTCAGGCTCCCTCCTCTATTACCCATGGAACATAGCCTTTCCCCACAATAGGCCTACTACGAGAGGGTAGGATTTCCTGCCTCCATAGGACTAGCCCTCAAGTGGTGTCACAGGGTGGCAAGCAAGCTTCTCCAGCTCTATTGATTGTCCACCTCCTGCACCACGGCCTTCAATTCTCATGGGGTAAGGTGCTCGCTCTTCAAGACCAAGATTGTGGGTTTACATACATATATATATATATATATATATATATGTATATATATATTTATTTATTTATTTGTTTATTTATTTATTTATTTATTCTTAGGGGCATGGTTCTATAGATTGGCTATGTATAATACACAAAAAAGCTATGCGTAACAACACGACGATCTAAACTTTCCAACTGTGAAAAAGCTAATACTTAAGATATAATCAGAGAAAACTGTCAATTGGTGACATGGGTCCAAGAAACATCCTGAAAAATAAGGCTGCTTTGACCACAAAACCCCTAACTACATACTATGGAGGCAACCACGCATCTTTCAGATCGACTGTCACCAGAATCTGCACACCCGTTTGTGGGGGATCTCATTCATAGGTGATGACCTTTGTGTGCACTCACCAGCTACCGGAAGCAGTATACCAAGTTTCACTTTCAGTTCACACATTCTGGACATGTCAATAACTTGGAGGCTACACAAACACTGTACGTGACTTAAAATTTCTGCTGTTTCTAATTTTGCTAGTTAACACTCTTTAGATAATTCTTCTGATGCAATGCCATTCTTTTAAGGCATCACATATAAAATATTTGCAATCAGCCCCTAGAGAAATAAATCTTTTTTTGTATGCACTTTACACGTGCCGGCAAGGAAGCATGTCAATCGATTGGTGATCAAATGCGAAATTCCTCCACACGTGAGCACAATGGAAAGATGAAACAAATGTTGTGAGGGACATTAAGTTTATGCTCATTTTAAATACCATCAAGATACGGGATGTCGTGTCATCAGTTGGTAATAAGTTCTGGGCTTTGGGAGCAAACAAATCGAAGTCACGAGCACCAAAGGATTTGAGATTGGTTAGAGGCACAGTACAACGATCTGAGTCTGACGAGTGGACGGTATGACTTGAATTGGATTAGGAAGTATTGACCGATGCAAGTGAATGAAGAGACCTAAAAGTGAGTAAAAGAGCATTGAAGTCACTAATTGACTGAAACCGGCATAAGTTGCTGAAAGTTATGTGTTGTGGCAGTTTCAATGTCCGCTACAGTCAGCCTAGCTACACAGTTTTGCACCTCACCTAAGTGTAAGCAGCGTTTTGCAGAGGCAGGAAGACCTGCAAATACTGGGTCACATAAGTCTAGATGGAATGTCATGAGCAACATGGCTGAGGTATTTTTATCTCAGCAAGTCTCAGCTAGTGTGTGTATTATCTATAATCTCAGCAAGTTTGTGTAGTGCTAAATAGCTAAAAGTAGACTGACGAGACATTGGAGCTGATGCATCCGATATAATGAATGGCAACTCAGAAAGAATAGCCAAGATCTGCTAAAATTTAGCAGAGACGAAGTTTCAGCATCCATAGTAATGCATTCGGAAAAAAAGGAGGGCTTGACCACATCGTCCCGATGCTAAAAGACCGCTATCGACAGACGCTTTTGTTCTTGCAAGTCCTAGACTGTGCAGCTCACTTCCACAATTCTTACGCAACAACTACTCTCCTGCTGTGAACGCTGCGCATCCTTTCCAGCCGTCCTGAGCTGCTACTTCCGTGCTACTCACTTCTTCGACTGCTCTCGTGACTCAGCTATGCTTCTTGCTTTCTCGTTGTTGCATGAGATGGAGTCTGTTGGCAATGCTATGTGCACCGAAAGCCGCTTAGGCACTGAGCGTGCTATAGAAAACTCCAGCAAAGCAACTACTAAGTCCTTGGGGCTATGTGTAGTTACAGCATTATGCCCTAGCACAAGCAACAGTCCCAAGCAACATTGTTTCTTAGGAAAAGTAGAAACAGCAGGATTTTTTGTCACGTCATTAGCCATATCTGTACAGCCTCCAAAACATTGCAGAAAGTGCCAACAGGAACCAAAATTTGGCATACACGGCAACCGGCAAGTGGCAGCAACCTCAAAGCCTAGCCATTACAGAGAACTGCATGTCACTTATCCCTTACACACTAGTGCATGTCCATACAACAACCATTGATCCAGATCATACCTGATTGCCCCAATAGCGTCTACTTTAGGGGTTTGTTTAACTTCCTGAGCAAAAGCAGCATTATTTTCCTATTCGGCAGACGTCACATTGCTCGGTTAGTTTTAGTTTTGGCATCAGAACCAGCTCAATAGAGCTACTTGCATGCTTAAGAGGTCGCGTTGTTCTAGTTTTACAAAAATTCAGCAGTAACATCGAATCCGGTGATATGGCATGACTTTATGGATGGAGTATATATAGATGCATCACACCTGGTAGGGAAACCTGCTGTGCAGGTCAAAGAGCCGGCCATATTAGTGCACGATCTCTGCAGAGCTTGGGTCAAGTGGTCAGCAGCAGAATGCACCTGATGCAGCTACCAGCCCATGTTTGCAGCTTAATCTTAAGAAAAAGTAAAACGTAGAATAGGTCCATGAGATTATATGTGCATGACTATAAGTGATGTTTGCCCAACCCTCCCGGCACACAGTAGGTCTGCTTCTTTTTCACCTAACATCCCTGCCAGGGTCCTAGCTGTAGAGAACCACCGACGTTTATAGACTCTTGAGAATAAGCATGTAGCCAATCATAGATGCCACTTTAAAACTGAACACGGTAATATTACTTGCACTTATATGTCACTGCTAATCGTACAGTATCCACTGAATAGAGGAGAATCCAGCAAACCCTGTGCTTCAAAACAGGACCGCCTAAGACCTCCACACGGAGCAAGTAAGTGGCCGCTTGCACTCATTCCCTGACATCCATGCCCCATGGCATCTCTCACGTTAGTTCAGCTGGATCCCACTGCAGTTTGTGATACCAGTGATCACCAAATCCTTCCAGAGTGCCTACCATCTGTCCTGGGCATCACTAGCGAAGCACTTTGGAGGTTGATGTGCTACCTTAGTGGAAGGCATCATAATGTACATACATGCTACCATTAACCATTCGATCATGCTTCCATCACACCATATGTAAAGTGAGGTTGCCATACAAATGTATTATTATTATTCGTAGTATTATCATTATTATAGGTCAACTGCAATCGGACATTAGGTAAGCCAGGGAAATAATGAAGTACCCCTACAATATGTTACAAAGCTTCTTTTCAGAACATATACTCTCCCTTTATAAACCATGACCTCCATTTCTAAGCAGATAACATCCCCTGCCTTCCAGCACCTTAAACTGTTACAACTCCCTTGCAGCGAGTGCTGCTGACATTTGCACTTGGATGACAGCAACTTTCTCAAATTGAACAACAATTAAACCGTCATAATAGTTAAGGAAAAACTCACTCAGATATTGGAAAGCCTAACCCTAAAAATAGACTTAGCAAGCATATCCTAAGTGTATGCATAGAATCAGGGTGCTCTATACCCAAGTGACCTTCCATTTGACGACCACATCATCTCCACAGTCAAGTCTGCCGACTTTCAGCTATGCATCATTGCAAGATATTTGGGCCTGTTTGGATCAGGATACCAAATACAAGCTGGTCCGTGCCTTTGAGACATCGTGCCATGATTCCTGTTTTAAACATCTCTAATCGAAGGCCTTCCTACCTGTACAATAAGAAGCTTACAGTTGGTGCACACCTTGACAGTTACCTTGCCAGTCGTAAACATTGCAACAGAAAAATAACACTACTTCTCATCGATCTCCAAACTTTGCTGGCTTCCCATCAAGCAGCGTGACGATGACGACTTCAAGATTCTGCCACTTACTTCCGGGTCCCTTCATTCTCTTGCTTGACCTACCTATCTGAAGCACATTCTTATCAGGATGTGCATCGTACCACCAGCATTTCTGTCTCAAATCATTTACCTATGCCTCTAACCAACCTCAAATCCCTTGGACACCGTGCACTAAACTAAAAGCTCCAAAAGCCAAGGGTTCACTCCCGACTGACCCTCTGACCTGAAGAAATTAATTATTTTCTTTAAATGGTTATGGGTACTGAAATATTGCTTGCTATCAATAACCAAATGACAAGCTTCATTTCCAATATATGATAAATGCCTAGAAAAAATAGGTTCTCGTACAGCAATTTTTTAAATTATCTTATTAATATCGTGGTCTGACATTGCTCTGGGACTGTTGACTGCCTTCGCGTCCCAGCATCCAGCACATAGCGAAACTTATGTGCTTTGGTCAGGCCGACAGCCTGCACAGGTCAGGGTCACGGTGGAAAGGTTACTGGATGAACCCTTCCACTTGAATGGACAGATCGATACGTCCATATACAGACCCATGTGCGTACACACACATGCATGCACACATACAGACACACATAAACACACGCACATAGACACACACGCAGACACACATATGCACATAACCACGGCCACGCAGGCATAGGATGGCTGCCCCCTAAGAGTGCCTCCTTGCTACACTCATGCCAGGTTTGGCAGGAGCCTTCAGCAAGTACATTGTTCTTGGTTTCATCGCATTACTGGGTCTGCTTGCACTTGACCACGTTGAACTCGCACGAAGGCAGACTATGGCTCCATCGGCAGTCACGGTTTCGCTCACTCTGACCCTCTTCAAAAGCCGCCCGATCCACTCTGCCACAGCCCGGTCCACTCTGCCACAGCCCGGTCCACTCTGCCACAGCCCGGTCCACTCTGCCACAGCCCGGTCCACTCTGCCACAGCCCGGTCCACTCTGCCACAGCCCGGTCCACTCTGCCACAGCCCGGTCCACTCTGCCACAGCCCGGTCCACTCTGCCACAGCCCGGTCCACTCTGCCACAGCCCGGTCCACTCTGCCACAGCCCGGTCCACTCTGCCACAGCCCGGTCCACTCCACCACAGCCCGACCCAATCTGCCACAGCCCGATCCATAAGCAGCACCGGTCATAGTTACAAGCTAATGAAACAGGTGGTCTTCTGTGAGGGAGGGGAAAGGGGGAGCCAGAACTTGAGCCACGTTGCCAATTGACATCTTCTATCAGAAATGGATCAGCTGTTTCAGCTGCAATAGGACAAAAGAGGTGCCAGAGTAGGACAAAAGCCAGCAGCTTACAAATAAAGTGCTGGCGAGCAAGCAGCCCGAGGCACTCTCTCCTGAGCTTATGGCTATTCCTCGAAGGGAAGACAAACCCCAAGAGCTTCCTCGAGCAGCAAGTGATCCACTTTCCAACAGCACGGAAGTACGAATGGCAGCCTCCTCAGCGATGAGCGGTTGGTGTCGAGAGATTGACTATTTGCATCGCCTTCTAGTGCCAGTCATACGAATGGCTGCAGACTTCCGCACCGACATGGGTCGACACGCGTGAGAGTGGCATTGACTGCCGTGACTGCATTCACTCTGTGCCCCACCTCCAACCTGCTCCCAGTGTCGACCGCTCTCACTCATTGCCCTCAGACGAAGATGCATAGAACATGCATACTTCGTCTGCCAATGCCAATTAGGGGGGAGGGAGGAGCACTTTTGACAGCTAAAGCTGCGGTGACTAAGTCGACAACCTTCCGCGTTTCTCAAGTGTTGCTACTCGGCCCCAGAGCTAGCTAGGCGGACGAAAACGTAAGACGATTTAAAAATTGTGCAGGCTTTCCTTGGTCAAACGAATACGATGGCAGCTCACAGCTGGGTCGGCATTGCGACGGACGTAGAGCTAGCGCCCTACCGGAAGGTACGGTGCTGCCGCTGCCGCCGCCGACAGATCAGCGAGTGTCGTTGGTGCGCAACGACGGAACGATCCGTGAGCGAAGCGAGGGCGGCGCGGCTAGCCGCAAAAAGCGCGTCTGCGCCATTAAGGAAGTCGACCGTGGTTCGGACACGTGCGGTGCTACCCGCACGCCCCTGAGCGAAACAAGTTCGGAAAAATGCATCAACGCGAAGCAGCTCGGGTCAAGTGAACAGCGGCAGAAACCTTCGGAACGGAAGAAGAGGCACAAGGATCCCTAGGCGGAAGCGCAAACAGGGTGTGCGGCAAAAAATCAACCTTCCCATATCGGCGATCGGCCGAGATGCGCGCGCGCATTGCACGCCGCTAGGGAGCGACAGCAACGCGAGATAGCAGGGAATTCACCGGCCATATCCGACCCGGCACCAGCCCATTGGCGACCGTACGGCGCACGCGCGACTTCGGCAGCTCTGGCAGCGGCATGTAAACGCATTTTTCTTCCGCGCTGTTCGCTGATACAAATGAGCAGATGCAGCTGCAACACCTACCCCACTGGCGGCTTTCAGCAGACACGTCGCCAACTCACCCTCACACCCTGCCTCGCTCTCGCTTCCGGAAGTTTGAGGCGTGGAAATAGATTAGCTACTTAGTACTCGGTTGACGTTTTACGCGCCGGCTCCGGTGCTTCCGATCGTTTGTTGTCTCCTTTCGTCCGATCCAGTTATTCTCTTTGCTCAACTGCCCTAATCCGTTTAGATTTTAGAGCACGGTTCTCATCATCCGACAGCGCCAAACGAGCTTGCCCGACGAAACTGCTGGCCGAGCTAACGTTTTCGCTTGAATCGCCGGAACGGACGCGAGTTGACTAGCGCAGTATCGCGCAACAACACCGGCTCGCCGATTTCGCAGTCCCTTCATTTTGAGAGCTCCGATGCGAGGACAGAGTACAGTAAGTCCCTGCAGTGGGGCTTGCACCGAGAGCCATCCCAGCGCCATCGCATCCCGAAACCGACCTCGGCGCGCCGGCCGCTCGGTGCGCCGGCGCGCGTCGCTATCGAAGCGCCGCCGGCCTGGAACGTTCCAGGAGCGTTTGGCACCGGCGGCAAGGCGCCGGTGCCAAACGTATTCGGCTGGCACTCGCAGCGCACGGTTTCTATTGCTCGTACGTTGATGAAACCGAGCTGTACAGCAAAATGTGTGACTGCAAAATGCTTCGTATATATTTAGTAACAAATTCATTTGTACAGCGCCCCAAAAGAACGTAATCTCCATTCAGGTGCTTGGCATATGCCTCGGGGCTCAAGCCCACGAACTCAGCCACAGACCTTGGTCGGGGCGAGTACCTTAACCGCTTCTTGCCGCACGTCACGACTCGGCACTAAAGACACCGCCTGAACTCATGTCTTGTATTGTCAGTTATGGAGAAGTTGTGTTTCCTGATTTTAGAGTTGCCTTTGCAAGTTCTTCTCACCATAGCTGTATCAGCTGCCAGTTGTGAACGATCCTTTAGCAAGCTGAAGACGATCCTGTCGCATCTGAACGCATCAATGGGGTAAGATTAATAATAATAATAATAATTCACTTGATAAAGCGCCCTCAGAGAACTCAGTCTCTCTCTAGGCGCTTTACGTTTGCTGTAAAGTGAAGATTGGTGAAGATTGGCTCTCCGATATTGCCTGGTTAAGCATAGAGAAAGAAACGCTGGAAAATATTGACTTCCAAACTGTAATAGACCAGTTTGCGACGTTCAAAGCCAGAAAAACTCACCTGAGATGAAGCTGCCTAAACTATATAACTACCTTGTACCCGTGCTACAGTTAATAAAGCTTTCTCTACTCGACATGCCAGCTGCCGTGCTTTTTCCATTTCTTCTGTATTGCGTTGGAGTTATTTTTGCACCCACTTTTGTCAAGCGGAAGGGGCGCCACTATGAGCCGCTTTGTTCCCGGGCGCGGGAAAGGTATCACTGCGCCTCCTTCCGGCCCCGGCCCTCGAGCACAGCGCTGCAGCAGCAGCGCAGGGACCGGTAGCTACCGACCTGGGTTCGCTGCCTACTTTAAAATTGCATATTAAGTTTCTTCACTGCGTCACTCATTGCCATGGTCATTTTGAACGAGTCTTCAGTCTTCGCCTGCACTAATCGCGAAACGATGTCATTTCTGACAGTGCTAGCTCGCGTGGTCTCAATTGTCCGGCGCCTATCAGCAAACATTAATACAGCAAATATAAATAGTTTAAATGCTCTCAATTATCGACTATTCGTCCCGTTCATTGATTAAGTATTAATAAAGTGTTTTAATATTTGCTGTTCCCCACGAAAGTGAACGGGCTTTCAATTTTGTGAGGAGCGTTTTTGCGACTCCATCTTGAGTTTTCGAGGATTATCTTTCCGGCAATAAATTCGTTGCAATTACACGCAACATTGGCTGTCATTAACTTAATTATGCGAGTCATTTGTATTGCGCCCTATGAGAACATAATCCCTACTCAAGTGCTTCACGTATGCCGCGAGGCTCGAGCCAACAACCTCAATTATCAAATGCGTTTACCTTGACTTTGGTCGTTAAAGGCGAGAATCTTAACCATCCGGCCAAACTAGCACTAATTGCAATATTTGTTAGCAATCTCTCTCTCTCTCTCTCTCTCTCTCTCTCTCTCTCTCTCTCTCTCTCTCTCTCTCTCTCTCTCTCTCTCTCTCCCTCCCCTCCCTCTCTCTCTCTCCCTGTCACCAAATTTTTCAAAGTTACAGTATTAAAAATTACATTTTACATAACCGTGCATTTGCACTTAAGCAGGTTTATGTATGAGTCAAAGTATTTGTGAAGTTCCATTCGTGTACTAGCTCTTTTCAAGTACATCAATGCACTGCATATAAACAAGTAATCGCACGTGGCAACTCCGAAGAGGAGGGGGAAGCTAGTAGGTTATCTTGTTGATACTTCGCGAGAAAACGAGACGGAAACGTCAGTATTTTTAAATGATGCGACTCTAGTTAATCAGTAATGTGAAATTTGCTGCGGTCACTCCGCCGCTAAATGACGCTGACTCAGCTGTGCTTTTTATCTGTTTTAATCTAAATACTTTCCAATTTTAATGCAATGAAATATCACGTATAAATTCCTGGTTAAGACAACTGAAGCCTAGAACAGGCCATTATGAGCGTTACTAATTTCCGGAATACAAGGGAAACTAAAGGAACAGAGCAGGACAGAGCGATCGACAAATTGTACGAGGTCATTCTGTTCAGGTGCATACAGATAAGTATGCGGTTGAGCAATGTAATTTAATCTTCATTCTGGGAATTTCTCATGAGATGAGGAGTCCGTTTGCTGGAAGCTTGTGATTTGGGGTAGCGAAAATAACCAGCTGAGCCACTGCACATAGTGACTAGGAGTTGAACGCATTGTTTAAGAATCAACCTTCGTTGCAGATGATAGCATCACACCCCAGGACCTAGACCATTAAATCAGTTCAGTAGAGCTTCCTAGCAAGTTTTATTTTGTATTTACAGGTAAGAGTTCCTCAGAAACTACTCTGATGAGGGTATATTGTGCCTTCTGATTGATTCTGATAATGTTTAGAGGTCTCTGTAGTTCTCCTAGATTTTTATACAACATTTGACACATTTGAAATTCACGCCCTTTTGGTGAGCCACTCGAAACGCTTCAGTACGATGTCTTATTGCTAAATTTGGTTAGGTCCTACCTCAGTGAGGATTTTCAGAGTCAGAGAGATGTAGATGCTTGTCAGTCGTCCGGGAAAGTCCTCAAAGTACCGGGTACCTCGGGACTCGGCGCTTAGACGCCATTTGATGGAAGCAAGGTATCTCGCTGGGGCAAGTATGCAAAGGTATAGACGCATCAAAGGTGTAAGTAGTAATGTAAATAATTTCAATAATAATTATAGGTCGGTTGAATATTTCTGGCAGTTAATAACGTCGACATTCGCAATTAGAGTGTCACTACCTTCTAAAACTAACAGTAATAAGATTAGTGTAAAAGTTTTGGGTAGTCATGGCGTGACCCCCACTTGGAAGACCTCAGCCTCAACAAATCTATTGCTACTTCCACGATGTCTCCACACAATCATTGGAGCGAAAATTGCATGTACTGTCAAGTCGGCATACTTTCAGGAGAAGAACATTGGCTAAGTCACGATCTGCTTTGACAAGAGGACGGTAGCAAAGCTGGTCCACGCGTTTGTGTGTAGATTACTGTAATTCTCCTTATTCGGAACCATCGACATAAGCCATTAATCATTTACAACTGGCGGTGCAAAGGAGAGTTTTACTTGAGCTCCGAAGCTCGTCCAATCTGCCGTGCAAACAGCGTAGCAGCCCCCTCGTCACGTCAGTTCTGTCTGAGCTTCATTGGCTCTCCATCAAGGAGCTAATCACTTTTAAGATGCTCTCTCTGACTTGAATGTCTTTTCTCTCACTCTCTGTCTCTCACCCTCTCTGTCCCTCTCTGTATCTCTCTCTCTCTTTCTGTCGCTCTCTGTCTCTGTCTCTCTCTCTCTCTCTCTCTCTATATATATATATATATATATATATATATGTATATATATATATATATATATATATATATATATATATATATATATCTGTCTCTCGTGTCTGTCTGCCTGTCTTTCTGTCTGTCCGTCCGTCCGTCTGTCTGTCTGTATGTCCGTCTCTCTCTCTCCTCTCTCTCTCTCTCTCTCTCTCTCTCTCTCTCTCTCTCTCTCTCTCTCTCTCTCTCTCTCTCTCTCTCTCTCTCTCTCTCTCGTGCATCCGCTTATCTGTCCAAACTCCTGGACCTCTATTGTGCTATGGCACCACTCACCCATCGGCTTCCGTTCATCTCGTCGTTCCTGGTACAAAATTGAAATATTGTTGGGGATTGGGCCTTCAGTTCATACGCAATAAAAGTCTGGAATTCACTTTCGGCTTCTGTTATCATCTACCTTGACTATGCATCATTTAAGTCTCATCTAAAGACGCATCTGCTCCGCTGAGCTTTTCCTGAGCTTATCAATGAATTCGTCTCTTTTTTCTGTGCACATCGCTCAACCCACATGACTAACCAGGGAACTTACTAACCAGTGGAAGTAAGTGTCTTATTATCAGCTTTTACCTGCTTGTCTCAGCATAATACCTTTCGTGCCATTCACTCTTGATTTCTGCTCTTCTTTCAGCGACCTGCAAAGAGCCCGGCTCGAGATTTTGAGCTTTACAGAACACTTTATTTGGTTGATTGTGACGATGTGTGCGTGCGTGTGCGTGCGTGCGTGTGTGTGTGCGTGCGTGCGTGCGCGTGTGTGCATTCAAATCTTCAAGTAACTCTTACATATACCTGGCCAGAGGACGCTAGCGATGAGTTTACGAATCTGAGTGGCTTTTGACAAACTTTTGTTGGTAAACACTGCCACAGACTTCCTATTTCATTCATATGGCACTAGCAATATTTCTTGAAGCTGCTAGCTATTACTCGGATAGCTTTAGTTCCGAGTGTCTTGGTCGACAATGGCTGCTGAATGTCTCTAGTTCGAACTTATGCATGAAGACAACATATTTCGATTTGCTACTTTGGTCCGTTGCCCATGCCGTTTGCATTTCACAACGTTCCCTATTATCTGTTCTCGGTCTATGAAATATGCAGTTTCGTAAGTGTCAGACAAAAAGGAATACGTTCACCGAGCACTTGAGGTGCACTGTAACCCAGCCCACCTCTTCTCATAAGAAGGCAAGTGCAGATGAAACAAATTACTTACTAAGGGCTAAAAAGAAAAAGAGTAGAAGAAAAAAAAGAGAAGATGCGGTTGGGAAAGCGGTTGGGAAAGCGGTTGGGAAGCTTAAACCACCGAGGGGAGTGGCTAATGGGGTGGGTGGGACTATGCGAATCAAAATTATCGCCTACCATTCGATCCCTAGAATTGCCAACAGTTGGCCCTGCCCAACCGCTTCGGCTGGTCCTGTATCGCTTTTCTGAGAGAGGCTACCTGATTTGGAGACTAGTTCTAGAAGATTCTTGGACAGCAGACATCCGGTAACAGATTCGAGATATTTCTCCGAACAGAATCTGCCATTTTTCCTCTTACATCCTGGCTCAGAATGATTTTGGGCTGTTCGCATTGGGAATGCACATTCAGGGTAATTGTGTACAGGGAAAACTCTTATTATTAGCACGGGGGCAATCGAACTACACTTTTACATTTTCCGGAAAGCTACATTGTTTAGATGTGCCTAAAGAGACCTGCAGCTCGGCGTCGAAGGCGAACAGCTTCAGACTCTTCAAATCTCTAAAAAAAAATATTTCTTTTTCAAGTTGTTTTCTTTTTTTAGGCCAGTTAGTTTAGTTTTTAGCTTGTTAGTTGATTTAGTTCCAGGTCAGACGCTTTCTAGGCAGCACTTCTGGCTTTCCTACAATCGGAAAAAGCAACTCTCGTAATCGCGGGAGAAGAAAAGTTCTCTCCGGATCAAGCCACCTTCGTCTCGACCGTTTGACGATGTAGAATTATAAAGAGGGCGATCTTTCTTAAATGCAGGATGGTTCCGGTGTTGAAATAAATAAATATTTTGTACATGGGGTCCAAAGAGATCTGTAGCGGTGTAGAGCGCCTTTGACTAGCGGCCTCTGGCTCTTCAACCAGTAACTGCGAATATTAATGTAGTGTTAAAAGGGCATTGCTGTTTCAAATGTGGTGTGCGGCTTCCACATTCGTTCAGAGCTAGGCCACAAACACAGCGCTCCTAAAGGTGCTAATCTCTGTCGACGCGCGACGAACACTGGTGACGTCTTTTTTTCTTTTCTTAGCCAATTTAACAGCCTCATTAGTACAGCAGCAGAAGAGCCTTATCGGCTATCACCACTGCTTGCGGTTGGCAATAAAGGATCGTACCAACTGCTGGATTCGAACCCACGACCTCGGTTGTGATGAGCGTGCACCTTACCTCCTGGGCTATCACGGCCGAGTCAACTGAACCTACTTGTAGGTGCTGCACTAATGCGCGAAGGTATGCCGACAGTATCGTGATCGCTGCAACGACTAAGAGCGCTCATGCCTTGCCATAACAGGTCCGCATCCGTAACGAATACATGTCTATTTCACAGCAGCGGACGGTTACATGTGACAACTACTCTCCTGCTTCCGGCTATGGCACATCCTTTTCAGCCGTCCTGAGCTGCTACTTCCACGCTACTCACTGCCTCAACTGCTCTCCTGACTCTGCTATCCTTCCCACTTTCTCTTTGTTGCATGAGATGAAGTCTGTTGGCTGTCGGAATACGTACCGAAAACCACTCAGACTGTGAATGCGCTATACAAAACTCACCTGCGTAACACTCGCATAATCGTTGTGGCTTTGTGGAGTTACAGACGGAGATGCATTACATTAAAAGCGGCCGTGGCGTACACCAAAGGTTCTGTGACCTAGAGCTCAAGTCATCTCCAATGCTAATGCCAAGCCTGGAATCAGAGCTGCCACCCTATCTCAGGGCGCCGGCATTTTATACGGCCTCCGCTACAAGCTATCCTACAATCACATAATCACAAATAGCGATTATCCGCCGTAACCCAGCTAGTTTAGCTGGTGTTGCTATTTCAGTGCGCCTTACGCACGGATCTAAAGGCTTTCGAAAAATCCTGTTGTTATTTTAACGACTCACTTTATTAACTACTCAACTATTAAGGATTTAAAATAGCAAGTTTTGTAGGAGTTAGATAATAAGTTACAGTAAGGCTTTAGAGCTAATCACTCCACAGAAGCAGCATCATTGGAGTTGCATAACGACCGCCCCAGGTATGCTGAGGTAGGTAGAGTCTATCTGCTTGTTTGCTTGATCTTTCGACAGCGCTCGATACGATTGATCGTCGAGTCCTTCCTAAGTGCCTCTCATCTCGCCTGGGTAGAACTGGCACTGCACTACAATAGTTTAAGTCCTAACTCCGTGGGAGACTTCAGAGTTATGATGTAAGCGGGCAAAGGTAATCTGAGGATTCAATAAAGTACGGGTTACCTCAGAGCTCTATGCTTGGTCCGCTTCTTATCGGAATGTTTACTCTCCCCCTTGCCGATACAATCGCCAAGCGCAATGTAGGCTTTTAATTCCATGTACAGTCAACGTCCGACTTACGAAATAGATAGGGACCGGAAAACCTGTGATAAGTCAAATTTTCTTGAGTCGAGGATGGTATGCGATACGTTCTACTATGGTGCATTCTGACGCTATCAGACTTTATTTACTCTCTACTGTTTTCTCGTTGTCAAATCTACTGACTGAGAGCAGATGTTGAAAGTTTTCTTTGATTGATCTTGATTTCTGATTTTTGCGCGTCCATGACAGAGTACGTATCTCCGAAGTTTCGTAAGTCGAACCGTCGTAAGTCGAGGCTGACTGTATATGACACAGACCTGTACCTATGCTTTGATCTTTCCCCGCTTTCCAGCTTCCGTCGAACTCTCCCCTCCTGCATGCATTTCTGGCATGTGCACTTGGAAAAGAGTGAACCACCTATAATTGAATGACAATGAAATCAACTTACCAGTTAAGAGCGAACCATGGTGACTCAGAAATTGGAAAATCTATCCTAACAAAGGCTCTGCCAGCATGTCTTCTGTTGCATCTTCATGAAATCTGAGTGACCTGTTCAAGAGGGACCTTTCAATAGACGACTGTATCAGCTCCAGTCAGTCTAGTCCGCCTACTTTCAGCTGCGTAGCATTTCACAAATTTGGGCGTGCTTAGACAGAGATACTACATCCAGAGGTGAAGTCAGGGGGTGGCAGCTGCCACCTCCTTTGCATTGTAGGTGGGAGCCGAGTCTGACGCTCGATCGGGCGGCCAGCGGCCTCGCTTTCGCGTCCCACTGGACCCTTGGTGCTGGGCCTGGCTGAACGACACCCTGCAGGCGCTGGGGGGAGGCCCTTTGTGTGACAGTGTCTCCAGCGGCGGGCTTGTCCTGTGGGGGAATTTCGGGAGTTATTCCCACCACTAGAGGAGTACTATACGAGTTATCTCCCTCAAAACACATTTATTGGTATTTCTCAAATACTAATCGAACGAAAGGCATGCAAATTTGCACAAACAACAAGGGCAACACTATCTGTCTTTTGATGTAACCATGGTGCCACTTTGACCTGATGACCTTAAAGGTCAAGGTCAAATTTCGCTCCGGTATTTCACTTCGGTTTTATTCAAACTAATTAATTACTATGCATTGTAGAAATATGTTTAACCTCTGCAGAACACTTTTTTGAGCCTGGATTTCTTCTAAAAAGTAAATACAAAATGTGTGTGACGTTTAAAAAGTCACATTAATCAGGAAAGTGTCGATAGTGTGCCAATAAAGGACAGTGGCGCCATACTCACTTCACATACAACCAAACTTAAGAAAACCATGGATCAAACAAGTTGACCAGAGCTTATATAAAATTTCAAGCTAATGTGGCCATAGATGGCCAATCTGTATCATCTCTAAGGCTCAAAGCCTAACTATTCAGGAAGCAGTCAAAGTTGCGAGCTTATAGCTCAACCAGCTGGCAGCACATAACTCGATGTCAAAAAGTCCCCATAATCGTCATAAAATGTTGCCAATACTGTCAATTTATCTATAGGGTTGATCATACATTTCACACAATCATACATTTCAAGTTTATCGGATCTCTATTATCGGAGGTATGACATAAGCATGATAACGAAGATAGGCACCCTAGCTCTCATACCACCGGGAGTCAAACCACCCGGGCGTCTGACCCGCGTTCGCCAATACAAACCTCAAGCTATAAACGGAAATAATGAGAACTCTAAATCACCTCAACTTCCCTTAAATAGAATCGAATCAACATTGTCAGACTGATTCCAAGTGAACGACGGGCTAGCTAAATCAAAGTCGTCACGTGACCAGCCACCGGACTACCTTGCCTCGTAGATTATGGCCGCTACAGGAACCAGATCAACAATCCCATGATTCAGTAGGTGCAGTGGTAATTGACTCCTTAGTTACGGCGGCCCCGGTAGCAGTAAATTCTCAAGTCATTATCCCTAATGATTGTCTACTTGCCAAACAATAACCGCTTCCGCTTTTTGAGCTGATGTAGACATACCAATGCAAATATGCTTCTACCTAGTAAATAAGGAGTGGGTATTGAAATGCCATTTGCAGCCGGTTGCTATGGGCGGGTTGGGGAAGCGGCGGCGGGACTAGGCCCCGGCCGATAGGGTTGACGCTTTTATGATCTTGTTATACTGCCAGTTGGACGTTCGATCTCAAGGGGCGTGTCGCTTTTTCAGATTTAATGTACTTTTGGTAGTTTGAAATTGTGCTCTGTGGGTCCATTTAGGGTTGAATACCTTATATTTACAAAATTCACCACGAACGCTCGGTTCGGGAGGTCGGATTTTTCAACAAAAAAAACCTGTTGAGCTCGACGAACTAATTCCGGTTTTAAGTACGTCTTACAAAATAACTTGATTGACCATTTTCCGGTCATCCGTCAACCACCACAATTTGGGATTGCATTTGTTACTGGTTTGTATTTTAACAGGCAAATCTCCAAAAGACTGAAAATTGTTGACCATTTTACTCAAATTTCCCCTTGTGGAGTCTCACGGAGACACGAGCGGGCGAGCGTGAGCGGTATACGAGACTCAATCTCTATTCCCTCAGCAGGTACATATACTCCCTGGCTTACTCACCACAGATAAGGGAGTGCATCTGTGGTGGACCACATGCTTACATCAAAGGCCGGCGTTGCACCGAGTCAGTTGCAGAACCACCTGCTGCAGGTGGGGCATGCATTAGTGGCCGAGGTTGCTGTGCCAACTACAATAGCAGGTGCACACAACATCCCTTCCCCCATAAAAAAATAAATTTCACAGTCCCGCCAGTCTGGCTGGGGAGGGGGCGACCCTGACGATTGGACAGTCGTTTAGCCGTCGGTTCCCCATGCGCTTCCCTACTGCCTGCTTCGACGGTGGCCCCAAGCCCAAGTTGTTGCCCTGTCCTGCAGTGCGTCGTTTGGGCTCTATCGGGTGTTAAATTTCGACATTAAAGGCTTTCGACCGGCTTAACCGGCGTGCTGGCCACGTGACATCCACTCGCAGGAGGCCTACGTCAGCTCTGTGCCCCTCGCGAGGAGCCGGTCACAGACGTTGCCCACTTTTAGGCAAAGCTGGTAAATCGCTGCCACGGGCATGCGGTTCCCGCAGGTCACCTCCGTTCGAACCCCGATGGCCGGTCTCAGGCGCTCGTCGCCGGCTGATCCGGCCCTGCGAAGACCACTCCGGTTCATTTATATGACCTCGGCGTTCCACTCCGCCGAGTCGCTCTCGCGGTTGTGCTCCTCTGCGCTCTGTGTCATTTGGTTCGCACAGCACACAGAACGCTGGCACAGGACTAACACCAACAGTTTATTATATGACTCACAGAGCAGAGGAGGCACGACTTCCTTCGCCCCTCTCTCCCACTCGAGTCCTCTCTCCTCGACCACGGCTGTGCATTGGCAGACCCCGATGGTGAATTCCCCATCAGTTCACCAGCGAGTTACCGGAAAACCTTATTAGAGGCGGACCACAGCTGTGCACAGGCCCCTCTCGACGATGCTCCTAACGGCTGTTTTTAGGAAAGGAGTGGTACCGGCCTGCATATAATCAAACCACAAATCCCTTTGGCCTTAAGGTCACAAGTTTCAAGCAGCAACTCAAGTAGCTGCAATGTACCAGGCTGCATTGAGCGAGCCTAGTCACTACAAATGCAACAGTATACATCCAGCGCCGTATCGGCATAACAGCCAACATCAATAGCTCACCCCACAGGCAGGCTGGCTACCTTACAGCCGCTCGCGAAACGGTTTGGGGCCGTACCGTCGTTTAAGCAAACTCCCGAGCTCTCCAACGTACAGATCAGTTAATGACATAGTCGGAGAACCAACGCGGGCGCTGCAGTTCCGACCGCATGCGAAGTTGTTGGCTGCAACTTTCCTCTGCCCCGTCGTATTGATCATCTTCGCCTCGTGACTGGGAGGATGCTGGCGGCTGAGCAGGCTGTAGTTCGATTGCTTTCGGGCTGGAGATTGTACCAGTACACCATATGTAGCACTCATCTACAGGTACGAGCTGCCATGCCCTTGGTAGTCCGATGCATTCGTGCGTTCGACTTTGCCGTTGCCTTCTGGTCAGTAAGCACACCGGTAGATGGTCTCAACGCCCCAGCATTCGCAGAGATGCCGAACTGCCTCAGATCGGAACGAGACGCTGTTATCCATCAGATGCTTTGTAGATGGGCCTCTATCACGAAAGATTGGCTCCAGCACTCTGGTGATAAGGTGCACCTTTTCGCTAGGAATGTGCCGCCATTGCGTAAACCTGTTGGGCCCGAAGTCCACCAGCGTCAGATATTTCTCGTTGCGGTAGTGTCTGACATCGATCGCAAAACGAGACCAGGGTTCAGTGACTTCAAGACTGCCTCGCTGCCACGAAATCGGCGACGGATTCACTAATCTGCAGAGCAGATAGGAACGAACAATCCGTTCTACATCAATTCTGCAGATGTTCGCATTAGGGCGATATAGCCTAGCCAAGTATAGTGTCCTGTCGACGCCCAGGTGGTGCAGATTATGGAGTTGCTTGAGTTCGATATCAGGAGCCGCGAAACTGACCTCAGGAGCGACGTCACCAGTACAGCAAGTCGTGAACTTCAACCACTTTTGCGGTACTCACGTCAGCTAGTCTTTCCCTTTGTTTTCTGGCTACCTTACTAGGCTTACAGTCGTCTCCAGACTGCACTCCGTTACAACATCGTGGAATAGGCCCAGTCGTCGTCGAATGATCGCCTTTCCCATGCCGCGCGTCCTCACGGGTTTATCCCCATCGATCAATGGCTTCAGCCAACCAAACACCGAAGTCAAATCAGTAGCAATTTGAACTTTCTGAAGTCCCTACGCAATTGCGATGTTAAGGCCTTTGATGACGGCTTCTAACTCAGCGTTGTTGATATGCGAGGTATCGTCTGGCTTTCGGAGCCACGAGGCATCCTAAACCACTTAACCGTCGATCTCAAGGCACGATCTAATAGCGATGCTGCTCGCATCGCACCAGTTTTCCACTGACGACATTGGGCACCTGCCACATGCCAGTGACAGGACCAGAAGCTAGCACCCTGCGATGGACGTAGTGAGCAATTTCCAGAACCATTAGCCCTTCATAGACTGCAAAAGCTCCGCCCGTTAAATACAAGGGCGTGAGTGCGGCAAGATCTTCATCTTTAACTTGTGCGTCTTGGCCACGGAGTCCAGTCGACGAACCCACTCGACTAAGTCTGTTTTGCCGTCATAATGTGCGATTTTGGCTTGCACCGCCATTGATGACATCGACTCCATCCAACAAAATAACTTGTCGTTTGGTTCACACAGCACACAGAACGCTGGCACAGAACCAACACCAACACACTGCACTACGACGCTCGTGCGGGTGCTTTCCGCCTCTGAGACGCTCTCACTGCTGGGCGTCGCCGCCGAGACGTCGCTCTCAAAGGCGAAGCTCTTCGCCGCCGCAACGCTGCTGCGCATCGCCGCCGCAATGATTCGCTCGCTGCTGCGATTCGCTGCCGAGACGTCGCTCTCGAGGGCCGCTTGTGCTTCGTCGCAGGATAATATTGTGACCGCGCAGAAGCTCGTCCCCCGGTTCTCTACCGTTGGACTGTGTGATGCAGTGCTGCAGTGTGGTTAAAACACAGGCGGCCACAACTGGGTGCCGAAAGCATTAGTTTATTGTGGGCCTGTTAGTAGTGGTTACGCGCCGGCGCAAGCGCTTTACGCGGCGCGCACCGGACCGACGGAGTTAACTTCGCGAACTCCCGAAGCCCGAGTATAGCCAACTACCCTGTGCGTTTACGCGGCGCGTACCGGACCGGCGGAGTTGACTGCGCGAACTCCAAGCCCGCGTATGATACACTAACCTGTGCGCACGTCGCTAGCGATTGCGAAGGCGGGTTGCTACAGCACCACAAGATACGAGCAGCTAACTGAGTAGCCGGCAGAACACAACCGCGCAGTCTAAGTTGTAATTAGCTGTTCGTCGCCGTAGGTTCGACTCTCGTGCTCTCGAGGCGTAGTCTCTGATCGACTACCGAAGCTGCAGCCCTGAGCTCTGTCAGTCCTCTCGTTTATACTCTCTCTCTGTCTCTCTCTCTCTCTCTCTCTCTCTCTCTCTCTCTCTCTCTCTCTGTCTCTCTCTCTCTCTCTCTCTCTCTCTCTCTCTCTCTCTCTCTCTCTCTCTCTCTCTCTCTCTCTCTCTCTCTCTCTCTCTCTCTCTCTCTCTCTCTCTCTCTCTCTCTCTGCACTCTTGACCTTGAGCGTAGCTGCTATTTTTGTCGGACCCTAGCTCTCGGTGTCCGTCCTCGGCCTATTCGCGTCTGTCTGTAATTTATTAGATGGCTCCTCCGCCAGCTTGCCATCCTTTCGCTCTTCGTCTAATGGAGTACAGTAGTCGGACCACATCCTGACCGCTCTTTGTCTACCCAAGCTCCATTCTAACCTGAGCGGATCTCGCCGTCAAACTGACGCCTCGCTCCACTTCCGGTTAACTAATGTGTCCCCCCCTACCCAATTCTTCTTGGCTAGTCCGCCCGCTACGGTTGCTCCAGCAGGTACCCTAGTCAGACCCACTAAGGCAAGGGCTAATATCGCGGCTAGCCTGAGAGCTGCTCCGTTGCACTATTGCCTCGCCACTGAATGGTGACTCGCGGTGCTCCTCTACGCCCTGCGCAGAGACGCTTGGGGGGGGGGTGCTCTCCATCGTCGAGATGCTCTCGCCGCTGCCTTGATGATGGTTCTAAATTGGTTCATGCATTTGCAACGTCTCGTCACAACTTCCGTACTCGCCGCTTACTGGTCAACCGGCCTCTGCAGAGGCGCCATTTCGCAGTTGGTGCGAAAATCAGCAGCCAGGCACGTCTGTCGTGAGCGTCGCAGCTGCAGCATTTCACCACTTCACTTACCCACTTTCGCGTTTGGCTTCTTGCCATGGAATGTAATGTAAAGCATCTCAGTCTTTAACTCCACGAAGCTACAAAGACAAAGTGAGTGTTGACGCTGGAGAGTTTCCTATAGCGAACTCAAAGCCTGCGAGGCTGTCGGTCTGCATACGTCATTCAACAGGCTTCATCTCGATCCTGCTTTCTTTGCAGCAAATGTAAAGTGCCAAGAAAAATATTGAGTTCTCTGAGGGCACTATATCAAATGCGTTATTATTGTTATCTCAAGAAACGAGAAGTGTAGATGAGTAAGGAGGGCAGTTAAGGAAATGAGTAGCAGCATGGAAGTAGCAGCTCAGGATTTAAAGGCTGGAAAAGATGTGCCAAGGTCCGCATCTGGAGAGAAGCTTTTGTATATGAGTTTTGTGGGCGCGTTCTACATTTTAAAAGCTGTAGAGCAAAGGTTTCTGTCGCCAAAAGTCTTTAAGCATAATAGTGGCATTGCTTGGCTGGAAGCTAGGTATAATAAAAGTATTTAGCTAGGTATGAGGGAGCCATGTTGGACCTTGCTGGTGAGAGTAAGAATTTTGCTCTGCATCCGTTGATCGACCGGGAGCCATCGCAGTTCTCAGTGAAGGAGACGCGTCGCTGAACCTCTGGAATGTACTGACAAGCCTTGTAGCAATATTCATTACCAGCTTAGCGGGCTTAATAATTTTTTTCGGTAGCTTAGCTACAACAGAGTTGTAGTAGTCCAGCCTAGTCAGAACCAGGGAGCAAGTGACATTTTAGCAAGCTGTCATAGTAGACAGTCCCTGAGGGTAAGACTTGTAAAATCTACATCGGTCCATGCATCTGTGACTTCCCATCTTGAATTCTGTGACTCACTGCTTGCTGGACTACCGGCATGTGCACTCAAGCGTTTAAAGCTGGTGAAAAACTTAGCGCTTGGCTTGTCTGTCGTGAGCGTCGCAGTTGCCACATCATACAAAGCCTGGAGCTCACTCCCGACTTGCGTCACGACATCCCCTGACTTGACCACATTTAGAAAGAAAATGAAAACGCATATGTTTTTCATTTGGTGGGTCCATGTGATTTATGCGTTTATGCGTCATGACACCGTGCATTCTGCCACTAACCAGACTTGCATGCTGACCCTGTGCATGTCACCCTTAATCATGTTATTCTTGTTGTTTATTGAGCTTGCTACCACTAGCCACTCGATCGTGCTTCCTTTGCAGCAAATGTAAAGTGCCTAAAAAGAGATTGGTTTCTCTGAGGGCGCTATTTCAAATGCATTATTACTATTATTATCTAGTGTAGTCGCACAACCCGCAAGATTTTCATTTAGGCGTTATATTTATTATTTAAAGAGCTTGCGTAAGCAGATTCTGAAGAAATATCCTCAGTCTCAACATTCGCATAGGAAGGTCTTAGGGGGACGTTGCTCAGAAGTATGCAAGATCTGCCGGTCCACAGTTGTCTGCATTCTACGTCTAAGCCAGGGGGCAGACTTGACGCCTTCTTCATGCACATTGCCTACTTGGAACAACCGAGAACCGGAGGCAGTCTCCTTCTTCTAAGTTCAATTACGAATTAGGAAACATATTGATTACTGCCTGGCATTGTTCGAGATATTCTGAATAAACGTTTGTAAAAAACCCAACGGTGAGCATTGGGGAGCCGCAGCTTTACTGGTCATCACATTTAATTTTTCACCTGGCAGCTCGTCAAACAGCTGGCTGCGATGGGCAGGTTGGCTGAGGTTCAAAGGGCTACCAACGGAGTTCGCATGGGCATTTCCGATCACCAGCTTACGAAATAGGTGAGCTGGCTTCGAAGGTAGGTAGTCGGGCAATAGCATAGCCGGAGAGATGTAAAAAGATTCAATCTAGCCCCCCCCACTTCGCTTATAATATTGCGAACTGACTCGCACGAGCGAGGGGTGCCTCACAGAATGCTCCGTTCGGCCCTCCTCCGGTAAGCCTGGTGGCCGCCTCGGGCAGGAGACAAAATCCCGAGCCTTCGTGCCCTAACCCTGACTCCTCCTCGACCCGTCGGCAAAAGTCCGGTAGCCGCTCTTCGCGCCGCCCGCAATGGCTCTTCAGAGTTATCAGAAATAATGGAGGGACCCGCCAGTAAGAGCCTGAGCTGAGCTCTGTGAGCCCACTGCCATGTAAACCCTGTCTGGCGATGATGACGTCAGTGAAAATTCTACAAATGTGATAGCTCTATTAAAAAGAATTAGAGGCCCAGCAGACGTTGAACCTGAATCTGTTCGCCAAGGATTCGAGGACCGGCAAAGTTCTTTTTAGCCCCCAATTAAAAGAGTCGGTAGCCCCTTCTGAAAAAGCTATTAGAAGAAGGCTTGCGATTAAGGCGCTCAACAGAGAGAGAGAGAGAGAGAGAGAGAGAGAGAGAGAGAGAGAGAGAGAGAGAGAGAGAGAGAGAGAGAGAGAGAGAGAGAGAGAGAGAGAGAGAAAGAGAGAGAGAGAGATTGAGAGAGAGAGAGAGAGAGAGAGAGAGAGAGAGAGAGTGAGAGATGTGGTTCGGCATACAGAACACTGGTCCAGAACAACGCCAACGGTTTATTGCACATAGCACGGAGCAGCAAGACGCACGACTGCCTTTGCCCCCTTCTCACACTCGAGTCCCCTCTCTCCTCCCCTCGGGCTGTCCTTTGGCCGACCCCGATGGTGAATCCACCATCTGTTCACCAGCGGGTTACCGGCCTGTGTCAACGCCTCACTAGAAGCTGACCACAGCTGTGCACAGGCCACTCTCGACGATGCTCCCAACAGCTGTTTAGGAAAGGAGCTGTACCAGCCCGCATGCAATCGAACTACACGCCCCCTTGACATTAAGGTCACAAGTTTGCAGCACCAACACATGTAGCTGCAATGTACAGGGCAGCATGAACGAGCCTATCTACAAACCATACAAAGTAGACCCTACACATCCTCGACATAGCAGCTAACATCAATAGCTGACCCCACAGGCTACCTGACGGCTGATCGCTAGAGGCGAGCTGGTGCACGGCCTTTTGCGACCAGCCGGCAACGTGAGCCACCGGCCATTGTCATCGAGCTGACGTCCACAGCCACTGTTTTTCGGACCTCCACCAGCTGTCGCTCTATCCGCCTCTGCCGATTCTGACGCCGCGGCTCCGATATACGCAGCTGTTTCTCCGTCCTGCGTACCCTCTCCAACCCGGGCAGTCTCTCCGGCCTGCATAATCTCTGCGGCCTGCACAAAAAACTCCCTCCTGGACAGCCTCTCCGTCCTGTGCAGACTCTTCGGTCTGCACACAATCTGCGGCCAGCACAAACTCGCCTTCCTGGACAGTCTTGCCGTCCTGTGCAGACTCTTCGGTCTGCACACACTCTCCGGCCTGTGCCGCGTCACAGCCCACCGGCTGGTCGCAGTCCAACGTCACCTTCATGGCTTGCACTCCATCGCAGGCCAATGCCTCTGTCGCGGACGCCGCCGACCCTGTCTCGGATGCCGCCGACCCTGTCGCGAACGCCGCCGACCCGGTCGCGAACGCCGCCGACCCGGTCGCGGACGCCGCCGACCCTGCCGCGGACGCCGCCGACCCTGCCGCGGACGCCGCCGACCCTGCCGCGGACGCCGCTGACCCTGCCGCTGACGCCGCCGACTCTGCCGCTGACGCCGCCGACTCTGCCGCTGACACCACCGACTCTGCCGCTGACGCCACCGACTCTGCCGCTGACGCCGCCGACTCTCCGTGCATCGTCTCACTCTCTGTCGCCTCGGCCACACCACTGACCGTTGCCTCGCACAACCCCGTTGCTTCGTGGAACACCATCGCAGCCTGATCAACAGTTGCCGCTTTGAGAGCCGTTGCCTGCTGCCACGGGGTGGCAGCCTGACAAACCTCTGTCGCCTGGCACACAGTCGGTGATCGCTGCTGCCGCTTCCGGTCGCTCCTGTCGGCCCTCTCAGTCCGACCAGCATTTACCCGATCAGCGTGCAGCAATCGCGCTCTACCGGCCGGCGCGAGGTGAATGCCCTCACTAGGGCCTCACGAAGCTTGGCATAGTCATCCTGAACTTCCTGCGGGAGCCCCGAGGCAAACGTGAAGGCCCCGCCTTGCATCGCAAGGAGCAAAAACAAGTGGCACTCACTCGGTTCGTAGCCACTTTTCTCGATCTGCGTCTCGAAGTTCAGCAGCCAGTCAACGAAATCTCCGAAGCCATCAAAGCCTAGGGACGCTGCACAAGACATCTCCCAGGGCGTCATCGGCTCTATCCCATGAAATAGGTTTTGGTTCAGCATATAGAAAGCCGGCCCAGAACAACGCCAATGGTTTATTGCACAAGGCACGGAGCAGCAAGACGCACGACTGCCTTCGCCCCCTTCTCACACAAGTTTCCTCTCCTCCCGTCGGGCTGTCCCTTGGCCGACCCCGATGGTGAATCCACCATCTGTTCACCAGCGGGTTATCGGCCTGTGTCAAAGCTTTATTAGAAGCTGACCACAGCTGTGTACATGCCCCTCTCGACGATGCTCCCAAGAGCTGTTTAGGAAAGGAGCGGTACCAGCCCGCATGCAATCGAACTACAAGAGAGAGAGAGAGGAGGGAGAGAGATGGAGAGCGACGGGGAAAGAGAGGGAAACACATAGAGAGGGGAATGGGAGAGAGGGAGGGAGGAAGAGAGAGAGAGAGAGAGAGAGAGAGAGAGAGAGAGAGAGAGGGAGAGAGATGAAGAGAGACGGGAAAGAGAGGGTAACACAGAGAGGGAGGGAGGAAGAGAAAGAGAAAGGGGGAGAGAGAGGGAGAGAGAGAAAGAGTGGGAGAGATAAGCAGGAAGAGAGAGAGAGAGAGAGAGAGAGAGAGAGAAAGAGAGAGTAGCTCCCCATAAGCCGCTCCCAAAGGACACGTGATTGCCACAGGGGGAACGTAGGGTTATCGGTCTTTGCTGGGGCTGAGTATTCTCAGATACTTGCATACAGCCGATTTCTTGACTGCAAGCGCAAGGGCCTGGCAGGGACAGTCATCAATATTTAGGAATTGCACTTTAAATGACTTTCTGCCCTTTCGCAACTTATATTATGGCTCGTTCCAGTTTGACTATCGAGAGATCATCAGCTGATAAGAAGGCACAAACAGATACTCATACTACCAGATGATGGGTGCTGAGGAAGGAGGTAATGATGGTGCTAAAAAAAAATATAGTGGCTGACTTAAAAGACTCATTTGTATAGGGTAAAAGAGCCTTGACGGCCATTACCGCCGCTTGCAGTTGGCAATCAAGGATCGCCCATTGCAGGATTCGAACCCACAGCCTGGATTGTGAAGGGCTAGCACACTTCCCCTTGACTACCGCGGCCCCTGATCTCTCAAGTCGCGGTATGTAGTAGATTCATCGCTCTCATAGTCATGCAATCTGTGCCTTTCACATGGCCGTAACAGATGAGGAACAATATAACAATAATACAATTCATTTGTATAGCACCCCAAGAGAAATTAATCTCTCTATTCAGGCGCTTTATATATGCCTCGGGGCTGGAGCCCACGACCTCAGCTAGACCGTAGTCGGGGCGAGCACCTTACCTGCTGGACCAAACCAGCTCGGTGGCTTACTGGTTTGGCTCAGTGGATAAGGTGCTCGCCCCGACCAAGGTTGTGCGCTCGAGACCTGTGGCATATGTGAAGCGCCTGAATAGAGATTAAGTTATCTAATGGCGCTATATCAGTGAATTATATATATATATATATATATATATATATATATATATATATATATATATATATATATATATATATATATATATATATATATATAGTCAGTCTGATCCACCGTGTGAGAGAGCTCAGTGTCTTCTGCTGTCCTATGTACAGTCCTATCCAGTATTCCAACATTTTGGCACCGAGACCTTTCTTTTTTCACCCCTTCTTGCGTCAGACCATCTCCAATGCCACACTTTTCGTGCATCCTGTCTTTAGGTGAATGTCCTAGTTAGACATTAAATTTGTTGTCCCAACTCCAAAGTCTCCCACCGGATGTTCCCATAAAGTCTGGATTCGACAGTCATCACTTGAATCTGACTCAAGGTCAGTGTGCACGAACGGTGAATTTGCTAAAAGGTGTTTCCAAAAGGCTGTCTGAGGCTTGACCACTGCAAAGCACTCCAGCTACGTAGGTAAACTGCTAACTCCTAGCCTCAGTATATGAAGCTTTCAATGTTCGACATCTAAACGCTATATGCAATCGTCTGGCTGTTTAAGATGAAACCGACGTCAACGCTCGAAGAGTCATGCACATTTTAGCTGACCGGCATTCTTAGATCGGGCAATTGTATAATCAGGTCGGCCAACAATAAATTTTCGGGAGCTAAAAGGCAGCCTGCTAAAATTTCTTTACTTGATAGTTCAGGCAGCCGTTATCTTAGCACATTCCAGGTATGAACTCTTTACTTCGGTCCCAGGATCAGACATCAAGTAGCAGACCCTCCTGCCAGCATATAGCCCTCAAGGCCTCGAACATCTTGCAGGTCAGTGCAACGAGATAGGCAAACCATGTACAAGAAGAAAAAGTTCACACAGACCTTTATTAATTTAAGGTATAAAAGCAAGCACCGTCTTGACGGTAATTCAGGTGTCATAGGCAAATATACCAAGAGCACAGTGACGTAAGTGTGAACAAAGTATAGGTATGTAGTATAAATCTATATGAAGAGGATAACGTTTCCCAAAAAATGCTATACGTTCTATATGACCAGCAGAGGGCACTGCTGTCGAGACTCTGGTGCTGCCTGAGCAGTGAACGACAAGCAGATCCTCCAAGACATGACAAGTTTACAAGATATAATATCGAAAATAAGCTACTCATGATAAGAATAATGTTGCGTTGGACAAACATACGGGTGACTTGCGACATTAACAGTTAACAAAACGGACGGACCGCACGACTTGCTAACTAAAGAATTCCATTTACGGCAAGGCTGCTACAATAAGTAGGACTAGCCAGTAGCCGGATGCAAATAAATCCAGCAGCACCTCGTGGGGCCATCAGCACTGTCTCACTCAATCACGACTAGGGCCGATGCCAGCAATCTGGGCGATTAAGATGAGCCTGGCCGACAGTCGCCGTCCCATCCGATCGTTAGATGTTGTCGTCACTCGGTGGAGCGCCATCCTCGGGAGCAGCTGCCTGGAGTACGTCTGCTGCCGACGACGGAAGGCTGCCAAGCCTCAAGACAACTGGAGGGAAGCCACTGGTGCTGGCACCTGACGACGCATTGGGGCCCAGACTCAGGACGACTCGTGAGAAGCCACTGGTGCCGCCACCCGAGGCAGCTGTCGATGGAGCAAGTGTGACCGTAGCACCACCAGGAGATGGCACCACCACTAGGCGGCGCTTGGAGATGTGAAGCCTGTACCGCAGCAAGTGACGCCACAGGTGACCACGGTGAGGCTGCGGGATGCCCAAGCTCTCCAGATCCTACGAGCAGAGCAAAGACGAACGCATGCCAAGGGATCGAACCAAACACAGAGGATCGAACCAAGGCAGCTCGGGCAACGGTCGCGTGCGAATAGGGTGCAAGCAGAGCTCACTTACCAGGGAGCGTATGTTGCGCACCAGCTCCTCCATCGTGGCAAGGCCCAGCGACTGCAAGCGCTCGAGGTAGCAGTCGAAGCCGATACTGTGTAGCCATCTAAAGCAAAAAAGGAAAACTAAGGTCAACCAACATGTGAATACGGCCCATTAAGTGGTGCTACCCGAGGCTGGACGGCCGGTCGAAGAACAGTCGAATCACAACCAAGACATCAAGCAGAGCACACTTGGTGGCGAGATGGGCGGATACGAAGAAGTCGAGGCCAGTCCGGCGGCGTGGCGGTATGCAGCCGGCTCGGAAAAAAAACGACATACGTACGCAGCGATGGTGACCGTGGCTCCCTGCTCGTCTGCACATGTGCTCGTCACGTCGGCAGAGTCTGTCATATCGATGCCGCCAGCACCACTGGCACTGCCTGGCTGAGTGCTGTCCACAACTTCAGACTTGACCGGGTTGCTCTCGCAAGAGAACGTGAAGGACGTGCGGCTACGGTCAGTTGAAGCACCACCTGCATTGGCTGCCACAACCACGGGTCCACTGCAAATGAACATATAAAAAACTCAAGGTCGAAAGCGATCGGGTAGGCTGAGAGAGAGAGAGAGAGAGAGAGAGAGAGAGAGAGAGAGAGTGTGTGTGTGAGTGAGAGAATGAGAGCAAATGAAGTAGGATACGACACAACACATGGTCTGCTGCATACATACTCAGAATATTGCCGAAGCTGCAGGTACTGTTGCCGATCTGATGATCGCACTCTGTCGGCTAACTCCAGGCTATCACGAATCTGGCATAGCAGCTCAAAGTTGCTCCTACCCGTGACCTGTTTTGAGAGAAAACGGGAAGTGTGAAGGTGGTTCAGGGAAGGAAGATCACTTACTATGCAAAACGAGTTCATCTTGTGTGTAAATATGTCCATAGACCCATATAGCTATGGCACTGCACTTGACTTCTCGAGTCTATACATTCAATTGAGTGTTTAACGAGACAGTTAAGCTTATTTGTTACTAAAGCTTTTGAGAGTCAGCTACAGCGTTTGAAAAAACTTGTCTTGAAAACCTGAGATACGGAGAGTCGACAAACGTTCTTTGACTAATTGATACAACTGAATAACTCAAAAGAAATAAGGAAATACAAAATTGTGTGCCGGATCTGTGCATGGCATAGACAGGCAGAGTATATGCTGCTCTATCGAAAGGTACAGCGTGCATCTAGTGCTTGCACATCTGTAGTCTCTTCCGTAACCAATTATTCTCGGATTACTAAGCATGTGCCCTGTTTCCAGAATTGGAGAACCCTTGCAGCTATAGTTTGTTAAGAATCTGCTGCTGCTACTACTGGTGAGCCGTGATGGCACACTGGGTGCTTTCACGACCTCGGTCCCGAGGCGAGGTCGTGGGTTCGATTCCTGCCGTGGGCGATTCTTAATCGCCACTGCAAGCAGTGGTGATAGCCATAAAGGCTCTTCTGTTGCTATACAAAAGGAGGCTGTTTAATCAGCTAGGATTTATTATTATTATTATTATTACTACTACTTAGTCGTTTGCATGCGCACACACACACACACACACACACACACACACACACACACACACACACACACACACACACACACACACACACACACACACACACACACACACACACACAAGCACATACAGAAACACGGACACACTCACATATGCGTGCATGCACAAAAATGCAAAAGCACACTAAAGACAGGTGTTCAAAAGCACACAAATACACTTTGGGCCACTCATTCGTTATTGCTTCCACAACTAGGGAGCTCTCACGGCTACAGCTTTTTAAGGAGTTTACCAGCTCCCAACGTGGTGGTCTCGAGGCTGACACCGGTGGAACTCAGTTGCAGCTACTCTGCCAAGAAATGTCATCTAGCATCACGCTTCATCTTAATATCTTGCTGTTTGATTGGGCAACACAAATCTAATACCTTTCAGCCACGTGTCCCTTAGCTAAGCGACAGCTCTCGATTAAAGAGCATAGAAAAGCTTAACACTGATCTAAACAGCTAAGGTTTCTACAATAGCGTACTAGGTGGAATGCGAGTTACTTTCCACGGTATGTGAGCTAGCTGGATTATTGAGCCACTAAGTGGCTAGTAGTTATGGATCGTCGACAGCAGACACTTGGCGACACTCTCCACAAACACTTGAGTAAGCACTGTGTGAGCAAAAGTCGCTGGTCCCGAAACAGTCTAACCATCACTACTAGCTGCAGATCAACAATGGCGACAGCATATCATTCTGAGTTCGGTGAGGGGCATTTGATGGATTGCCGATCCCAAACAGACATAGGCATGCACTTACGTAAACATTATAAACTTCATCATCGTCGTCGTCGTCGTCATCATCAGCCACACGGCTTCGCTTTGCAACCGTGGCCTCGCTAGCCTCGGTCGCAGGAATTCCTGCAGTAGGGCAAAATAGGCGTCCACAGTGGGGGTAACTGGTTTCATACACGCAGCTGCTCTCACTTACGCGGAGCTAACCACCGTAGGGAACAGCACCGAGTGCCAAGCCAGCAACCGTTGCTGCAGGTTAGCAGACAACTCGGCAGAGCAGGCATCGTCTCACCTCTTCTGGCAGGAGCACTTGACCCGGCACTGCTTGCACCTGAGGGGCCAGCCTGAGGGCCAACGTTGATCGCCTGCTGCTGCAGATAGGCAGCAGCAGCTCCAGACGAGGGCGAGCCGTCAGGCGACTGAGGCGATGGCAGCATCAGCGAGACATTGCTTCCAGAAGCAGAGGCTGCGGGCTCGAGCTTGCCCTCGTCCGTCTTCCTGTCGCGACCGGGGCATGCGCAGATGCGCAGGTCGAACGACTGTCGACCTAGTATGTCGCCGGCTTGACTGGAAAAAGCGAGAGTTAAAGAGCTGATAGGTGCACGATGATTTCGGCCAAGGGCTAAGCACAAATGAATGGCACATCTGTCTAAGCAAATTGACTGAAATCCTTTACCAACAAATGGAACACTGCAATCGATGGGCAGCGGTTAGATTGCTTACACAAAGCTACGGATGAGCGCATCGAATTAGAGCTGAAAGCGAGCAGTTACTTACACATCAGACACAGCTACACAGAACAAAGGAAGAAGAAAGAATCGGCCAAGATTGTCTTCACATTACGAGATACTGACAAGAACAGCTCAGCAACGAACGTAAGCAAAGTGTATGCATATTCGGTTCGTAATAGGATACGAGGACTGAGTGATCGTGACATAGGCATGAGAAGACTCACTGCACACAATAGAAGCTAGCAAATCAGGACGAAACAAAACTGAAGAATAACAGAAGCAGCTAAGTGGTAGCAGTGACGGACGGTTGAACATAAATAATAATAGAATAAGACATTTGTATAGCATACCAAGAGAACCAAATCTCTTTCTGGGAATTTTCGATGCGCTGGAAAGAAAGCATACCAATTGGCTCATGACTACATGCAGTGTCAGCATGCAAGGGTATATAAAGGACAATTCACACCGATGAAGCACATGCTGTGAGGAGCAGATGGGTTTTTGGCTTTTTTTTTAATGTCGCGATGTCAGTCCAGTCCCAGACAGTCTAGCCTGTCAGCTCCAATCTTTGGGAGCACACAAACTAAAGGCACGGCCTCCAACGAATCTGAGTGGTTGGCTAGAGGTACAGCAAAACAACCTGAGTCAGAAAAGCAGGCTGTACGACGCCTGGCCTGGCCTGACTGACAAAAGGAAGTGATAACATGGCACGAGCCAAGTCAGGATCGTTGCACTACCGAGTGGCAGTTAGCTCAATAGTCGGGGAAGTGCAGGGCTGCACTACGCAGCCAATTTTTTCAAAGCAAAAGGGAAGCACATTTTTCCACTGAGAAGAGCTAGGGTATCTTGTCACGAACCGCAGCAAGCAGCAGCAAGTGATGAGCATTGGACAAACACAGCACAAACACTTATTTTCAAGCCACAGGTAGTGGGGTGGGTAGCCACCACGAAGCAAATGTAAAGTGCCTAGAAAGAGATTGAGTTCTCTGAGGGAGCTTTATCAAGTGCATTTTTATTATTCGTATCTAGGACCAATCATTGCCGTGAGTACCGATAGACCCCGATTGTGTAAATGGTATGATAATAATGATCGGATCTTGGGAGATTTCTGAGTCTGTGCATCGACTGCCATCGGTCGTTTTGTGAGCCTTTAAAGGTTACCCTAAGGATATGTTTTACGGCATTTTTCTCCAGGATTTAAACTCTCTGGACAGTTAATGCAAGCTTTTATTTGCATGCCAACGACACAAAGTTCTGCCACACCATCTAGTCATATCACCATCCTTCGAATTAAACTGAAACCTTTTAGAAATCGAGCCTTCAGCTCGTTCGCACGGCAGTCTGGAACTCGCGTCCGGCTATGGCCACAACCCGCAATGACCTTGTATTTTGAAAGTCTTTGCTAAAGATGCATCTCTTTGGGTCAGCTATTCATTCACCCTAGTGAAGTTGTCGGGTTTATTGTGCCGGTGTGCTTTGCGTGCACACCTGTGAATGATTCAGACTATATTAATAGCCAGAGGTCAGAAACTAAAAAAGTACTTCATTGGCCAAGTAGCGAGTGTGCTTACGATAGTTATCTAGCTCCAAAATGTGACAACCCCTAGCAGAATATTTGGGCTTTGAAATCTAACTTGCGCGACCAACGATAACTTTTACTAATAACTGAAATACTTTGAATCGTTGTGGGACGACGTCGCACTAAAAACACATGTCAACAGCATACGTGCTTGTTTTTGGGCTGTCAATCAATATTTTTACATGCTTGCATTACTTAGTATGCCTGGCATCGTAGAACCCGACCGAATTTACAGCCACAGCAACTGAAGCAACAGTAAGAGGAATTGTTATGCTTAGTGTAAGTCTTGCTAAAGATGCATCTATTCTCTTCAACTTCTCCTTAGCCTCAGTACACTTTTTCCGTTCATGTTTGCTTTGAACGCATATCCATGCCTGATTAGGTGCATGGTGCGAGCTAGAGTTCACACTAACCAGAGGCCCAGAGTTGCAATACAGACTTATTATTACTATTATTAACCCTTAGTTATTGTTTCTCTTGCATCAAGTTGTACAACACCTAGACGAAGATCTGGTTCTCTTAGGGTGCAACAAAAATGACTTTACTTGTGTGAACTTCGTTCATGTGTACTTCATCCATAGGACGATACACATGAACGGCTTGGCTTACAAGTACATGCAACCGTGCATGTTGTTGGCATTAACTCAGTTTATATGCTCAGTTCCAGACTATAAGTGCCAAGAACAAGGTTTGGTTCTCATTGGACTATACAAATTCTAACTGCATTTATAAAACGTTTGGTCAGAATCAAGCAATAATGACAAGCATATGCATCAGCACAATGTCATACCAGTGCCAGTTAAACGTAGACAACTATTCACGTGGAAGCCGGAAAAGTCGAATGAGCGAGCAACTTCGGACCAAATGTCAGTTTCATGAGTTTAATTGCCCTATCTTGCTTGCTTCATCAAATCTATCGGTGTATACCATGTAACTAAAGAGTGGCAAAAACCGTAAGAGAGCTCTAAGTCCAAGTACTGGGAGCAGTAAGAAGGGAATACATTAAAAAAGTTACAGACTGCAAGACTCTTGAATGAATACACGCGACCATCTCTTTCATGACAACCAAAACTAAATAGAAGATCAATGATCTATAGAAGATCTATAAGCTATGCATCGACTCTACCAGCAGGTGCCCTGTTGCCCGACCAGGCAGAATTTCGAGGCTTAACTATCGCAATCCAGATCAAAGGATCGATGGGAGACGACACTCGCTAATGATCGTGACCCGGCCTCGAAAAGCACAACCGTGCCCCGCACCAAGCAAGAAGGCTCTGCACAGCTACAAGCTCGATAGGCTGAAACATCGCGATGACGGCACGCAACTTCAGGCCCAAGGGACACAGCAATCGGCCAAGTTTTTGTGTCGACTCCACGACCGATTCCACGCAACGCCCGCTCACCCGCATGCCGGTGCGGGACATGGAACCAGGAGCGGTGAAGCAGCCCAGAAACGTGCCGATGGAAGAGCCGATGTCAGCGGTGAGCATCGCGTGCAAGTGCTTACTTTTCAAGTGTGAAAATCATGGCCATTTCCCGTCTGTTAGGTCCGCCCACGCAGCTATTCAAGCACTTGAACGAGTAGAGGTAGGTAATCCAGGGCGTGCCTGCTGGTGGCTGGTCCACTGGCACCACCACCGATAGCCTGCCAGCGGCTGCCGCCGAGCCCCCGTTGAGGTACTGAGCACCGGGGTGCTCGCACCATACAAAATGCTCTTTGTGGCGCACGTTGGCTGCAAAAGAACAGGGGAGAGCAAGCACGTGAAGAGATCGGCGATAAAAGTGAGGCCCAACATTCAGCCACAAGAAGCTTGTTGCAGTTCTCAGCTTGACAGCTAGCGCACGGCTCCTGATTAAACAAATATGTCGATAAAGGTTGACTGACTGGACAGCCTCATTTTTAATGCAGTAGAAGACCCGAAGTGGACATCACTCCTGCCTGATGCCTCCTGAAGTACTCGAGCCCATGCCCCGGGTAGCAAACAGCGAGCATCTCACCCCTGGGCTGGGCCAAGACCCAAAGACACATCCCACTGCTTTGCCCAGCAGGTATAGAACCGAAGCCGTTTTTCAAACTGAACTGTGACTTGTCAAAGGCAGTTGTGCAGGCCGTGCCAGCCACCGATGCTTTAATGTCTAGAGCTGCTGTTGCTGGCTCTTGGGAGACCCTTTGAAAAGCCGGTTGTTACTCCTCTGGGCTAACCAGAGAACTTCAGTCCTGAAGGTCCTGCTCAAATCTGGACCACTGGGGGAAGTGCACTGCAGCAGCTCTACTTCGTGGCCACGATGGCATTTCCTGGAGAATCATTGAGGAAAGGATCGTCACTGTCCTGTCCTTCCTTCCACGATCCTTCGGCTGCATTTACCACAATCGACGGTACTGAATTCGCAAGCCAAGCACTGCCACGACACATAACTTTCGGTACGACGAAACAGATAGAATCGAAGCGGACCCTTTGCTCCTCCAGCGAATACAACTTGCTCGCTCAACGGAGCAGAGAGCAGCACACGCGCTAAAGCAGCCCAACTCAGCAAGCAAAGAATTACAACCGAGCAACGGCAGCAGCATAACTAAAGCTGCACAAAACGACCGAGAATAAAGCAACAGCGCACGACGGGAGCAGGCTGCGGTGCGCAGGCAGGCACCGACCAACCTGGCTGCTAACCGACAAGTATCGATCGCCAAAGGAAGCATCGACTGTGTCTGCTCTGGCCATCGACCACTTACCGTTCTCCGGAGCTTGCACGTGGTTCGGGCAGCGGCGTACGATCTCCTGCACGAACTCGTGGCGCAGAAAGATGGGCAGAGCCCGAATGAACAAATTGGCGCCCATGGCGCTGTCGAGTCGAAAACGAACTGGGCACATGGCATCCTTCTGAGCGTAGAGCTTGTTAAGGCTCGGCGAAAACTGCGAGACAAAGAGAGGAAGAGCGAATGCAGCGGACGATGGCAGCGCTTCCGGGCAGGCCGCCGACTGACAAGATGGCCGCTCGACGGCGCTCGAGTCAAATGACAGGAAGCAGCTGAGGCACGATCACAAAGAGGGCAAGGGGACCAGCATCGAGACGCGGGTCTGTTAAGCGCACTGCCACGCACCACACAGGTGCAGCACCCAGGGTAGCTGCTAGCTCACTTCCCGAGACCGACACACACACACACACACACACACACACACACACACACACACACACACACACACACACACACACACACACACACACACACACACACACACACACACACACACACACACACACACACAGAGGACAAGGGGCAGAGGGCAGCCGAGCCAGCTTACTGTCCAGGCAGCACTCTTTGTCTCCTTTGGCTGCTTGCCAAACTCCAGTTGAAATTGATACGGTCCTGGGTACAAGGTGCTAAAAATAGACAGCAGACCGGCGACGGTTGCAGAAATACTGGTTCTGTCAGAAAAAGGGCAAGGACAATACGCAAGGGTAAAGCGCCGACGAAGGAAGCTATACACACCTGACTGGCAAAGCCGTCATGGGCGCCTGACCCGACTGCTGCGGCACCTGCAAAGAGAGTTAAACTCTCAGTGACACTAGACACGGCCGGTCAATTAGCTGCTACTACCAATCAAATTAATACTGACAATAGCAAAAAGTCCTTTGCAAGGTGCTCCATGCCGAGAAAATCTCTACACGGGCGCTTTTCACTTAAATTAATGTAAAAAGTCCATGTCGTTAATGCAAAAGCACATCTCGACATCAACAAAGGACCAAATCTGCACAACACCAGCTATTAGCATACAAGTCACTAGGTTCGAAGCCTGAACTACCAATGCTAGTCTGTTATAACCAACCGAGGAAGGACGCATATTGTCGTAAAAGAGAGCCAGTTCTGTACAGCGGACCACTTGCTAGGGCAAAAGAGCTTCCGCTGGCAGCGTAAATATAAAATACAACTGATGAAACTGTGAATATATCTCCTCGTCGAGCTGTACAGTTTTAAATGTGTCCCAGATACAGATGTCATTACGTATTTGCCATCTGTTGCTGATCAAAGAAAAGTAGCCCACCCAAATATAAACACGGATGGCAAAAAGAATTTCCTAATTAAAAAATAAATATAATTTTAACAAGATCAAAGTGAAAAAATTTCCCAAAGAGGAAGTACTTAACTTTGGCAGCAATGGATCTGGGACAAAGAGGAACACAGTGTGTAGAATGTGCACGACTAATGAAGACAACAAGAAAAACAAAAAATATAGATATTCGGCCTGTCTTGCCCAAACGGAACAAAACGAAAGCATGATTTTAATCAAACCCAGCAAAAAAGTAAGAGACCAGAAAGCCTAGGACTGCATGATAAGGCTCAAGCATGATATGATACCACTTAACATTCGACCGTGCATCCTTTGCAGCAAATGTAAAGTGCCTAGAGAGAGATTGGGTTCTCTAAGGGCGCTTTATCAAGTGTATTATTATTATTATTATTATTATTATTATTAGGACCATGGTGCTAACGTATTTTAATCTTTCTTAATTTCACCCATACAAAGATGCCGTTAAAGAAGACGAACCGCAAGATTGGCCTTGGTAGGGTGGGCACACCAGAAAGGTCAGAAGTGCCGCTTTCGTGTGCAAAGCTGGGGTTTCAAGTATTTTCTACGGTGCATGCTATTCTAATCGATTTCGTGTGCTTAGCACTCAAACTAGAATGCCCAAAAAAGGCACATGTCAAAACTGATATAACAAAGGCATAATGATGCAATGCATGCGTCACGTCCACTTGTTTTTGCGACACGTGGACATTTTAAGTAATTACTTACGACTAACCAGTACATTTCTCAATCCACGAGGTACTGCAATTGAAGTCCACAAATTGATTCTGTTAATCGGGGTCACAAGCGCTGTTGTACCTACCACCAACAAGCTTAGTACCCCCTCCAAGAAGAAGTAGCAGGTATCATACTAAAATCAGGCTTAAGTGCTCAAGATCTTTATACAATTCCAGCTTTACCAATAAAAAACAGGAATCTGACCCTACTGGGCCCTGACAGCTTTGCCATAGTTTGAGACAAGGCTCACCTAGGCCTCCTCATAGTGAGCGGTTCCTCACCGAAGGTGGCTGCCGGTTTTGCCGCTAACTTAGCCTACTCTCACCTACAGGCCTGCTGCTTAACTTACCACTTAAAAAGTCAGTACCTTCACAGCTCCCTTTAGGCCTACAGGTAGGTAGGTCAATTAGCAACAATGGACTCCTCGACGTCTTTCACGGCTGATCCAACGGCCTCGTTTGTATATCGGCAAAAATCCTTTCCTACCATCGCCCTGTTGCAGTAGGCAATTTAGATTTTCCTTCTGCACGACCCACGCCCTTGAACCCAAAGTCTGAGCACCTCCACCCTGGATAGAACCAAAATGTAACAGCAGGTCAAGAGCACAGGTAGGCTGCCGAACATGGCGCCCAAGCAGGCAGCTGGGTCAAACCAACTTGCACATATGTGCACGTGTTGAGCCCAGCCATCACAGGATTGCTGATGCATCTCTGCTCGCACAACACAGCAGTGCATGCGATCATTCGATCAGTGGCTTCGGTGGCAGCTACTCACAGAATTGTCGTAGCTGCTGTTACCTTGACCTTGATCAGGCACAGATCCACTCGCGCTGCCTGGATGGGGGCAGCTAGAAAACTGAAACGAATACAGCAGCTGCCGATTGGCTAGTTGCAACCAATCGTGGAGCACACGTGCCTGCAAACATGGGTTAGCTGCCAGGTACTTCAGCCTCCGGTGCCATAGGCCACGGGTTCGATTATAGAGGATGACATAACGCTTCCTTCTCTCTGGCGATCAATATCACAGGAGGCGCAACAACCGACGGTTCAGCCAAGCTGACAATACAAATTTTCCTCAGACAAGCATCATATAAAGCAGAAGCTATCAGCAGAAGTACAAGCAGGAGAAGCATCATATAAAGCACAAGCTCTTTCAAGGAACTTTACATATGCTGTGAGGAAAGCGTGTCAATATGGTTAGCGATGACATGGCGCACGGCATCGGCAGGCATTAGCACAAAAAGGTCAACTCACATTGACCAAGCATATGTTGTAAGGCACAGGTGGGTTTTTGGCTTCTCTGTATTGTCTTCAAGTCAGGGGATGCCGAGATCCCAATGGAGAGTAATAACGATCATGATAATAAATTTGATATAGCACCCTCAAAGAACTCAATCTCTTCTTAGCACTTCACATTTGCTGCAGGCCGGCATGCACCGGGTGCGGCACCATCGACCGTTAATAATAATAATATAAGTATATATAATTCATTTCTATAGTACTCAGAAATTAATCCCTATTCAGGCATTTCACATATGCCAAGGGGCTCGAGCCCACGACCTCGGTCAGACCTTGATCGGGGTAAGCCCCTTAACTACTGGGCCAAACCAGCTCGGCAATAATGCATAGCATCAGAGAATTAAATCCCTTTCCATACAAATAAATACTAGCTGATACAACAGCCTCTTTTTGCATAGCAACAAAAGAGCCTTTACGGCTTTCACCATGTGAAGCACAACCACCTTACCTAGTGTGCCATCAAGGCTCTTTATAGGCACTTTATATTTGCAGCAAAGCAAGCACGATCGAATGGTTGACTTGCTACGATAGTAGCTCTGCTTCACATCAGTGTGGAACCTCGAGTTTACTACCAAAGTACCCAGAAGCTTTGCTGCATCCTGTCTAAAGCCGTGTTAACATATCGACTTTCTTCCTAAATCGGCACCGATTTTAGACCGATTTCTCTCTGGTTTTGCCGACTCTCATAAAGAGAAGCTGTTTCTACTTTTTTGCTCCTAGTTAGACCAGCCGAACGATTTTTCCTTTGTGTGCTTATGCGTGCTGACACTGTGCATGCTAACCACTAATAATATTTATAAGTTGATACTATGCATGCCACCTCTAACCATGTGCGTGCTGACACTGTGCATGCTAACCACTAATAATATTTATAAGTTGATACTATGCATGCCACCTCTAACCATGTAATGTATCTCCATCTGTAACTCCACAAAGCCACAAAGACCGGATGTTATGCAGTTTTGAATAGCACACTCGTAGCCTACGCGGCTTTCGGTAGCCAACAGACTTACTGTCACGCAACAAAGAGAAAGTGGGAAGCATAGAAGTCAGAAGAGCAGTTGACGTAGTGAGTAGCATGAAATTAGCACCCCCCCCCCGGACGGCTGTGCCATAGTCGGAAGCAGGAGAGTAGTTGTCATTGTGTAAGAATTGTGGAAACGGGTTCCACAGTCTAGGACCCGCAGAGTAAAAGCTTCTGTCACCAACGGTCTGTAAGAGGAGGAATGGAACAGCTGATTTTTGGTCCATTCAGGACCAGAGGGCACGAGGTGGCTGAAACTGGTGCAGCAGTTCAGCAAGGCATGCAGGAGCTAAGCAGCGGCGGGCTTTGTGAGTCAGGGTAAGAACTTTGCTCTATATCCATTGATCAACAGACAGCCATCCAAGCTCTTTTAGCAAAGGAGACACGTCGTAAAACCTCTGGAATTCGTAAATTAGCCCTGCAGTCACATTCGTTGCCAGCTGCATTGGCCTAGTGGCTTTTTTGGTAGCCCAGCCAAAGGGGAATTACAATAAACTAGCTAAGACAGATCGTGCTTCCTTTGTAGCAAATGTAGCGCTTGTTTAGATAAGGATACCACGTCCAAGTTGGTCCATGCATTTGTGACATCCCTTCTTGACTTTTGTGATTCACTGCTTGCTGGCCTACCGGCATGTGCAATCAGGCGATTACAGCTGGTGCAAAACTCGACAGCTAGGCTTGTCTGTCGTGAGCGTCGCAGTTGCCACATCGCAATACTTCTCGCCGACCTGCACTGGCTACTAGTCAAGCAACGCACCGACTCCAAGGTTTTGTCGCTCACTTTAGGTCCCTTCATTCTTTGGCTCCAGCCTATCTCTCAGATCTACTCAAACACCAAGCCAAGCATCATACCACCTGCTTTTCGGAATCCAACAGTCTACCAATACCTCGTACAAACGTCAAATCCTTTGGAGACCGTGCATTTAGTTCGTATGCTCCAAAAGCGTGGAACTCCCTCCCGACTTGCGTCCGAACATCCCCTGACCTGAACACATTTAAAAAGTACTTAAAACACCTATTTAGGACAGCATTTAGTGGGTCCCTGTGATTCGTCCTTCATGTGCCTATGCGTGCTGACACTATGCATGTCACCCATAACTATGTTATTCATGTTGTTTATCAAGCATGATATTACTCACCATTCAGTTTCGTTTCCCTTTGCAGCAAATGTAAAGCGCCTAGAAAGAGATTGAGTTCTCTGAGGGTGTTTTATCAAGAGCATTATTATATTATTATTCTTATTAGAAAGAGATTGAGTTGTCTGAGGGTGCTAGATCAAATGTATTATTATTATTATTATTATAACTAAGGAGCTAGTTAAATTCTTTCCAAGCCACCGTGGAAGACAGTCCCTAATCGGTGAACTGTTTTGTCGTGGAAACAGTGTTCTTAACGAAGATTTCAAAATTTAGGCAGCTTTCGAAGACAACATCTAAATTCCGAGCACTTGGCGATGGTCGCACAACAGCATCACCTATTAAAAGAGCAAAGCCTTCTTGTCCAGCTACATGCTTCGGGAGTTCTATGAGCAGCAGTTCCATTTATGAACTAAAGGCACGATCTCCCAAGGATTTTGAGATTGGTAAGAGATATAAGTAAACAACTTAATTCAGAAGAGCAGGTGGTACGATGCCCAGCCCTGGTGGGGGAGTAGTTCTGATAGGTAGGCTAGGAGCCAGAGAATGAAGGGACCTAAAAGTGATAACAGAACCTTTAAGTTGATATGTTGCTTGACTGGGAGCCAGTGCAGGTCGGTAAGAATTGGTGTGATGTAGCAACTGTGACGCTCACGACAGACAAGCCTAGCCGCAGAGTGTTGCACCAACTGCCAAAGTGCCGGGTAAAAAAAAACATAGGTAATGTATCTCCATATTTAACTCCATAAACACTAAGCAAGTGTTGTGTAAGAGAGTTTTCCTTTAGGCAACTCAAAGCCTGAGCAGCTTTCGGTAGCCAAAAGAATTGATATCACACAAGGAAGAGAAAGTGAGAAGCACAGCGGAGTCAGGAGAGCGGTTGAGATAGTGAGTAGTATACAAGTAGCAGCTCAGGACAGCTGGAAATAATGTGCCACAGTCGGCAGCAGGAGAGATGTCTTTGCATAAGGATTGTGGAAGTGAGTTTCACAGTCGAGGACCTGCACAGCAAAAGCTTTTGACAACAACGATCTGTAAGCAGATGAATGGACAGCTAATGTATCGTCCATAAAAGACCTGAAGACACGAGGAGGTTGAAACCACTGCAGCCGTTCAGCTAGGTATGAAGGAGTCAAACTACGGTGGGCCTTGCGGGTAGCATAAGAACTGTGCTCTGTATCAGTTGATCAACTGGCAGCCATACCAGTTCTTTCAGGTGTCCTAAGACATGCTGATCAAGTTAGGCAGCAATCGGCCACAGCTAACCATCAGCACGGGTCCATAAGCATTCTCTGTTCGGCTGCTCTACTATATGGACAACAGGTATCAAAAGGGACAAAAGGGGCTTTTAAGGCTGCCATTGTCAGCCTACCACGGACCATTAGGCTGCTTACCCAGGTTGCCTAATCATGCATCGACTGCCTACTATAGGCTCCTCCCCTAAAGCATGAATCAGCTCCACGGTCAATATCCATGGCCAGAAGGCATGCTTGGACTTGTCTTAAGCACTCCCATACTATTGCCTATCGGATCATAGCCAGTGGCTAAAGCCGTGTTTTTCTCGAGCTTACCTTGAAGACCACTAGTACAATGTGGCCAGCAACGGCCAGCTAGCACATTAAGGTTAGATTCAATCACACTCCGAATAAAGCCCTACGTTAGTACTGTGCCAAAACAAAGGGACTTGGCAAAATGCTAGTCTTTGTGCACTTGGTAGCATCTTAACACTAGTTTGAGGTCTGAGTAGCTACAACTCCACCAGATCCTTAATCCCACTAGACACCTCGATGATCAATCACTCAGGCAACCTCACTAGGTTGGCAAAGTCGAATTTTGGCTATTGCAATGGGCCAAGTACTTCACAGGCTGACAAAACGACAATCCAACAGTAATAAGGGGCGATCCATTATTACACAGCTACAGATGTGCACTTAACTGATTCAGCAGTAAGATAGGCCTATAATAATAGCAGATGGCAGCTCTATCTTTGGCAGAATAAGTAACATGACGAAGAACGATCAGAGCTGGGTCCTTTGTCATAACTTGAAATCTAGCACAAGCATACATACCACTTTGAATAAAGGCTTAAGGGAGGAAAAAAAGGCACCCAGTATATCGCAGGGCCTAACCATCATCAAGGTTCACAAAGGTAAATAAATAAATAAAACGACGAATAAGCCCACCTCGTCGTGGAAAAGGTAGGAGACATCAGCAATAATTAAAGGTCTCTGGTATCTCAGAAGCCAATGCTGGAGGTCTTATAATTACATTTTTGGCCGAAGCATAAGTGGCAGAGCATCAGTAGTCTAAAGGGTCCGGCTACCGGGCGCCAGCCTACTTGGGGGAGGGCAGACCCAGCGATCACCATAGGTCATGCAGCTCACCGACGTCATAGCGTTGCGAAAATAAGGTCACGACACTCTAGCTTGTTAGAGGATGAATTCCCAGCATGAGGGTTATTTGAAAGTTTAACTTTAGAACAAGCTGATACAATGAACCCGAAAAGACTAGCAGCTTCGACCCATACGATCCGTGTGAGGAAACGACATCGCATGCCAAAATATTGAGCAATTCAAAATTATAAGGCTAGTTGCTCCTATAAAGAAAACACATAGCACTAAGGGCATCGAAGTATTCTCGGTATCCGAGAGTACTTCGTACTGCAGCCAAGAGGCCAAACACAAAGACGCGAATAATGTAACAAGCAGAAACATAAACGCGGGTCGGCGATTTGTATACTGTGTAGCACAACTTACGAAAAAGGGTACTGGCACCCATTGCTGGCCAACAAACACAGACAGAAGCCCAAAGTCTCCTTTAGGCGGTGCCGCCGCATTCTGCCCGGCCGCAGGCTGCGCCATTTTCAAATGGGACTAACGGTGCTGTGCTCTCGCGATATCTCGCGCCCCTCCCATCTCGAAATCCCTGACCTGCGCGCGCAGGGGGAGGGGCAGTGACGTAACAGCCAACGCTCCGCGCGGTTGGCCGTTGTTAAGGATGCCAATGGCCGCTAGTAGATTGAGGCAGTGGATCAGCTACTCGGGAACTGAGTAAAAGCAACAACAAATGACAGCTATGCGAATGTCGACCCTATATGATACCTCAGGGCACAAAAGGGAAGGTGCGCATAAAAGCAGGTAAATGCTGGGTGAAATCGCTGGTGAATTTTGCGGGCGAGCCTAGCAGATAAGCTCCGAGTATAGCTAGCTGAACTTCCGATCGCAAGAGGCTAGATATCCATGTTACGGTAGCATGCCGGTGGTAGCATGCCGGTGGCAGCTTGCCTCATACCTCCCCAAGTAACCACTTGAGTCGTGGGGTGAGGATAACCGCCAGACTTGGAAAAAAGCCCCATACAGCCTTAGCAAAGGAGTTTGCAAGCTAAGGAAGGCTATTCTAAATCAGTTATGATACGATTGACAAATTCCTTATGCCAGCAATGCCTTTTAAGTGATGATCTGCCTATGAAGCAAGACAGAAGCCCTCTGAGCTACTAATTCCACAACTTCCTGATATCTGCGTACAGCATTTAAACGCCAGCTCTTCTAAGTACTCACGAAGACTTGCTGGAAGTGGTTTCCCCCGGCAGGTTGCATGGGCTGGAAATAGCCCATTTCATCGGTCGTTGCTGTTGTGTACTTGTAGGCCGAGTACATTTCACTCTTTTGCAGTACAGCGATGCCAAACAGAAAGCGCTATCGACTAGGCCCGAATCTCTGCACCGGTGGTCGTCGCTGGCGCAGCGAGCACCTGCGAAGCCTGATTTAAAGGGACACGGCTTCCTCAAGCGGCTGCTGCTATGGAGGCCCTAGCTAGGGTACCGCGATAACCCGGCAACAGAGATGATTGACAGGTATTTAGCCGGCGTGCCTCGGCTTGCCCAGAAGTTAGCGCCTGCCCACGAGCACAAACCGTTGGTCACAGTCCACGGGTGGGTGTTTACAATATCACCCCGCCCCAATCGTCGATGACCCAAATAAAGAAACTAAGCTGTGGTCCGTGTCAGCTCAGATGTACAACCGGGAGGGGGCTCACGGGAAAACCGGACGCAGCTCGCCTGCCGGTTCGAGTTGTCGCTGCATACACTCACCGGAAAATCCACAAGGCTGCTATCGTCGATATTTTTCGTAAGCCATTCGGCAAGCTCCCCGAGTTGGTCACAGTCGAACCTGATTGGAAAGCCGAGCGGCAATGGCCGATGACGAAGGGACCTGAGGCAGTATCGGCTCAGCCAAAGCGGCGCCAGGACTACGCGGGGGGGGGGGGGAGGGGGCAGCTAAGCAGCGATTTATTTCAGTACTCACTCCAAAGCCGGAGAGATCTGATCGGGAGATTCAGCGGCCGCCTGTTCCACAAAGAGGAACGGAGGAGCGGAGCTGTCATCGCGCGACATCTTGCAACCGCCGGCGAACAATCGCGACTGGGGCCTCGTCAAATATACGCGTTCGGTCCGTATCGATCTGCCCAAGGGTCGGAAAAAAGGCGCGCGGCTGCAGTGCTGCGGAGCGTGGCCAGCCTGCCGGAAAATGGCGGCTTGCGGCAACGAATGCGCACTAGCTTGCCGTCGGAGTCGCGTCCGAACACCCGAAGCGACTTCGAACGATGGGTGGCGCTACGCCGTCGTTTCTTAATAGGACACGCAGAGGACGCCTGGCGGGGCAAGCGGCAGCGCTACGTTCAGAGCGGGTCACGTACGGGGTAGGGGGAGGGAGGACGACGACGGGGAGGGGGGGCTCGCCCGAGCGGACAGCGAGACAATGCCGAGGGCGACCGGGGCGTCAGTGCAGCTAGCTCCCGCGAGCTGCACGGCACAAGCGAAGCAAAGCGACAGGCGGAAAAGCGTCGGTGGAAACACGCCGGCCGAAACAGCCACCGCAGCGGTAGCTCGTTTCTCCCCCCCCCCCTGCCCGGCAGCGTGCTAGACAGAGCGACGCTCTCGAGGACGCACCGAAAGACAGCTGGCGGGTACCGGCAGCGTAGCCGACGCCGCTGCCGCCCTCGCCGCAGCTGAAAGCTATGAGCGTCGCTGCGCACCTTCCGGCGCCTCCGACGTCTGCACGCCCGGCACACCGGCGCCGCCGTATAATGGTAGACGGGGGGGGGGCAGCGACCTACGGCAGCGGGATTAGCCTCGTTCGCATCCCATTCGCAATTCGCGCCGGTCCTCTGGACAGACGCTAATCGTGCGAGCTGCTTTCAGGTTCTATTGCGGCAAAACAGTGCGAAAGCTCTTTCTTCCGACCGACGCACTTACCGGCGCGTTGCTGCCTTACAGCAGCAGCGATCAACCACGCGGTCGGGCGTCCGAGGCCAATGCGGTGTGAAACGAGCCCACAATGCTCAGCTGCTCCGGTCCCTCTGCAGACGCGTTTCAGCGGCTGACCGTCGGTGGCTCGTAAGTTTGTGACCGGCTGCGCTAGCGACGAATCTTTGCTAAAAAAAAATTTAGCTGTCACTTTTCTGCGCTTGCCGATTCCCGGTCTACGCGGTGGAGGGAGACGGTCGCGTCTCAAGCCGACCAGCGAAGCCGGCGCGCCGGTTTCAAACGGCGACAGCTACGCCCATCCGTCAGCACTTTCGCTTGCCGACCGTGGCCGCGAGCACGGTCGTCACCTCCGCGCGCACGCTCCGAGGTCCTCCGGTTTTTTCGACGGGCTGGTGGGCGGACGGACTTATTGTCGCTCGTCCGCCAGCCAGTAGAGCGACGCTAGCGTCGACGTGGCCGGCCATCGTCAGTGCTTCCGAGACCTTGAATAATAATACTAATAATAACGCATTTGATATAACGCCCTTTGTGAACTCAATCCCTTTCTAGGCACTGTACATTTTCTGCAAATGAACACGATCGAATGGTTAGTGGTGGCATGCTCAATGACAGCAAGAATAACATGGTTAGGGCAGCATGCAAATATGGTTAGTGGCAACATGCACAGTGTCAGGACGTATAAGCACGTAGACGACGAATCACAGGGACCCACTAAATACTGTCATAAATAGATGCGTTTTTAGTTTCTTTTTAAATGTGGTCAAGTCAGGGGATGTCTTGCCGCAAGTCGGAAGTGAGTTCCATGCTTTGTGAGCATACGAACTAAGGGCATGGCCTCCAAAGGATCGAGCGAGGTAAAGGTTAGCGATTAAATTCCGAAAAGCGAGTGGTACGATGTTTGGCCTGGTAGAGGAGTAGATCTGATAGGTAGGCTGGAGCTAAATAATAAAGGGACCTAAAAGCAAGTGACAGAACCTGAAGTCGATGCATTGCTTGACTGGGAGCCAGTGCAGGTCGGTGAGAAGTGGTGTGATGTGGCAACTGCGACGATCACGACAGACAAGCCTTGCTGCTGAGGTTTGCACCAGCTGTAAGCGCCCGATGATTGCCGGAGCCTAAGCTGCTCCCTAATCTGCACAAGGCTGTTCGGCCAGTCAATGGTAACAGCCTGCATGCACTGCGTGCCGTGCTTTCGGAAAAAGGATTAACTATAAGCTTGATTAGGTTTAGCTGCAGTATTTGTTGTTCAGAGAGAGAGAGAGAGAGAGAGAGAGAGAGAGAGAGACAGACAGACAGAGACAGAGACAGACAGACAGAGACAGAGAGACAGACAGACAGAGGGAGGTAGTTAGGGAGAGAGAGAATAGAGGTAGGGGAAAGGGAGCAGTTTTTTCGTTTCGGAATTTTGGCAGCTAGTTGATCTAATGAGCTGGTCGATGGTACTTGCTGTACTTGCTTTGCGGCAGAATACACTGTCCGAGTGGCAGAGTGGATGCTGGCTGCAGTAGTGGCACAGAAGAGCTCTTTTGTATGGCTTCACGGTAGGAATCGTCCAAAGGTCTTTGAGGATAGGCAGGTGTTGCATTCACCCTCAGAGCCATCGTTCTGGCCATTGCTGTACTGTGCCATACGATGCCGCCACATACAGTGAATGGCTGACGGCTCAGCCAACTTCTACTGCCTGTGCCAAGCCTGCCCACTTGATAGGCTGGCAAAGGAATCCTGCTTAATATTTCAGCCTAAAACGTTACAACGGCGCATTAGATGACAGCCATATTGCTCAAAGCTCCTAGATGTACATCGAAGTGTTTGGAAGGCCGGCCTGAGTCAAGGTAGGCTACATCAGCTCGGCACCCTAACCAGACAGAGCTGCTGCTGCTTTCTCTGTCTCTTGCTGCTGCCTCTGCTGTTGCTTCTGCTGCATCCACTATATTCTCTGCCTTCTCTGCTGCTGCTACTGCTTTCCCTGCCTCTGTTGCATCCTCTGATGCTGCTGCTTCTATTTCTGCTGCTGCTGCCTCTGCTGCTGCTTTCTCTGTGTCTGCTACTGCCTCTGCTGCTGCTGCCTCTGTGTCTGCTGCTACCTCTGCTGCTGCTTCTACCTCTATTGCTTCCTCTGTTTCTGCTGCTGCTTCTATTTCTGCTGCTACTGCATCCTCTGCCTGCTCTTCTGCTGCAGCCTCTGCTGCTGCCTGTGCTGTTGGTCCTGATTATGCTGCTTCATCTGCTGCTGCTTCTACTTCTATGGCTGCCGCTGCCTTTTGTAAGGCACGTGCTGGCTGAGAGGGTACGGCTTGACTGGTTGCATTGTAGCAGTATCTCACACAGAGGCAGAGGCAGTTGGCAGCAGGCAGCAGTCTGCTGAGAGCTCGAGCTCTGAGTCTGAGTCTCCAGAAAGGGGATCGAAGTGATTGTGAACAGCTCTTTTAGCTAAAGAATTGCCAACCACTTATTTTTAAATCTGGCTAACTGGCACAACCTAGCGATAGCGACCTGCAAAAGTAGGGAACACCAGTCACGATCTGCCTCCACTGCTGCTCTTTGTGCATTCAACCCAAGCCGTGCCAGCACCCAAGTGCTCTGCATTACCTCAAACGACCGCAGGACCATCTGGCAAGTGCCAGATGGAACCTTTGCCTGCAGTCTGCACAAGTCCGCCGGCCGGCCTGCTGCCGGCAGGGTCTGCCCCACGGCACCACCTAACCGCAACCTCCAGCACTGGTCTTCCAGGAACCAAGTCTCGAGGAGAATGAAGAAATGGATCCCTCGACATCGAGCGGACCGGATTCGAGGATACTGCCGAGAGCTGCAGCTCCATCGTCTGCCGTTTTACAAGACAGCAGAGCCACCTGTTGCCACGACAATGACGTCGTTGTAGCAGCTTGGTGCTCGCCCTTTTTACTCCGATCTGGTTAACGTTTCGACTTCGGTAACTCACTGGTGGTCTGGGTTTGTCTGCATGTGCGATGTAACGATTATAGATAGTGCACCTTTTGCAGTTAGGCTCGTATGTGGTGAACATCTGCTACATTGCACCACTTCTCACGAACCCTGTGAATGTTCCCCATCCTAGCACTGTAGCGACTTTATGGTTCTGTCACTTACTTTTAGGTCTCTATATTCACTTGCTCTAGCCTTACCAATACCTGCACCATTTTCTCTGGTCATGTCTGTAGTGTGCTTATTTGAGCTAAAATTGTGCATATTAATGTTCACTCAATTGGTATTCTACCCTCCCAGTATATGTAAAGTGCCTAGAAAGAGATTCAGCCCTCTTAGGGTGCTGTATGCATGTATTATTATTTAGGTAATAATCGTAATACATTTGTGCAGTACCCCGAGTGTTTATTATTATTTAGTTTCCAACGAGTCAGTCCAACAGGTTCACTAAAGTTCTTATTTATCAAAAAATATGCGTTGATAGTTTTGTTACTACTGCATCATTTATTTTTCAACCGTGTCTATCTAGATCTGGCTTATGCAAAATCTCTTACTTCTAACCTTGACTCATGCCGACAAAATATCTAAAACATTTGTTTATATAAAGCTTATGTAATGGCAACTGGTCCAAAACTCAGTGACTTGACTGGTCTTTCATCAAACGCAAGTTCGGATAGCCATTACCTGTGACTGCACAGCCTCAATGTATAGCCATGTCTAGAACTTGCACAATGGATGTGAAATTCAGGGGTACTGCCTTTGACAGCTGACAAATGGCACTGAACTCAAAGCCCGGCCGAGACAGGGGGATTCAGATTCTCTCTGCTCACACAAGGGGCTAGTGCCCCTCGATATGGCAGTCAGTAATCCGGCAGTGACTGATCCCCAGTTTCCTTGGTTGTTTCCCATTTTAATTCATAGGCTGTTGTGAGGGTATTGGTTTTTTATTGTAGAAATCACAAGCTGCCATTTCTCTTTGGTTTTGGGACCAGGAATTTGTTCTTTGTTGTTAGTTGCATGTTTAAGGGGTCTTATTGATGTCAAGAAAATACTAGAATTTGTCGGACAATCGAATATTTGGTCAGGGTACCTTTCAGAAGACAAATGTGTTAGAAATTGGATCGGAAGTTCTGACTACTTCAGCATACTAGAAACAATTATTATGCAAGCCACGTCTAGTCCGGATGTAAACAGGAAGCAGCATATCTACAAATAACAAATTTGCCGATCTCTGCATTATTTGCGATTCGTATCCCAACTTGTTGAACCTTGGTAGATCGAGGTACATGCGTGAAGTTTGAGTGAGGTGCATTCTTGTGACTTTTATGCAGCTTCATTTTCAATGTAGCTTTGTGCCTTGTACAATCCATAACTCAGCCAATACTTTACCGATCAACGTGAAATTTGAAATGTGGGTGCAGCTCTGCTTGTTTTACATGTCTCTAGAAAAAATTTGGATTTCGTTTGCATGCATTTTGCTGTACATCTCCATGATTGCAGAAAATAAAGCTCTGAGATGTTAGGTAACAAAGCTGAATGTTAACAAAGTGATGGAATTGTGCTGTTGAACAGCAGCCGGTACCAGAACTATCTATAGGATAAAAAAAGAATCGCGAATAAATAATGTATAAAGAACGTGTAATATATAAATACTTCGACCTCGTAAAAATGCTGGTATTTCAAGTGCAGTGACCATGCGAAGGTTTGACTTTATATTCTAACAGGATAATGATCTTAATAATAATAATAATAATAATAAGCGTGCCTCACTAACTTGGAGAGAATTTTTCGATAAAAATCCCTATCACGGTTATTCTTCACTGACTGTATTGCCATGACCAATCGTGAGTGCAATATGAATCTCATTGAAAACACTGGAGATGATCTGGAGTAATATCTAAGAGCATCTGTTATTCAAATCTCAATGATATCTTGTTCGAGGACCCATATCAATGCTAGCATGAGAAATCGCTCCGGAATTATGCAGAATGATTGATGTATCAATACCAATCCACACACAAGAAGTGATTAGATGTCATGGTAGTGCCACTTCCCATTAGTCAAAGTTGATTAGTCATTACATAGCGAAGTATAACGTGTTGGTCTAGTAGCATAGCTGTACGCAGATGCAAGAAATACAACCTGAAAACTGTACGCGATAAATAACCAGAGAAAGCAACAGACGTTTCGAGAAATTCTGCCGGTCACTTGAACATGTAGCTGCACCTGCATGCTGCATTAAGCTTTGCACGGCACTACCGAGAAATAACATTGTTTATGTATGTGCTTTGGTGCTGAAGACTCGTAGTAATAGGAAATTTAGTTAGTGGCCAGGCTAGAGTGGAAAAAAGATGAATGTCGTGGTATGAGGGCTTATGTAAGACTGGAAACGATTGAGGATTGGTGATCCATTCTTTCGACATTTGTTCGACCTGACACAGAAGTTGTGGTTACCCGCCTCAAATGAAATTCAGACTATAAAACGTGGTATGCACTATCCTTCAAAAGTTTCTACTTGCCTACTACCAGCACTCCATTTTGCTCAAACGCATAATAATCATCTGGGATCCTTTGAAGACTGTGTCTTTAGTTCGTGTGCTCCCAAAGCCTGGAGCTCACTTCCGACTTGCGTCATGACAGCTCCTGACTTGACCACATTTAAAAAGAATTTAAAAACGCTCTTATTTATGTCAGCATTTACTGGATCCCTGTTATTCGTCCTTTATGTGCTTATGCATGCTGGCACTGTGTATGCTGCCACTAACCAAACTTGCCTGCTGACCCTGTGTATGTCGCCCCTAACCAGGTCATTCTTGTTGTTTTTTGAGCATGCTACCACTAACCATTCGATCGTACTTCCTTTGTAGCAAATGTAAAGTGCCTAGAAAAAGATTGAGTTCTCTGAGGCGCTAGATCAAATATATTATTATCTAACTCTGCTGCTGTTTTTATAATGCAGAAAAGTTATTTATTATTACTTTTAATTTATTTGGCACAGTCAATAAATAGTCGATGCACCGTGATTTTTGATAACTTGTAATTCCCTTGGCATTGACCACAATAGCTTCCTGCGAGTCTGTGGGTTCGTTAAAAAGATTTTTACTGCTTCCGAAGGGTGCTTTGGATCGTTGTCATGCTGCCAACAGAAATCGTGCTCGTGAATATCATAAGCAGATGGAAACTCAACAATCTGCACAATCTGTCGAAATATACACTTTTATTCGTGATTGCTTGAATCCTGTGAAGACGCCCAACACCGGAAGTTAAGAAGCAACCCCCCCCAGACCATTGTGCTTTCACCACCGAATTTCACGGTATTTTTCAGACAACCGTCGACATATGCTTCACCCGTTTGCTGACGAACGTAGTTCCTCCTCTAATCGCAGCCAAAGGGATTGAATTTGTACATATTCGTGACTGTAACGAAAGCTATCTACCGACACCAGAGCCCTGCAGACTTGCGTAGCAATAATTCTTATGCCTCAATTGTATTTATAGGTAAGCATGCATGCTCCATCCCTGTGGCACCGACATTCCAGGCACCACCAAGTGCCACTTAAATACTGTGAACCGCCCAGTCATGACAGGTGTCAATTAACCACAAAAGCTTTTTGCAAAAGTGATGAGGAAAATAGAGAAGGAAAATTGAGAGAATTCGAGAATAGGTGTTTGAGACAAAAAGAGACAGAGAGGATGGAAGAGAGATCAGGTAAGAGAGAGACAGTCAGACAGACAGAAGAAGTGGTAATGTAATGTATCACGGTCTGCAACTCCACAAAGCAACAAGCACTAAGTGGGAATGTTACCCGTGAGACTTTTTTATAGCAAACCAAGCAAAGCCTATGCTGCTTTCGGTACACACATGGTAGCCATCAGACTGCATCTCACGAAACAAAGAGAAAGTGAGAGCGAATTGTGTAGCATAGAAGTAGCAGTTCAGAACAGCTGGAACAGATGTGTCAAAGTCGGCAGCATGAGAGTAGATGTCATTGTGTAAGAATTGTGGGAGTGAGTTCTACAGTATAGGACTTAAAGAGCAAAAGCTTATGTTACCAAAAGTCTTTAAGCATAGGAATTGAGCAGCTAATTTATTGTCGCTAGAGGACCTTAGGGTACAAGGAGGCTGAAAGTGATGCAAAAGTTAAGCTAGACACGAATGAGCTAAGCCATGGCCGGCCACGTGGGTCAAAATATAAGATTGTCCTCTGTTTCTGTTGACCGATCGGGAGCTATTGAAACTCCTTCAGCAAAAAAGATGCTATATGGCTGAAGTTCTGGGATTTGTTGACTAGCCTCACAACAATATTCTTCACCAGCTGCAGAGGCTTAATGGGTTGTTTAGTAGCCCAGCCAAAAAAGGGAATTGCAGTAGTCTAGTCAAGCAAGCCTAGACAGAACCAGAGAGTTAGATTTTTAGCGAGCCACCATGGTAGACAGTCACTAATCTCAGACAGTGATCAAACATGATGGCTCGCTGTGGAAGCAGTCTTCTTACTAAAGCTTTTAAATGTTTAAACAGTTATCAAATATAGCACCTAAAATCCAAGAACATTGTGACGGTCACACTAAAGCAAATTAGAAGGTCATGGTCTCCTAGTCCATCCGCATGCTTATGGCGTCCCACGAGTAGCAGTTCGGTTTTATTATTGGTAAGTGATGAGCCGGGAGAGAGAGAGAGAGAGAGAGAGAGAGAGAGAGAGAGAGAGAGAGAGAGAGAGAGAGAGACAAAGGGGCAGAGGTTAGCTAGAGAGTTGAGCAAATGAGAAAGGGAGGTAGAAAGAGTGGGAGTGTGTAAGAGTAAGCGATAAAGAGTAGAGGAGAGAAGGAGAGGAAAAAGAGAGGAGGATTTCGAAGAGAGGGGGAATAATGATACACTCGATAAAGCGCCCTCAGAGAATTCAATTTCTCTCTAGGCGCTTTACATTTGCTGCAAAGGGAAATGCAATTGAATTTAATAGAGGGCGACATGTCTTGCAAGGCTGAAAAGTTATATGTTAGCTCACCAGCACCAAGTGTACAAGTCCTAGCCATTATCGAACGTCGCCATGTCTAAATCGGCTTGCCTTCAATTAGATTGACCGTCACCTACTTCTTTGGCTCATCTGCTGCAGCACCCACATGTGTCTGTCATGGACACGTCTGGAGCATATTAGGAGTCTGAATTTATGGTCTTAGTTCCTCCACCTGATTTTTAAATATACTTTCCACTGTTGCTCAGGGGATTCCTCTGAGCAGGTTCTCGAATTCGCCTATAACAAGCGAGAGAGCACTGTATGCATCTATGCAGGCACTCATACACATCCACCCACACATACCCACGGGTGCTCACACACATATGCCCGCATGCACAGGCGTTTACACTCCTGTTTAGAGATCTGTGGAAACACACCCACCTATTGGTTGTACATGTATTGCCAGCTTCATCAAGCATTTGCTTACGTTTCATGCTGTGGGTATTAAATTGGACCATTTTAATTATAATAACAAGTATAAAACATATGTAGAGCACCTTCAGATAATTAAAGATCTTTTTCTATGTTCTTTAAATATGCTGCAAATGAAACGTGTACTCACGTTTTGCAAGTCTTTTGGTCTGTGCAATAAGGCTTACATTTGGTGCATATATCGACTTCAAGGTTATGTCTTCCAATATTAGATCCATTCATTATCTTGCTCCTTGCTATCTTAAATACTTCCTAATCCGGCATCATACCCGCTCTTCCTTGACTCAAGTTGTTTGGCTATACTTCAAAATTAACCTCAAATCTTGTGGAGACTGTTCCTTTAGTTAGTGTGATTCCAAAGCCTGGAACTTCCGACTGAGATCACGACATGCCCTGTCTTGACGACATGAAAACAGAAGCTACAAATGCACCTGCTCCTCAACAGCTTTTTCTGGGTCCTTGTGAAGTCCTTTGTGAGCTTAAGTGTGCTGACGCAATAATGTTATCGCTAACTCTATTGGCATACTTCCTGCATATGTAAAATGCCTAGAAAAAATGTTTCAGCTCCGCGAAGGCACTATGCAAATGCCTCGCTATTATATATATATATATATATATATATATATATATATAGGCGTTTAAGAATTACAAAATTAACAGAGCAAGCCTTCGTTAGCACATAAAGGACGATGCACACGGATGGAGCAAATGCTGCGAGAGGAGCCAGTGGGGTTTTAGCTTCTTTTTTAAACGTCGTTCTATCAGAGGATATCGTGACGTCAATCTGCAGTGCACTTCCAGTGCTGGGAAGCATGCAAACCGAGCCACGACCTCCGAAGGACTCCCGGTTGGTTAGAGGTGCAGCTGAACGACTCGAGTCAGTGAAGAGCAGATGGTACTTGAGAGGCATAACCGGTGAGGAAGTATAGCCGATAGATAGGCCGGAGGCTTAGGATGGAATGGAGAGGACTACATGTGAGCGACAGAACCTTCAAGTCGATCCATTGCTGATTCATTGGGAGCCAGTGTGGCATCATATGAAGAGGTGTGAATGCGGCAGCTGCTACGCTCACGACAAACAAGCCTGAATTCGGAGTGCTAAATCACTGTTCTCGTCTTATCGCAAGAGAAAGACGAACAATTAGTGAGTTACTGAAGACACGATAGGAAGTCGAAAATTCAGGGAAATTCACTCGTGGCTGTAGTATCCTTGTCCCAGCAGGCCCAAATTGTTGCAGCATTTTGTTGCTGAAATTAAGCAGACTTGATTGGGGAGCTGATGGGGTCATCTAGTGACAGGTTATTATGCTGCACGACACAGAAATTGCACTCTGGTGCAAGAGGAGATACGCTGGGCAAGCCGCCGCTTTTGAGGTTTAGGTTTTGCAGTTTCTGACTGACATGATGTTTACTCGTATATATTGGTTTGGTTTTTGTTAAAGATTAATTTGAGAAAGTTTGCTGCCATCCAAGCGCAAATTTCATCGATGCATGCTGCAAGGGAGTTTAGAGACAGCGTGAGTTGCTGGATGACTGGTAGAGACGAGAGCACGGGTACGGCTGAGTGTCATCCGGATGCAAACGAAAACCTAGATTTCGCTTTTCGATTTCATCGGCAAGAGGGAGGGTGTAAATTTTGAGATAGCGAAGAAGTGGACCTGGCACAGATCCCAAGGGTACACTATACTTAATAAAAGGCACACCGGGCGATTGTTGCCCCGGTCTCGAAATTGTGCTGGGGAAACTAGCTGCTCTCGGCTAGCAAAAATGAGCTGGCTGCAGAGGGCCGTTCCAATAATAGCAGCCCTCGGCTTTCAATTACCAATGTTTATCACATTAGTTGGTTGATTGCAGCCAAGCTAGGTGAGTGCTGGCTAAAGGGAAAATGCAGTCACCCACTGGGCGCCGGGCATACCCTCTGCCGCGTTGTCATGGCACGTCGAAATTGATGCCGCTGCAAGTAGACTAGGCCGTGTTCACCTGCGGCTAATTGCCGAGTTCAGCTGCCAGTGAAACCTGCCATCTCAGCGAAAGGAAACAGCCGGAGCATCCAAGCTGCACAGCCTGCCCGGCTGGCTAGCTTACCGGCCGCTGCAATAGAAGTTGGCCGCTACAAACATTGCATTTTGTGCATCAGGCGCCGGAAATATGCTTCCGAAGCCTTGTTGTGGTTTGCGTTTCTGTGTATCTGCACGATTCAATACACTGGGCTCGCCGGCACACTTGCCAGTGCAGGCAGACTGGTAGTGCTCTAAATCAACCCAGGGTCGAACAGCTGGTGGATGTGGTCTAGGGATAGGCCAGTGCCCAGCTGTGGTCTGGCGGCTGAGGTTCAGACACAAGCCGGCTTTGTCCTCCCGCCAATTCACTGGATGAGTTGCGGCTGGGAGGAATGGAGGGAGCTGAGTATGAACGCCGGCAGAGGGGAGAACGGATGCGTTCGGGAGAGCTGTAGGCGGCTGCAAAAATACACGCGGTTGTGACCGAGCTTCGGTGTTCTGCCTGCTTCTGCATACATGCCGCTGGGAGAGCATTAATCTGCACTTTTGATGGATGGCATCGCTTCGGGTGGGAAAGGGACACCGACTTTAAGCGTGGGTCGCAAAAACCGTTGCTACTCTCGTGGGCTTTTGCCCGATGACGCAACGTTGATCGTGTCGTGGAAGCCGTGAATGTGTTAAGTCCCGAAAAAATGTCGGCTATATAGTAGAGTCTTAGCCCAGGGATAAGGTGCTCGCTCTTCACGACCCAATGTCGTAGGTTTGAGTCCTGCAGTGGGCAATCCCTTATTGCCCGCTGCAAACGGTGGTGATAGCCATGACGGCTCTTCTGCAGCTATATGAATGAGGCTATTGAATCAGCAAATAAAATAAAAAATAAGTAAAAACGTATCCTGGGGAATGACCCATGAAGAAGCGAAGAATGAATAGTAAATGACTTATTTTTATACTTTCGGGTTAGGAAATAGCTTTGTCTTTTTACCGGAATCATGTTAAGTCACGGAAAACTTCAACTTTGCTTTGGAAAGCCAGCGAGTGTCCTTTGACCTAGCTGATATGCACCACTGACGGCAATTTTGCAGTTGCTTTCAATGAATTTTGCATATAAGTAAATGTTTTTCATTTGAATTAAATTATAATAGCAATTCGCTTGTAAATAGCACCTCGAGAAAACTAAATCTCTCCAGGTGTTGTACAACTCCTTGCAAGAGAAAATTAATAATAATACATTTGATATAGCGTGCTTAGATAACTCAATCTCTTTCTAGGCACTTTACATTTGCTGCAGAGGAAGCACGAGAGGAGAGAAGCAATGATATATATAAGTATATAGGGTATATTTTAAGCCCAGATCACGCGTAGGCATGCATTTAAAACCACGAGAGTGTCATACTTAGACTAGCTTGTAGAAGCACACAAGAAGACACCCAGAGTCGACGGTTAGTTCCACCACTCATAAGTAATAAGCAGTAAATCCTGTACAGATAAACATGCAAATCACTCTGGAAGAAAGGCAAGTTCAGTATGGGCCAACGTATATTTCATTTGTATAGCACCCTAAGAGAAGTTAGTCTCTATTCAAGCGCTTTACATACGCCGCAGAGCTCGAGCCCTCGGCGATAAGAACCTCGGCCAGACCTTGGGGGCAAGCGCTTTAACCACTGGGCCAAACTAGCACTGTGCATAATTAACAAGAACCTCCGGTCTTTTCCCTACACCCTTCAAGAGGCTGCTGTTAGGCCACTCGTCACGATTTCGTCGTCGAACGAAGGAAACATTGCTTCCACCTGCCTAGTGTGCTTTATTTGTCTAATTTCTAGGTACACTTGTTCGCCTGCGGTCGTAAAAACCAGGTCCGGCTGGCGCTTGGCAAGGCAGTCTAGACTGACCGAGCAAGAGAGAGAGAGAGAGAGAAAGTGAAAGACCGAGCAAGCAGCAAGCGCATCGGTATGCCGCCGGCCCCTCGGGACCTTGGCAGAACGAAGTGAGCTGGCCGCTGATGGCAGTCGCCGGCTGCCTAGCTGCTGCTTTGCTGGTTCCAGCCGCTGCCTCACTGCTGGATCGTGGATCGCACGGCAGCGGCATTGCTCATCGGCCAGTTTTATTCGCCTCTCTTCCGGCAAGATTGGGGGCCACAATAGCCCAGGAGGTAAGGTGCTCGCCCTTCACGGTCGTGGGTTCGAATCCTGCAGTGGGCGATCCTTTATAGCCAACTGCAGGCTGTGGTGGTATCCGTCAAAGCTCTTCTGCCGCTATACAGATGAGGCTGTTAATTCAGCTCATTTTATTATCTCAAGTCGAAGGCGAGCGGTAGGAGTTCTCCCCGATGGAGGCTTTACTGTATCTATCTCGAACCTGTCGCTCCTGCTTTATTTATCCACAGGCCGATGGTGGCTCGACGGTCCGTCGGGCTGACCTCGACACGTGACCAGACAGGTTCCTCGATGCCCGATTGGTGCCAAGTGGCGAACTTGTTCATGCTAGTGCCCGGACTGGGCGGGGGAGTGGGAAACAGCACAGTAGAAGAATTACTGCAAACGCCTTACGCATTAACGCCTGCTATTGTTGATTGGCGAAGCACTTGCATATTTTTCCAGCCAGGGGTGGATTACATTTCTTCGTACTATGAAAACCATCTACAAAGCTCTGTAGTGAGAGTATTTATGTACCTTTTTTACTGATATCGGCACCGGAAGTTCTAATCAAGATAACGAATCAGTTGTATTTATCATTAAATGGCTTATCGGCCGTTATTGCTAATGATTTTTCTACACTTACTCGCTGTCTTTGAAAGGTTTAGTAATCGTTAATTTGCACGGTTTAACAGGTATTCTTTAGCTGGCTCACAACATGTATAAGCATTTATTCGTGAAAATAGATTGCTAATGGTTCACACGGTTAAATTTCTCGCCTTCTGGTTGACGGACCTACATTCATAATAGTAATAATAATAATGCACTTGATAAAGCGTCCTCAGAGAACTCAAATTTCTTTCTAGGCGCTTCACATTTGCTGCAAAGGGAAGCGCGATTGAATGGTGAGTAATATCATGCTTGATAAACATGAGTAACGTGGTTAGGAGTGACATGCACAGGGTCAGCATGCAAATGTGGTTAGTGGCAGCATGCACAGTGTCAGCACGCATAAGCACATTAAAGACGAATCACAGGGACCCACTAAATGCTGTCCTAAATAAGTGTGTTTTTAAGTTCTTTTTAAATGTGGTCAAGTCAGGGGATGTTCTGACGCAGGTCGGGAGGGAGTTCCAGGCTTTGGGAGCATACGAACTAAATGCACGGTCTCCAAAGGATTTGAGCTGAGTTTTTTTGAGCTCATTTTTTGGCAGCTGGATCGCTGAGCTGCTAGAGCAGTCCGAAATTTTGAGGAGCCAAGGAGCAAGCTTGCGATCCTGCTTAAGCATGTGTAAGCATCTAGGAATAAGCCATTAGCATTTTTGTGATACCTATTACAAGCTCATGTCTTTTCGAAGTTCGGCTACCTTAGCGATCTCCTGCAAGGCAGCGATAAGCCGAGGTTCTGTGATCCGTGCCATCAGAGATTGAGTTCTCTGAGGGCACTTTAGCATGTGTATTATTATTATTATTATTATCAGGAACTTGTCTGGAACAATATAAAACTACTACTGATAGGCAGTTCGACAATGATTGCCAAGATCTATACTTAACATTCGAAGTCACCAATAAGCATCGCTTTGGTGTCCACGACTGCTAGTTATGTGTTTGACTTGCATTTGAGAGGCAAAACACGGGCAGCTGAATGCATTACATCTACTTGTAAAACTTGAGCAGTTCAGTTACCGTTGGCTTTGGTGGACCATGCAACATTATTTATTCTAATTGAGATGCGGGATTTGCTACTTCAGGATCTGTAACATCGAGTGAATAGACAAAGCTCGTTCATCTATCAGTTCAAGTTTCATCCTCATCTTTAGTAAATATTTTCCTGCCGATAGACCACGTCCATGCAATTTAGTCTCCATAGCACTAATTGCTGCCCTGGTTCGACCGAACGGTTGAGGTGCTCGCCTTCCATTATCGAGGTCAAGATTAATAATTCGTTTGGTGACCGAGGTCGTAGGCTCGAGCCTAGCCAAACATGTTAAGCGCCTGGATAGAGATTGAGTTCTCTTAGGGAGCGATTAGGGTTACAAACTTATTGTAAATATATATTCTTTACCACTGCTAACCTGCTGTCAGAAAAATTCATCCAGAAATGCCCGACTACACTTTCAAGCCACAACAGCCGTGCCATGGACATGCCATGACCGCTGGTAACGAGTGCTTACATTTAATATACAAGTTTAACGACCATACAGATCGTCCAATTCTGTGCCTCACACTGCGTCGCACTTAGCAACCAAAACAGTCTTGTCACGAAAAAGGCAGCGGTGGAAGCCCGGTTTAAATTATTCAATTCAGTAAGGCAGAAGATAATATAATTCATTTGCATAGCGCCACAAGACAACCGAATCTCTATTCAGGAGCTCGGCATATGCCACGGGGCTCGAGCTGATGACCTCGGCCAGACCTTGATCGGGCGAGCACCTTAACCGCTGGGCCAAACCAGCTCAACTTTCTTCAGCCTTAAAAACTAAACTCTCTCTCCTCTCTCTGTACACCTTAAACAACGAGATTGGGAGGGGGTAGTCAATTCACCATCAAAAGGAAGGAAGGTTGAAATCTTGCTTTTTCTACTTCATTCAATGCTGCATTGCGTACTTACCATTCTTTAATGTTAGTGAACCTAGCCTTTCGTTCAGAAGATTAAAAGAGTCTGAACACCAATTTGTGTGCTATAAAGCCCCGTCAAAATTATTTTCGCATGGAATCTTTTATTCTTGCCTTTAAAATAGCATATTATTAGCTTGAGCTTTAGCTTGTGTATCGCCAGCAAATGTGTTTACTGCAGCGGTAATTCCGTGATCGTCGGTATGTGCTCACCACGGAGTCTCAGACTAGGACACGGATGTTTGCCTTTTCTACGCTGCCCGCCGTTAGCGCGTCGACTGATGTTAGCTGTAGGTCCGACAATACGTGGGGGGGGGGAGGGCAACTGCCGACTGTACACCTTAGCTCCGCCTGACTTCCTGTGATGCTGGGTGAATTATCTGGCTTGGGGGATTGTGTTGCTGCCGTTAAGACACACTGCTTGTCGACCTTTCTCTTGTCATTCTAAGCTACAAGATTTTAAAATATACCTCCATGGTGTGAGGCGGGTAACTGTCTTTGGAAGGATACCTCCTTTGGAGGCTAAAAAGTCGTAGTCATAGATATAGCTACAGTGCCGGGATCTCGATCGAGCTCTTGTAGCTACATATGAAACAATATAGCTAATAAGTTTACAAATTCTTAAATTATTAAATATGGACAATTATTTTATAGATATATCCAAGGAATATAATTTCCGCGTGTAGTCGAGTCGGACCTAGCAACCTGGGCGCGGTTTTCGAAACGGCGTACCTATGGCGGGCGAGCTGTCAAACAGTTCCTTGTGACAATGAATTTCTCGGAACTTCTCAAGCAGTCTAGCGGCCTGTGCAAGTTTTCCTTCGATGGCCGTTATCTTGTAAGTTTTCTTGAAGATGCAGCGCCGTAGTGTGTTGAAGCTGTATGACGAACGCGTTCTGCTTTATGTGGAATATCCGAGTCTTGGATTTCGCCCCCCCCGCTAGTAGGATGGGGAATACAGTTGTAGGCGCGCTAATGTCTTATTTTTGCACCAGGTTCCAAAATAATTAACATTTTTATTCGAAAGGCAAATGTAATTGTTTTTGTGGTTTTAGAGAGACTCGGTTAGATGTGCTACTAAATACGTACGTAAATTAGCGCCACTCCAGCCGTGGTCAGAGGCAAGTCTATTTTTGTTGTTGTGTCGCAGCACCTACACGATCGCAAGGTGCTTCTTATCAAATCAAGCTAAAAACTTTGTGAGCTTCAATACGGTGACGTATTTGCTAGTGCTGAGGTTGGCTGGCAGTGCTCTTTCGACAGGCGCTTGCAGATCCCCCTCCTCCCCCCCCCCCGATGCTGACTTAAGCTTAGTGACCTACGTTTATAGCCACCGGGTCACGTCTGCGGACGTTTGGATTGTTGTCCTGTGCTTATAAACTTAGACACTGTGTTTTTCCCGCTATCTGTGGCTAATTGTGGCTAACTCTATTGTGGCTAACTCTCGAGGAATGTGCTTGGTAGAGTATGTCTGGGTGCTTGCTGGGCTGTGATAGACCAGGAGGTAAGGTGCTCGCACTTCACGACCGAGGTCGCAGGTTAGAATCCTGCAGTGGCGATCCTCTATTTCTAATTGCAAGCGGTGGTGATAGCCATCAAATCTCTTCTGCCGCTTTACAAATGAGGCTGTTAAATCATCTAACATTTTTTTAAAGTTATGGTAGGCCAGAAGCTCAGGGTAGAAGTGTATAACGCAGTCGGCGGTCGCTGCTCGTCTACCAATTGTGGTTCATTCAACCTTCAAGATCCCACTCTGGGGAATCCGGTGCATCGGGTAATCTGTCTGCTGGCTTGTGGAATAGAGTACATGGATGCTTCTGAGCTGTGCCCTCCTTAACTGCCGATTGTGGTTACTTCAGCTGTACCGCTGTATTAAAGCAAGCAGGCAACCTGGAATGACTTTAGTGATAAATTTGTTGCTGAAGCTGATAGTCTTTCTTGCATCTTTGAGCTGTTCCGTGCAGTGACCATTTCACAATCGGTGTCACCTAGTGTGGTGCGATATGTGCACATGTATCCCAGATCGGAGGGGCAGCACCTGGTTGCTAGCATGCCGACTATGTGCCTATCTTATTTAGAAAGATCTTTAGTATGGGCGTTCTCTCTAAATGTGCTTTGATTCTCTGTAAGATGTCCAAGGCGAGCTACACATCTCTCCACGGAAACATTGGCAGCTTCACGCCAGCCTATTATCAGACCTGTTTAGTTCTGATGGCCACTTTGTTTGTATCTACTCAACTGCCAAGGTTGGAAGTGTATGCAGACAATGACAATAATGTGGGTACATGGCGTCATCCCTCTTTGGGTGACCCGAAAGGCCTGTGCCGGCCTACTAGATCACTCACCGGTGACTAGATCACTCACCCAGTAGCTGGGTAGCCAAGGCTAGCATCTAGCTTAAAAAAAATCCTAGCTGATTAAACAGCATCTTTTTGTATAGCGACAGAAGAGCCTTTACGGCTATCACCACCGCTTGCAGTGGCGATAAAGGATCGCCCACTGCAGGAATCGAACCCACGACCTCGGGACCAAGGTCGTGAAAGCAACCACCTTACCTAGTGTGCCGCTTAGGTGTGGCCCGTCGTTGGGCTGTGTCTGTTTTTATCTATGTAGTCCTATTTAGACTTCGATGCTGTTTCATTTGCACTTCAGTTTTTGGTTTCTGACGGCTTCTCTGCCACTCATTGTAGACAATTGGAGCTCTGAAAGGGATACATGAAGAAGTGCAGTCATTGCTATGTTGTCAAAAGCAAAGGAATATGTAGTCCACTTTTCTTAGGCCTGAGATCTACTCTGCAGCTATCAAATTTAGACTCTAACGTGTTCTATTTAATCGTGGATCACCCATACAATTTCGAGTTTTGATTACTGATTCTATGTATTTTGAAAAGCGCCCTGTGATAGCTTAATCTGTATCAAGGGGCTTTACAAGTTGTAAGAGAATCAATACCTCAGGGTTAGTGGCATGCACATGGGCATGACATGTTGAGGACAGTTAAAATGCCAAAAAGTATCACCACCTGCTGACAATCGTATTCCAACCCTCAGCTGAATTCCCCGATTAAAGACTTCCATTGGATGAGCACATTGTTTCCAAAATTAAGCTGGTGAAATTTCAGCAGAGAACATTACACAGATTGGGGCCTGCTTAGACAAGAGTGCAGCAGCCAAACTAGTTAGCACATCTATGATATCGCTTCTTGGTTGCTGCATTGGTTCCCTTATTCAGAACTCCAAGCCTGTGCCCTTCATTGTCTGCAACTGGTGAACGACTCAGCTGCTCGGCTGGTCTGCCGTCAGTGTTGTTATCTGCCGCAGCACACCACTTCTGTCTGAGCTTGACTGGCTCCCTGTCAAGCATCGAATTGACTTAAGACCCCTCCCACCTTTCTGGGTCTGTATCTCTTCATTTGCTTTCACCAGCCTACCTATCCGATCTCCTTGCTCCTCCAGTCAATGCACTTACACCACCCGATCTCCCTTCGGCTCTTGTCATCGTTTTGCCTTCCTTCGCACGAAATTGAAATCTTTTGTCGTTTGAGCCTTCAGTTTTATATGTACTGAAAATGTGGAATTCACTCTGTTTTTTGTCATCACCAATGGCTTTGCATAATTTAAGTCTCAGCTGTTACGTCCAGCTTTCCGTGCACCCTCAGCAAACTTCTCTTTTTTTGTTCCCATGTGCTCTGCTTGATTTTCTTGCATGATTTAGTGCATCTTACGATTCCACTGTATCACTAATCGGTGGCTCAAGTGTCTTCTTGTTTGCTTATGCATGCTTGTCTAAGCATGATACTTGTGTGCTTTTCATGCTTGTCTAAGTTATGCACCATGCATGCCATTAGCTTTTGAATTCGATCTTGCTTCCTTTGCAGCAAATGTAAAGCACATGGAAAGAGATTAGGTTCTCTGAGGGTGCTTTATCAATTGTGTATTATTATTATTATTAATTTTGCTACTCTTGCAGTGAGTTGTACGATGCCTGGATATAGATTTAGTTCTCTGCAAGGGTGCTATGTAAGCCTCCTGGTTTTATTTTGATTACTGACCTGTGTCTGCTAGTTTTTCAATGCATCCTTTCGGCAGTGCATCGTGTGTCATCTTCGTAACTGTGCTATGTTCTCGATGTTGCTAACGAAACCTTGACATGCTCCCTAATTTGCAGCAAGTTTACCCTTCCTATTGCATTCTTGCCTTCCGCCGAAGAATCTTGGGGAACCGTCATACAGAATTGACTTAGAGAACCCGATTTATAGGCATGCCTTAGATATTCGGATCATGGTGTCATGATCCAAGATGTTCGTCCCCGTGTCCAGACCGGCTTGACAAACCGAACACAGTGATCGACATTCTAGCGCCCCGGCTCTCCTTTATCTCCTGTCAGCTGCCTTATGCTCATAGGTCCTGTCAGATACAGGCTTGAGCGTATTGCTCTAATGTAATGTAATGAAATGAATCTCCAGCTGTAACTCCACCAAGCCACTAAGACTATGCGGTTGTTACGCAGGAGAGTTTTGTATAGCGCACTCACAGCCTAAGCGGCTTTCGGTGCGCATTCGGTAGCCAACAGACTTCATCTCACGCAACAAAGAAAAAGTGGGAAGCATAGCAGAGTCCGGAGAGCAGTTGAGGTAGTGAGTAGCATGGAAATAGCAGCTCAGGACCGCTGGAAAGGATGAGCCATGGTCGGCAGCAGGAGAGTAGTTGTCGTTTTGTAAGAATCATGGAAGAGAGTTCCACGATCTAGGACCTGCAGAGCTTAAGCTTCTGTCGCCAAAGGTCTGTAAGCTAACGATTCTTGAGCCTACCATTATTTAAGACTCCTAATAGGGTCGTCAACCGAGCAGTTTCAAATGGATCTACTTATGTTGCTTGCAATCCAATCTACCCTTGCATGGTGATTCCGAAGCTAGTTCCCATCCACGATATTGCTATGCTGATATTAGATTTTGGTGCTCATGCTCATCGCGACTATACCCATTGAAGCCCCGAGACTGTAAAACATGCTCACTGCAAACATAGATTAATTGGCGATCTGGTGTCTGGTTGCTTCTATTGATGACTTAATGCCTTTAGCACTCGACAAAACAATTATGCTGTAGCTGAGCAATGTGGAATGCTTGGGATTAGTCGTTCTGAGTGGAACTAAAATCTTGCAGAAGTAGTTATGATTGTTATTATTATTGGTCTTATTTGTGGCACATAACAGCAAAGGGATCATTGAAATTAAGAAATTATAACAGTTGCAAAAAAATTAATTGTTAGGGCTGGTAGTCGCTGTGTGACCTTATGCTTCCTTGCCGTACCTACAAAGGTCTACTTGATTGCTTTTAGGTGGATACATTTTTTGGCTTTTCGCGCATACTTTGATAAAGGAAAAAGTAGTGATATGCCGATTCGAAAGCTTTGTTAATTTAGACACCAACAGCGCTAGCAGCTACCATACCGTTTGCAGCAGGCAGTCAAGGATTACTTGCTGAAGGGATTCGAGCCCATGATCTGGTTAGAGAAGTACAAGCATGCTATAACATGTCTTGTTATTAAAAATGTTGTTATTATTACCGTACCGTGTGAAATTGTGACCATCGCTGACTGATGCTCCTTTGTAAGATGCCAGGCCTTTGTCATGTTGGTTCACTGAGGGCACTCGTGGACATCTCTTGCCGTTTTTGAAACGAAAAACTGTGCTAAACTTCTTGCAGTAGCCAGCTGGTAGCTACATGTCTGGCCAATCAGCGGTTGTATTTAATCTACAATCTTGCAGGCGAATGCAGCACAGTACAAATTAATCGTTCGTGATGTGAAGACACTTCAGATTTTAAATCTCTTCACATGTCTGGACAATATTCAGCATATTGAGGTCAGTCACTGGCTCCATTGCATTCTTTTACACCAGGGCTATGAGAAAGATTGGGCTTACTTGCGTGGCATCAGTATAAACAAGAGCATGCACAACGTTTTAGTGGTCTTCCGATTCGTTGTTCATCCTCTGCGGATTATACAAACGAGGGCTAATTCAGGTAAGCTTATTCATTATTTCTACATATGCACTTATGTTTCTAGTGTCTGCTCGTTGTTCTATCGTCGTAGCATGTGCTTTTCTGATTAGCACGCATCGACGGACCTTCCTTACGACAGACCTGTGCATGCATACAAAGAGTTTGATGGGTACCACCTGGTTGTAGCCTCCATCCCTCGTGCAGCGGTATGTCCCAGAAGAATCGTGGCACCTGCTGTGATTGGCTGGCTCATGCAGAGTCAAGGTTCAGCCCTCAAGAATATTCCGGCTACACCTCTGCATGCTTGCACGCATTATAGATGTGCGTGCGTAATGGGTCACAAATAGGGGCTCGAGGAATGTGCTGGGGGAGACTTGTTGCTACCGCTGGAAAGCCAGGCATTGCCTCATGTAGTTGCCTCACCCCAGTCGGCTGACGTCCGTGGAATTCCACCTCACGGCTTCTGTGTCTCCTTGCTCTAGACGACAGATCGCTGGCGTCTGTCTTGAGCTTTAAAAGACGAGTGGACTGGAGTCAAACAAGAGACACATCTGCTCGTCGGGAACTCTTACTATTAAGTGTTACCCGGTTTTTGTCCCGCTATAGGCTAAAGCCCCTCCCTCATAGGTCTGGCTGACGGACAGCAGAGGGTGCCCCAACCTAAATTATAATCTTTCAAGCCTCACTTTGCCCCCCCCCCTGTTGGGGGCATGGCAACCCTTTCCAGGTGGCTTACCAGGCTTCTGGCAGAGGCCTTTCCAGGGGCTTGCAGAGCGGTTTGAGAGGCTTGCCCAGTTTTTGATGGTGTGTTTCCGTCACAGAGGATGAACCATTTTGTCTAAAGCTTTTTCATTTTAGCTAAAAAGGATGCTAGCGAGGCAGTCATTCGGCATGCACGTTCAGCTTTCAGATGGGCTGTCATTATATCTGCCTATGCGGGATCATATCTTCCATGTTACTGAGGTGGAGGTCAGATTCTTTTTAGGCAGGTCTAAAAAAGAAAATTTCTTTATTTTATTTAATATTTTTTTATTTTCATTTTTTAAATTAATTTTATTTTAATAATAATAATTAATTAATAATATCATTATTTATATAATTTATCTAAATTAATATTTATTTTTATTTTTATTTTTCTAAAAAAAATTAAAAGGATTTTCATTCTAAAAAGAATGTTTCTAAGAAGATTCTTTTTAGGCAGGTCTAAGCAAGCCTGCCGAGCCGAGCTGCATGATGCCTTCGATGATCAGCTTCAGGCGGTTTCTCCAAAAACGTTTCCGTTTCCGGAAACGTTGAAACGTTTTTTTTTTGTTTTTTTTTTTGGTAAGCCGACTGGGCAGGTTGCTGCAGCTTTGGCTCGCAGCTTCAGGCAGCTCTGCCAGATGGATGTGCTGCTGGTCATCCCTTTCTGGGCATCACATCTATAAGTTTCCGGGCTAGAAGATTCCGAGGGAATCAGCACATCTAGAAGTGCTCGTCCAAGCAGTGCTCCCAGAAGCAATCTGGTCTTTCGGTGCAGACATCGAACCGTTGCCCAAACGGGGTATAACTTGGTAGTTTTTTTTATAGAGGGGCTGGGAAGCATATCTCATCTGCATCACACCTTTGTTTGTCGGTGGGCGGAATGGGAATCTGCTTTCGGAAAAGCTACCATTTCGTTGCAAAAAAAGTTAAGAGGGCTAGCAAGGTGGGGGAGGCTGCAAAAGAGGCAATACCGGGTGTGCAGCTTTGACGATAAGCTCAACCGTCTTGCTCCAGATAGGCCACCTAAACCCTAAACTACTCACCAACCAGGCTAGGCTGAATCAAATCGTTTAGCTGTACCTCGTACAATAGTATGCTCCCAAAGCCTGGAACATTAATCCGACTGACGGCACCACACCCCCACTTGACAGCATTTAAAAAAGAAGCTAAAAATGCACTTGTTTTTGAGAGCATTTGGTGGGTCTTTGTGATTTATTGCTAATGTGCTTATGGGTGCTGACATTGTGCATGCTGCCACTAACCACATTTGCATATTGATACTCTGCGTGCCACCCTAACCATGTTTTACTTGTTGACATTGTGCATTTTATTACTAACCGTTTGATAATGCTTCATTTAAAGCACTTGTAGAGTGACTAGAAAGAGATTAAGTTCTTTGGAGGTTCTATACACATGTACTACTATTATTATTATTATTATTATTATTATTAAGCCTTTATTACCTCATTTTGTTTCTTGTGCTGCATTATGGTGTAGACAATCCGTAATGCCGTTCTTGTGCCGTTCATTCTCGCCATCGATGTAAAATAAATAAATAAATAAAATTCATTTGTATAGCACCCCAAGAGAACTTAATCTCTATTCAGGCGCTTCACATATGCCTCGGGGCTCGAGCCCACGACCTCAGCCAGACCTTGGTCCGGGCGAGCACCTTAACCGCTGGACCAAACCAGCTCGGCTAGCCCTTACTAAGCTGACATTTTTGGATTCGTGTTGCGTTCTCAAATGTAAAACGTATTTGCTGCCTACAGCTAGTCTCCCGCTGGCCTTTCAAAAGCAAATTATTTTCTAGTAGAATTAGCCCGCGATCGATGCTGTCATCGAACAAATTGTTCGATTAACTATATCCTGTCAACTTGAGAGCACATGTATGTAATGTAGGTAATGTACACATCCGTCATATGTGAATCATATATATACATATCCGTCATATGTTAGAACTTTGTGCAGAAAGAAAGGCCTGCTTATTCAAATGTGAAAACACTGGTATTGTGTGTAATGTGTATAACCCAGATCTATTCTGCACATTTGGACGAGAGCTGATCGAATGTTAAACGTTGGTTTGGGAGTTTCAGCTTTGGCCAGAGGCGTGCTGCTGTCTTGACTCGACCTTTACTTGTCCGGTAAAGATCACATTCCTTTCCAAAATATGTTGAAGTTTCTTGATACAGATTTGGCTCTCTTATGGTGCTGTACAAATGTCTTCGTATTATTTTTATCGTCGTGTGAAGCTGTAGTCGAACAATTTAGGTTGTCACCTTACATGAGTGATTGTCACCATGTAGATGGTTAGATGGGAGTCGTCAGCATCAGGCTGTCCCAAAGTGGTCCAGACGGAGGCTCAACAAATTGGGGCAAAGCCTGCCATCTCTCAGGTTTCATTTTTTGGCGATAATGTTTCTAATTCGATTGCAAGGCTTGAGAAAAAAGGTTCTTTATGCCAGCGGTACGAGTTTGAAGCTTAATGAGGTGCATGCTTGGAACTAGTATACAGTTTCATTTAAAGTGTAGTTTTATGCCACATAGATTCTTTAACTTGGCCAATACTTCACGGATGAGAGTGATTTGAAATGCTCTGCTTGTACCACATTGCGTGAGTTTATTTCCGATTTTGGTTTGTTAAGTTTTGCTATACATGTAATGTAATGTATCTCCATCTGTAACTCCATAAAGCCGCAAAGACTAAGTGGGTGTTTCGCAGGAGAGTTTTCTATAGCACACCGAGAGCCTAAGCGGCTTTCGGTACCTATTCGATGGCCAACAGACTTCATCTCACACAACAAAGGGAAATCGAGAAGCATAGCTGAGTCATCAGGGCTGACTTGGTGGACTGAGTAGCATGGAAGTAAGTAGCAGTTTAGGACAGCTGGAAAAGATGTGCCACAGTCGGCAGCAGGAGAGTAGATGTTCGTTGCATAAGAAATGTTCGCGATTGCAGAAAATGAAGCTCACGGACGTTTTATGAAATGTAGAGCAAAACTTACACACTATCCAAAACCTACCCTTAACTTGTGGTCCCACAAACGCACCTGCTTTGACCTTTGCTTCAGGCAGCGCGAGGAAGAAGTTTTGAGGGTACTCAAAGGCTGCCGACTCCTTCACTCCTAGAGCTGCGACAAATTGTTTTGTAAGGCCTGATTGCGTTTGCAAGGGTAGCTTCAGCGTCTTCCGGGGTTCTCACTGGGTGGCTCTCACTTGGTGTCGTTGCTCCCCGTGGAAAACTCGGTCTGCGGTGGCCAATCCAATCTGTCGGTGTGCATGTGGCAGTTCCAGCAGTACCAAAGGTAAAGGTGACTGGCAAACTCGGTAAAACCACCTCGGAAACTCACCAGGAGTGTCAATATGTTTAAGTCTCCGACGACCTCTCAGCCGAACCCGTCATAATTCAAGAGGTCGACCCAGTTCTTGATGCTGTTGTAAACTGTTTTGACCAGTTGCTCCTAGTGGCCAGAGGAAAAGACAGATTCTTGTTCCCATTATTGAGCATCACGGCTTTTTTTAGGCTCATGGGTGATCTGTCAATGAAGAGCCACCTTGTCATTCTGAGTTTAAAGAGAGATTCATTTTTCTTCGAACAGACTTGTCACTTTATGGCTAAGTTACAGGCCATCTTGACTCTCACCAAAGCTGATTAGAGATTGTTGATGCTTCCTCTGATCTGAGACTTGCACACTTTCATACAAGTTCCACTGCTTCAGCATAAAAGTCACAAGCTCGGCTTTGGATTTGGTGAGACTACAATCTCTGTTCAAGTCGGTTTCTCTCCTCGGCTCCACCTCTGAGGCTCTGAGCTCTTCTGGATCTACATCGTCTTTTATGGCTCCCTGACTTGCTGCTCGCTTTGGAAGATGGCTGGTCTCACTTCGAAGTGGTGGTAAGGGGAGCTCAGGCCAGTGTGGCACTGGGGCGATGGATAAAGGAAGGTCTGGATATGGGATACCAGATGTATTCGTACCAGTCCGATGATTGGAAAAGTCAAACCTGTAGAAGAAGGAGGTGCTTGAGCAGTCAGTGGGCTCCTGCCAACATTCTTAGGCTAGCTAACGTTGTGGCTCTTTTTTCTCTCAATTGTCATACGAAAGAACAATTAATGTGCTATAGTGAATCAATAAAATTACGTAATAGATGATTAATGCATTGCACTCGTGACTAACAATTTGATAGCATACAGTTTTGAACAACAATTTTTTATCCTACCATCCAGAGCTACCCTGCTGTTGTCACTGATAAAATGAGGTGTGCAGCATTTTCGTGGTCCTCGACAGGCGTGCCAAAATATGCCTTGTATGCCTCACCATCTTTGCAGATGCTTGTATGGAATATTGTTTCACCCTCATCTTAATCAATTAGCCGAAGGGTTAGCAAAATTCAGCTCCTGGATGCATGCAACACCTTGATGCCATCTCAGAAAAATGCAGATATGTCTGCACATAGGTAGCTGGGACTGATATGAAGTGACATGAACTAGCCGGCTTAAGACTCCTGTTATTTATCATCGTATTTGTATTGCTTGAAAGTATTAGTAAAGAAGATAATAATTATGACCAATAAATGCCTTTAAGCATCTGCTCAAAATCCTGCCTCAGTGTCTTAGTATAGTGATACAAAAATGACGCTAGGAATCTAGAGCACTGGACTGCTTCACATTGTAATGACAATTTGACTGAGTTTGAATGCACTGTAATTTATAAGAATGATTGTGTAAAAAGACGTATTTCATGCAGTGTTAATTTTTATGGTTTAAAACCCAGCTAGTGACCATAACTGTGTCGGCAATGTTCTGAACACTAACTTAGTTTTAAATTTGTCTTAAATTCTTCACTGTCCTGGTCACAAAATATATTATTTTGTGGATAGGAATTGCCATTTTCTTTACTTTAGAAGTATTGGCAATGTGGGAATAAGCTTACTGTCCAAAAATAAAGATAAAGTAAAAATTTGCTGCAGTGTTATTGTCAACTCAATTTTACAGTACTTGGGCAACGAGTGCGTCCTCTTCCCTGCTGACTCTGGCCCAATCCGTTCCAGCAGTCCGCCATTACACGAGTACTTGTACAAGTGCACGACTATTTAATGTGATGCTTACGTCCTGATGAGCCGTGATGGCACACTAGGCAATGCGGCTGCTTTTCACGACCTCTGTCCCGAGGTCGTGGGTTCGAATCCTGCGGTGGGCGATCCATTATTACCTCTGCAAGCGGTGATGATAGCCATAATCTTCTGTCGTTCTACAAAAGAGGCTGTTGAATCAGCGAGTATTTTTGTCGGTCTTTTTATCTCAGCTATGCTTCTCACTTTTTTTCTTCATTGCTCGAGGGGACTTCTTATGGCTACTGCAAGCATACCGAAAGGCACCTGCTTGGCCTTACAGCTTGGTGTAGTTTATCCTTCGAATCTAAATTCAAACGCTTGTGTCTCGTGCTAAATGATGGTGTTAAGATCAAATGCTTAGGCTTAACCCAGCAATTCTTGTTTTGTCTTGCTGAGACTGCATTCAAAGAGAATCTGCCTCGCTTTACCGTGCTTGGCCTGTTATCCCTGGTTCACCATGCTTGGCCTGTTATCTCTCCCCTGGAAAGCTACCAAGCTCACTCCAGGGTACAAGTACAAGACTTGCATACCAACCGTGCAAATGGAAAGTAGCCTCTGCTTGGGGATGCGGCTGTTGCCATGTTTTTACCGGACAGTGCCAGGAGCGGTTGTGGTGCACTCTGACACAGCTTAAGTTTAGCGAATAGATATACTTTATTTTTTCGGCCAATGCTTTGTCTAGAGTTTGATGCCCCGAAATTTTATGGAAAGACTCGTCAGCATTGTGTATCCCAGCAGTGTTGACCACGTGGGAATCTCATTCAGTCCGCAGTTTGTGTTTCCTCTGGTCTCCACTATCATCTGCTGAGAATCGCAAAACCTTAGAAAAGTGGATGCCCACGAAAAGCTCCTGGCTCTCCCTGCTGCTCAATCTCCGTCTGACCTGCCCTGACAGATTTATACAACACGACACTAGCGAATGTTGTAGACAAGATTGCTCCTCTGACTAAGCACGTTATGCTTTCTCTTTGTTTCGTGAGATGAAGCCTGTTGGCTACCGAATGCGTACCGAAAGCCGCTTAGGCTTGGAAATAAATATGTAATTCATTTGTATAGCACCCCAAGAGAACTTAATCTCTATTCAGGCACTTCACATATGCCTCGGGGTTCGAGCCCACGACCTCAGCCAGACCTTGGTCGGGGCGAGCACCTTAACCGCTGGATCAAACCAGCTCGGCGAGTGTGCTATAGAAAACTCTTCTGTGTAACACTCACTTTGTCTTTGTGGCTATAGTTACAGATGGAGAGACATTGCATCATATTATGTTCTATGCTCGGCGAACACATATATGCACATTGTGATAATAATAATAATAATACATTTAATAAAGCACCCTTAGAGAGCTCAATCTCTTTCTAGGCGCTTTATGTTTGCTGCAAAAGAAGCACGATCGAATGGTTAGTTGTAGTAAGCTCGATAAACAACAAGAATAACATGGTTAGGGGTTACATGCACAGGGTCAGCATGCAAGCATGGTTAGTGGCAGCACACACAGTGTCAGCATGCATAAGCACATAAGGTCGACGCACAGGGACCCACTAAATGCTGTCATAAATAGGTGCGTGCTTAGTTTGTTTTTAAATGCTGTCAAGTCTGGAGATTTCGTGATGCAAGTCGAGAGTGAGTTCCAGGCCTTATACGAACTAACCGTACGGTCTCCAAAGGATTTGAGGTTTGTACAAGGTATAGGTAAACAATTAGATTCCAAAAGCAGGTGGTACGATGCTTAGCCTGGTGGGGTAGTATATCTGATAGGTAGGTTGGAGCCAAAGAATGAAGGGACCTAAAGTGAGCGACAAAACCTTGGAGTCGGTGCGTTGCTTGACTAGTAGCCAGTGCAGGTCGGCGACAGGTGGAATGATGTAGTAGTTGCAATGCTCACGACAGACAATTCTAGCTGCCGAGTTTTGCACCAGCTGTAAGCGCCTGAGTGCACAGGCCGGTAGACCAGCAAGCAGTGAGTTACAGAAGTCAAGACGGGATGTCACAAATGCATGGACAATCCTAATATACTTACTAAATACTAACTTAGATGTGGTATCTTAGTCTAAACAAGCTCGAATTTTAGCAATGCTATGTCACTGAAAGTAGGCAGACTTGATTGTGGAGCTGATGTGGTCGTCTAATGAAAGGTCACTTTGGAACATGACCCCTAGATTTCGTGCACATTCAACAGGAGATATGCTGGCTGAGCGGATTTTGAGCCTGTACAATTTCTGAATCACACTTGGTTTGCTCGTAACTAGTAAGTTAGTTTTATCACCATTCAATTTAAGAAAGTTTGCTGCCATCCATGTGTGGATGTCATCAATGTATGCAGCCAGGGAGTTGATAGAATTAGACGTACTGGAGGGCTGGGAGGGATCAAAGCAAAGGTACAACTGAGTGTCATCCACATAGAATTGAAAGCCTAGATTGTGCTTGGCAATCACATTGTATTGAAATGTGTTTATGCATGCTGCATGAGCAAGCCTGTGCGGTTAGTGGTTGTGGGTGCGTGCACGTGTTAGTGTTTATTTGCGGTCGTGCATGTCTGTGTGGGTGAGCAGGCGTGTATGCATGTAAAGGTATATATACTGTATGCACTATATACTGTATATACTGAGGCACATGCATTACATTATTTTATGGAAAATAAGTCTTGCATGGCCAATCATGGGAGTGGTGAATGGTGCTATAAGAACACACATCCATCTGCTGGGTCGCATAAGCTGACCTTGTGCATGTCACCTCTAACCGTATTATTGTTGTCGTAATTGAGGATGCTACCACTAACCATTCGATCATGCTTCCTTTTCAGAATGTATAAAGTGCCTAGAAAGAGATTGAGTGCTCAGAGGGTGCAATAACAAACGTTTTACTATTATTATAAGTTGAGAAAACCTAAAAAAAATCAGGACTGACTGATAATTGTCCCTCCTCTGGCATACGAGGAGCATAAGAGGACTACTGTCGATTATACCAATTCATCATAGCTAAGGATAAGTCCAGCTTCTATGAAAACAGAATGGAACCACAGACACAAAATCCAAAAATGCTGATGTTGACCATCAACCGTCTTTTTAACTGCTCCCAGATCAGCACCTCACCTTGTGATTCTTGTCGTGATCGAGCAGATCGCTTCCTGTCAGAAAGATAGAATATAGGAGAAATGAGTCAATCCCTTAGCTAACACCCCACTGAATAATAATAATAGTAATAATAATGCACTTGATAAAGCGCCCTCAGAGAACTCAATCTCTCGCTAATAATAATAATAATAATATTGCACTTGATAAAGCGCCCTCAGAGAACTTAATCTCTTTCTAGGCGCTTTACATTTGCTGCAAAGTGATACGCAATAGAATAGTAAGTAAAATCATGCTTGAAAACAAACAAAATGAATACTAAAGGCGCTTTACATTTGCTTCAAAGGGAAATGCAATTGAATGGTGAGTAAAATCATGCTTGATAAATAAGCAAAATGAATAACATGGTTAGGGGTGACATGCACAGGGTCAGCACTGAACTCCTCTTCCTCAGTAACATTCCCAGCTTTTTATCAATTCCTTCCTGCACCTCAGCGCTTACCTTCAAGCCTGCCACTGTTTACCCCATCTCGAATGGTATCTCCCTATCTGCGGTATCTCCCTATCTGCACCCCTGCTTTGGCCCCGGGGTTAAGGTGCTCGCCTTTAACGACTGAGGTGAAGCATCTAGATTATGATATGTTCTCGTAGGGTGCTATGCAAACGAACATTATATCCAAGAAAATTAGTAGCACTCAAGACCCTACGGCCTCCTTCTGAGATGCTTTGATTTGCTGCTGCACTGCATAGCTAAGATAATAAATATTTCCTTTCCCCCAGATCTTTTTCTTTCATCTTTCATTAAGGTCTTTACCTCAACGACGATAAAACGGAACTGCTACTCATAGAACATCCCAAGTTCAAGCTGGGCTAAAAGACCTTTTCCTTCTAATAGGTGACATTGTTGTGCAACCGTCACTGTGTGGTCGAAATTAAGAAGGGAACATTAGACCAGGAGAGGAGAACGTGAGCAACGTCTGCCCAACCACCCTACTGCTGTTCTTACCAAAGACAAGTAATGGCACAGACCAGCTAAACTCTTATATCAAAACCTCAAAACTTAGCAAGTACGGCCTGTGCAATTTTGCGCTTAAGGTTGGTTCAAAACTCAACAGCGAGGCTTGTCTGTCATGAACGTAGCAACTGTAGTATAGTGATGGCATGCTGTACTGCAATCAGATTTCCATGTTTTCCTGCAAATGTGGAAGCTTATGCATAGCTGAAAATTGTGCCTAGAAAGAGATCAAGTTCTCTGAGGGTGCTATACAAATGTATTATTATTATTGCTTTTAATTATTATAACACCACTTCCCACCGACCTGCGCTGGCTCCCCATTAGACGACATAACGACTTCAAGATTGTGCCTCTCACTTTTAGGTTCCTTTGTTTGCTTGCTTCCGTCTACCTATCCGAACTACCTCCCAATTTGGTTATGCATCGTACTACCTGCTCTCCCGACATAACTCGTTAAGCTGTGACTCAAAGTAATCTCAAATCCTATGGAGACCGTGCCTTTAGTTCATATGCCCCCAAAGCCTGGAACTCACTTTCAACTGACCTCATGACATCCCCTGACTTGCCCTGATTTAAAAAGAAGCTAAAAATGCACTTGTACCTCACAGCATGTGTGTGAGGTATCCTTTGTGTGCTTGTTAGTGGTTACGCTGTTTATGCTATCACTAACCAATTGGCATGGTTCCTTTACAGCATTTTTAAGTGCCTAGAAAGAGATATAGTCATGATAATAGTTCATTTGTTTAGCACCCTCAGAGAACAGATTCTCTTTCTAGGCACTGTACAGATGCTGTAAAGAAAGCATGACCAATTGACTATTGGTAGCATTCGCAATGTCATCAAGCATAACATTGTTAGATGGGACAAGCACAGGGTCAACATGTAGATATAGTTCTCTTAGGCTGCTATACAAATGTCTTCTTCTTCTTATTATTATTATCATAGTGATCAAGTAGCCTTTTTATTGGTGCTGTTCATGGCAATGAGCCTTAATTAGCTGACTTAAATAGTACCCTCAAGGCAAGCCGTTTATCAAAACACAGTGTAATTAAGTAAAATACAAATGCAATGCTCGGATTTACTGTGTGAACCTCTGGGTGTTATGGCACTGGACCGTATATCGAGAGTATGGGTATTTATTATGATGGCTCTCAAGTTGAACCCTGGTTCCCTTGGACGTTCAGTGCCTAACCATTTAGCCACTCAGCAGCATATAGTGGTCAGATATTACCTGCGATGAATGATTTGCATTCGTTTGGCTACGCAGTGTGACTACATGAGGCACTTGCTTAGGTTACATGAGCAGAGCTAACAGAGGCTGACAGTAGCTGCGTAGCTCCTCGAATAGACTTTAATGCATGCAGGCTCCATGATCCGATGTCGCTGCCCAGCCTAGGAGGTTTTTGGTCTGTTTGCCCTAGACAGAAATCAGGTGATTCCGAGTGCACTTATCATCATCATAAGACCATCTTTGTGTCGCAACAGTTTAAGTCGACCTTGGCTACATCACCTTGGGGTTACTTGGCGAGCAGTGATGGCACACTGGGTAAGGTGGTTGCTTTTCACGACCTCGGTCACGAGGTCGTGGTTTCGAATCCTGTGATGGGCGATCCTGTATTGCTGCAGCAAGCAGTGGTAATAGCCTTTGAGGCTCTTCTGCGTCTATACAAAAAGAGGTTGTTGAATCAGTTAGTATTTTTATTTTATTTTTTACTCGGCTGTCTCACTGGCGTTGCATCCAACAATTCTTTATTTATCGCCATGCAACCACTGTTTGCGCATCGTCGAATTTCGAAACGTTGACTGACGATCCTTTTACCATCCTTAAAAAAATCCTAGCTGATTAAACAGCCTCTTTTTGTATAGCGACAGAAGAGTCTTTAGGGCTATCAACACTGCTTGCAGTGGCAATAAAGGATCGCCCACCGCAGGAATCGAACCCACGACCTCAGGACCGAGGTCGTGAAAGCAACCGCCTTACCTAGTGTGCCATCACGGCCTACTCGCCCACTTACTCACTGGTAAGCACTTCGTTACAGTAGGCCCGTAACTGTATTGGACAATAGTTCAAATCATTTTTCATTTCTGCAGTCGACATTGTCGTCGAGATCCCAAAGCTCTGCTTGTTGTTTCGATACGAACCAAAGAAAACGGCATGCTTGCCCTTGTCTCTAGTGCTCACCTGCTAATAGCAATAGTCTTCTAAGGAAAGCACTCGTGGCTACATGGAGTCTATGCAGCACTACCCTCCCTGATTTGCTGTTAGACCCCGTAGTAATGTTTCACGAACTCGTGGCATCACTTCGGCAGTCGCCCCGTGAGAAGCAGCATGGGCTTCGAGTGGCACCTGCCAAACACAGGTCGACAGCTCAATTAGTCAGCCTCCGGGACAGCTTCTGATGCCACTTTAGGCTTCTGACGTAGTCATGGTTTTTTGGAGACGTTTTGTTTGTAGCTTTGTCACACCGCTGTGTGCCAAGATATGCTGGATGTGCCATGCGTTTCTGCTTTAGAAGAGAATACCTTGCCGGTTAGATAAGACGGTTCTCCAGAAAGTCCGACTTTGTGTTCGTGCGTAGATTTGGACTGCAGACGGTTCAAACGGACCCGACGTCGTTCAAAACCATGCAAGATCACTATGCCATGGGCATACGCAAGAATTATGCAAGTGCTCTTTTCTGACAAGTGAAGAATAGAATAGAACTTTTTGATACCGTTGCCCTTGGGTCTGCGCCCAGGGGTTAGGTGCTCATACTTCACTGTCCACATCGTGTGTTCGAGTCCGGTAGGCAAACCCTTTATTGACCACAAGCAGGGTGATGGCCCCCACGACTCTAGTGCTATTATGTAAAAGAGGCTTTTGAATTAGCCAAACTATACTTTCACCGTTTTTATTCACTTGGCGCCTCTGCAAAGATTTGAACTTGTTGCGTGCAATCGCCCCTAACACTTGCATTACTTGTATGCATTTATTATATAATTTTCACCAGGCTTGCACCCCAATAGCTTCATACGGCGGGTATGTCTACCGTTAGTGTGCTACCATTATTGTACAGTCTTGCACGATTTCGTATGAGCAGCACTCGGGAAGCTTTGTCAGCCTTCTCCTTGTGGCTGACCCGACACTCCTTTTTGACAAGCCATTCTGGTTTGGCCCAGCGGTTAAGGTGCTCTCGCCCCGATCAAGGTCTGGCCGAGGTTGATGGCTCGAGCCCCGTAGCATGTGGGAAGCGCCTGAGTAGCGATTAGGTGCTTAAAATTGCTGTATCAATGAATTGTATTTTTCTTAACTTCGGCATAGTACTGTGCCCGTGTTAGGTTTTCCAAGATCGAGGGAACAGTTGTAGGAGGTTCCTTATCTCTCTATTAATTGTGAGAATGTGGATAGGGGGATTTCTATCCCCCTAACAGGGTCATTTTTGTGCTGTTATGCTTCCAACCGTACCTGCTATGCACAGGATCAGACCCCCAAACCTTGACATTTGCTGAAGAACTGCCTCGTTTAATGTCCAAGATGATCATCTCTAAAGTAGAATCCGCGGCACGTCCGTTTTTTCTTAGTGCACGATGTGATGTTATCACAGTAACATGTCTTCCAAAAGCCGTGACAATCTCGGAAGTCTTATATGGCCTCTGAAGCTGTCGAAAATGATATCTCCATGTTTTTAGCTCTTCGTGACCGAATTCACGGATTCGAATCTTGCAATGGGCGATCCTTTATTGCCAACTGGAAGCAGTGGCGATAGCCCTTTAAGGCTCTTCTGGCGCTATACAAATGAGGCTGTTAAATCAGCTAGTATTTGTGTATTTTATATTTATATCACCAGTTTTGTGTACCCAATATTGCTTGATTATAATACGTCATTTGCATAGCACCCGAAGAGAACTAAATCTCTCTATCCACGTGCTTACACTTGCTACAAGAGAATCCATTACCAAAAGTTGATTATACTCACGGTATTATGCTTTGATAAGCATGCAAGACCACACAAGTATCATGCTTAGGCCTGCATTCAAAAGCACACATGAAGACACTCGGAGCCATTGGTTAGTGCAACCCTTGGCTTAATAACATGCACTGAATCATGCTGAAACGAGCCAGCAAATTACACGGGAACAAAAGAGACAAGTTCACTTGGGTAGAAGGGAAATCTGAACAGATGCGTCCTAAGCTGATGTATAAATGATGCAAATTCAGTGGATTCGGTGGGAAAAGCCAAAAGCAAGCTCCAGACTTATGGTAAATATAAACTGAAGGTTCGATCACCAAAAGATTTCACTTTAATGTAACAAGGAACGGCAAGACGACTGGAAGCCGAGGAGTACGAGGTGGTGCGAGTACACACCGGAGGTGCAAGGACATTGGATGGGTAGGCTGGTGTGAGCCTGCATTAATAAAGTTTGGCTGATTTAACAGCCTCATTTATGTAGCTGAAGAAGACGGGTAGGTTGGTGGAGTATTTAAAGAGCGATTTACGGCTGAAAGTAGGCTTCAGTGGGCAACTTCTATCTTGCAGGGGCACTTTCTTGGCCCAGGGTTTCGTTTTTTGCAATATTTTTGTTCGCGCTATTACAGTGACTCAGGGGTGCAAGGATTAGTAGTCGCTGGATTTACACACGAAAGTGATGCTAGTCGTTATTTTTTCTATTATGGGTTTATTCTCCTGTATGACTATCGTTTAATGTAGCATAGAATAATGCTGTGTATGTAAGCATCCATCATTAAAAAAAGGAGTAGAGATGTCGCCTTCTATTCTGTGTTCTTGGAGGTGTGAGATGACCGAAGTCCGTCACCGAAGCGAGAATCCGGCCGTGTGTCATCTCGAGGATCCGGCCGACTGTAATCTCCGGCTACTCAATCTACTTTTTTTATGTGCTGCAATCTTGTTGTAGAAATTAATGAACCCTGCTGTCATAACGAGTTGTCTGTTTTTTACACTTCAGGTTTGGTCTTTAGAAGAACCTGAATGGACATGTAAAATAGACGAAGGTTCAGCTGGTGTGATTGCGGCTCGTTGGAGTCCTGATGGGCGTCATATTCTAACTACTGCAGAATTTCACGTACGTAAAGTCCATGCTTCGTGTGCTTATTCGTGCTGACACCGTGCATGCTGCCACTAACCACATTTGCATGCTGACCCTGTGCATGTCACGCTAACCATGTTATTCATGTTTATCAAGCATGATATTACTCGCCATTCAATCCCGCTTCCCTTTGCAGCAAATGTGAAGCGCCTAGAAAGAGATTGAGTTCTCTGAGGGCGCTTTATCAAGTGCATTATTATTATTGTTATTATTATTATTGTTATTTTTATTATAGAGTCAGCACTGCTTTGGGTGTACAGCGACCTACCTAGGAATGCAGACATGGGTAGAATATCTCTGCTTGTTTTGCTCGATCTTTCGGCAACTTTTGATACTATCGATCACCAAGTCCTTCTTGACTGCCCCTCATCTCGCCTGGGCATCACTGGCACTGCTCTGCAATTATTTAGGTTCTATCTCAGTGGGTGATTCCAGAGTATTGATGTGAATGGACAAAGATCATCTGAGGTACCTCAGAAATATGGAATACCTCAGGGTTCCGTGCTAGGTCCGGTTCTTTCGCCGAGCTGGTTTGGTCTAGCGGTTAAGGTGCTCCCCCCCCCCCCCGCGACCAAGGTCTGACTGAGGTCTTGGGTTCTAGCCCCGAGGCATATGTGAAGTGCCTGAATAGAGATTAAGTTCTCTTGGGCTGCTATATAAATGAATTTTTATTTATTTTATTTTCACGGTTTATACTCTAACTCTTGCCGATGTGAGTGCCAAGCACAATCTAGGCTTTCACTTCTATGCGGATGACACTCAGTTGTACCTTTGCTTTGATCCCTCCCAGACCTCCAGTACGTCTAATTCTCTCAACTCACTTACTGCATACATTGACGACATACGCACATGGATGGCAGCAAATGTTCTTAAATTGAATGAGGATAAAAACTAACTTACTAGTTATGGGCAAACCAAGTGTGATTCAGAAATTGGAAAGGCTACCGCTCAAACTAGGCTCTGCCAGCACATCTTCTGTTGAATGTGCACGAAATCTAGGGGTCATGTTCCAAAGTGACCTTTAGTTAGACGACCACTTTAGTTCCACAATCAAGTATGCCTACTTTCAGCTACGTAGCATTGCTAAAATTCGGGCTTGTTTACACAGGGATACCACATCTAAGTTGGTCCATACATTTGTGACACCCGTCTTGACTTTTGTAACTCACTGCTTGCTGGCCTACCGACATGTGCAATCATGCCCTTACAGCCGGTGCAAAACTACTGCTGCTAGGCTTGTCTGTCGTGAGCGCCGAAGTTGCTACATCACACCACTTCTTGCCGACCTGCACTGGCTACCAATCATGCAACAGATCGACTTCAAGGTTTTGTTGCTCACTTTTAGGTCCCTTAATAATGATAATAATAATAATGCACTTGATAAAGCTGTGGCTAGTGGCAGCATGCTCAGTGTCAGCATGCATAAGCACATCAAGGACGAATCAGAGGGGCCCACTAAATTCTGTCCTAAATAGGTGTTTTTAAGTTCTTTTTAAATGTGGTCAAGTTAGGGGATGTTACGACGCAAGTCGGGTGGGAGTTCCAGGCTTTGGGAGCATACGAACTAAATGCACGGTCTCTAAAGGATTTCAGGTTTGTACGAGGTAGTGGTAAACTGTTGGATTCCGAAAAGCGGGTGGGACAATGTTTGGCCTGGTGAGGGAGTAGATCTGAGAGATAGGCTGGAGCCAAAGAATGAAGTGACCTAAAAGTGAACGACTCTTCATTCTCGGGCTCCAGCCTACCTATCGGATCTACTTGCCCCACCAAGCTAGGCATCGTACCACATGCTTTTTGGAATCTAACTGTTTACCTGTACCTCGTATAAATCTTAAATCCTTTGGAGACCGTGCCTTTAGCTCGTATGCTCCCAAAGCTTGGAACTCACTCCCGACTTGCATCACGACATCCCCTGACTTGACCACATTTAAAAAGAACTTAAAAACGTACCTATTTAGGACAGCATTTAGTGGGTCACCGTGATATTCGTCCTTCATGTGCTTATGCGTGCTGACACTGTACATGCTGCCACTAACCACACTTGTATGCTGACCCTGTGCATGCCACCCCTAACCATGTTACTCTTGTTGTTTATCAAGCATGCTACCACTCACCACTCGATCGTGATTCCTTTGCAGCAAATGTATTCCCTAGAAAGAGATTGACTTCTCTGATACCGCTTTGTCAAATGTTACTATTATTATTATTAAGCTGTTAAATCAGCTTATATCTAACTATCCTAAGGTAGGTTCTAGCAATAGTTCTACGGTGGTCACTTATTGCAATGGTAGTTATCTAATTTGCATGTATTTGGGCAACTTTTCAGTTTCTTGCCTTACATCTTACGTTGTATATCTTACATGTACATTTTTGCACTTCTTGCTGTACTCTGAGGTGTGCTTGAGTAACCTAAACATCTTGGATGTGTAGGTTACATCATCATGAGTCAGCAGGTATGGATTTTAATGAGTATTTATTGAGCTTTCACTATCCGTACAGTATGCGTGAATGTGTGTGCCTGGTGTATGTGTCTAATTTAGAGCGGTTTATCTTGACTTTGTGATCCTGCTCAGGCTCGTGTAGGTGACCATTAAAGCCATTGTTCCTACGGAATAAACTGAATGCAGTTGGACCGGTAGCTTCTGTAGCTAAGTGGTCAGAGTATTCATCATGCTACCAAAGCACCTCGAAAATGCTCTCTAGAGGTATCCTCAGGTCTTCAGGTCATCAACTCCTATAATAAGCTAGGTTTATAAGTTTGTCCGAGAAATTTTCGGACGTCACTCTTATATTATGCCTGTTGTGATGTTTATAGCAGTACTTGAGTGATGCAGCAACGATGAGTGTCCTGACAAAAAAGGGGAAGGGGAGTTAATTTAATAATTTGCTTATGTAGCTGCAGTATGCAATCTCCTAGTTACATTGAACATGCATCGCTGCACCACCTTTGCTAAGCGATGGGTATTCATAAATAGAATAGGCCCGTGCATCTTCAGGGGGCCGGCTTACTATATTGTTACAACATAGTTTATCTAATTTAAAGGTAGTCAGTACGTTTGTATAGTCCATAAGAAATAATAAATTTAATAAAATTTGGTTAAATAAGAAAAGTATTAAATATAATTTTGAAAACAGGTTTTAATTGTGCATACCTATACATATTTGCTCCATCCACTACTCGAAGCTTGGCAGTCAGTGGACAGGGGTCATCAGCTAGGTCAGCAGGCACTCAGACCCCCCTTTCAAAATAAGTGGGAATTTTCCATGATTTTTTGGGTGCACACTTGTTTCCATATAAAAGCTATGGTTTGCACCCCATTGCAGACCGGCGAGCTTTTATTGCAATGAATTGGGAACAAAAACGGAGCAAAGCAGCAGCATATAATGGTACCTATCACATACAACAAGCGAGAAAAATTTGCCACAAAGGCAGCCACTCAGTTACACAGTGCCAAAACTTAACAGAAACATCGCATATGACGAACTTAACAACAGGAAGAGACTGAAGAAAGAAGATCGAAGAGACTGAGCTAATCCCGGAGCTACTTCCCGTCAGAGCTCAGCAAGCGACTTACTTATGACGTCAAAAAGGGATAGAGACTGAAACCATGGTTCGAGCACTGGACAATCCAGGACATAATATGGAGTCCTTGCCCAATAGTAGGCTCAGCTTAACCGGTTAGTTCAGATACACGCAGTACCTCAGACCTGCATCTCAATGCAGCACTGAAATTTCCCGTGATTTTTCACATGAGCATCTAATTATAATAATTTACATTCACTGCTGATTCGCTAGCATCCAGTGGCCGATTGAGAGAAAGACCGTGCAATGTGCATATATATATATGTGTGTGTGTCTGTGTTTGTGTGTGTGTGTGTGTGTGTGTGTTTGTGTGTGTGTGTTGTGTGTGTGTGTGTGTGTGTGTGTGTGTGTGTGTGTGTGTGTGTGTGTGTGTGTGTGTATGTGTGTGTGTGTGTCTGTGTGTGTCTGTGTTTGTGTGTGTGTCTGTGTTTGTGAGTTTGAATGTGTGTGTGCTTGTTATAAAATAGCTTGCATTGTAGAAGCTCTTTTCTCTCGAAACCAACACTTCTGTCTTCCTAGCATGGTGCTCAGCTAACTCTTCTGCTTTTGCTCGCATTCTAAACGGCTGCATTGCATGCTCGGTGTGAGCATTTTGCATGACCCAACCGAAAATTTTGGGACCGGTAAAGACAGGCTGCCATTCGGCTTCAATAACTCTGCTTCAGAGAAATTCATCGACATTTTACCACGATTTCCACCTCAGTTTCTTTGCCCTGCTACTGTTTTGAGGCCTACCGGTAATTTAAGTCTCAGCGATAGCTGGTTGGCTGAAAGGAGGAGGCATAAGGTATTTTGTAGTCCCATTCGGCTGCTGCTCATACCAGCTCAGAGCTGTTCTAGCAGACAGGCTTGTCCGCAGCCTCGCATGCCTGCTGCATCGGCTCCCTGCTGGAGGGGAATGGCAAACATGCCGGTCCGTGTCTTTTTTCAATTGAGCCTCGTCGAGCAGGTGTTCCTGCTTTCAGCCCATTTGATTTCCATCCGACCAACTCGGCTCCTGAGTGCTGTTCCAGTTCCAGTGTCCAGCCTGCCCGATGCTCGTCCCTTCGTGCCACCGTCCACTCTTATGTTTGCTGCCATCCATGTGTGCTCAGGCAGGAATTATTTGCAAGCTACCTCATTTTGCCCATCCCCCTACTCGCTCTCTCTATTTTGCTGTCTGTTTCTCTATCCCTCTTGTTCCTATTCTGTCCCTTTCTGTCTCCCTCATTGCTCTCTCTCTCTCTCTCTCTCTCTCTCTCTCTCTCTCTCTCTCTCTCTCTCTCTCTCTCTCTCTCTCTCTCTCTCTGCCCTCCCCCCCCCGTGGTTTGTTTCTGTTTGTCTCTCACTCTCTTGCACTTCCTCTCTCTCTTCTCTCTCTCTCTCTCTCCTCTCTCTCTCTCTCTGTTTCTCTGTCTCTCTCTCTCCATCTCTCTGTCTCTCTCTGTCTCTCTCTGTCTGTCTCTCTCTGTGTCTGTCTGTCTGTCTGTCTGTCTGTCTGTCTGTCTCTCTCTCTCTCTCTCTCTCTCTCTCTCTCTCTCTCTCTCTCTCTGCTCATGCTGTGCCTTTTTGAGTCTTCTCTCACTAGGTACAGCTGCCCAACCGCCGGACCGGTTATTTTTAGATTGGGAGGCAGCCGTGCCTGTGGATTGAGCAACCCCTCGTCGGTCAGTGGGTGCAATGCACAGGCCATTTTGCCATGTCGCCGGTCATTATCCTGACTATTTACTGTCTAGCTACCTGTGCATTAGCGGAATTTATTGTGCTTTGTCGGGGGATACAATCTGCACAGGCCGGTAGTGGGACCGGCTGTCTCAAAGCTAGCTATTTATTTCTTTTGTGGTGCTACATTTATTTGCATACCTTGATTGCCTTATTTTGTACCGAAAGCCCGAGTGAAAGCAATGTGCCGGGCACTCAGAAACCCTCAGGTCTCTTGCTTGAGTGCTAAGGTCGCCTCCTAGAGTGCTTCTGTGGGTGACAGTGGCCTGCTATCCTTGCATATGTTGACCACACTTCCGGTCCCGTTCTTGCCCGGCTTGCTCCGGCTCCACCACTAATGGCTTTGCTGACGGGTGAAGCCAACGAGTTTAATGGCCATTCAGTGGTTTTGCAGTGGCCCTCGAACCACTCCAGTAATTGACCACCGGGAAGCAGCAGGCGTGAGAGGATTGAATTTGTCAAAGAACAGGAGGAAAGCAAGAAAGTGCACTCACTGGGAGACAGAAGAATGCAGACAAGTGGACTTGGCAATCTGACTTAAAGGCAGGCACAGGCAGAAACATAAGAGGCAGCAGTGAGAGTCTAACCGTGACGGATGCCGATACATGCAGATGCAGACTGAAACTCTTGCCCACACAAGCATAAACAGAGAGAGAGAGAGAGAGAGAGAGAGAGAGAGAGAGAGAGAGAGAGAGAGAGAGAGAGAGAGAGAGAGAGAGGAAGAGGGAGAGAGAGAGAGAGAGAGAGAGAGAGAGAGAGAGAGAGAGAGAGAGAGAGAGAGAGAGAGAGAGAGAGAGAGAGAGAAGACTTGGCAGCTGAGATATGTCCTGTGAGTCGAGGTTTGCAGTAAAGAATTGAACATAGGGTGAGATAGCTAAGCCAGGTTTATGGATACAGCTTGGGTGTTAATAACTCGAGTGAAGAGCTGGAATGATCCTGGACTTCTGCTGATATGGCATGCTGCTAGCAGTCTTAAGACGTATGTGGTGCAGTGAGGGGATTTGTGCTTACCGATCTTAGGTCTGTGGCATGCTCGTAAGGCTTCCAGGAGCCCACTCAAAATAGCTCGGTGCGCATTCTGATTGTAAATTAAAAGTAGAAAAGAAGTGTTCAGTATTTTCTTAGGAGGCCATAAGTGAGACCTGAGCGATTTTGGAAGATTGGCTGTGACTGAGCCCAACCAAGTGGTAGTGGTAGAGAACCTCGGAATTTTTGAATGGAGACCAGTAAGTACCGAGTTCAGGCAACCTGTTAAGGACCACGAGTTAACTAACTCTGCCGTGTATGCCTTGGGAATACACTTCCTAATTGTAGTATTAATAATGATGGTGCATTTGTATTGCACCATCAGGGAACTCTTTCTAGGCACTTCACAGATGCTTTAACGAAAATCTCTTTCTGGGCACTTCACAGATGCTTTAACGAAAATCTCTTTCTAGGCACTTCACAGATGCTTTAACGAAAGCGTGACAAAATGATTATTTGGTAACATTTGCAATGCCATCAAGCATAATATTATTTGGTTTGACATGCACACGGTCAACACCTAGACATGGTTAGTAGCAGCAAACACAGTGCCAGCACAAATTAGCATGCAAAGGACAAATCGCAAGGACCCGCTCAATGTTGTAATAAACTGTTATGATGCTGTAGATGCTAAAAGATCGTTTCGACAGTCCTTTAAAAAAATAAACCTTTCAAAGTTGGCAGTTGTTATAGGTGACTCTAGATCCCAGGCACGTTTTTGATTGTGCACTGATGAAGCATGACTTTAGCGCCACTGCCACACCAATAACTATTGCAAGCTTTTCAACTCCATTAGTTAGTTGTGGGGCCTTAATAAGAAATGTTCTGTCTCTCGTCGTTCAGTTTAAGGTAATTTCCTGCTATCCCAGAGCAAAGTTCACCAGGATATTGCTTTAGCTTGGCCGCTACTTAGGCCTCCATGGACCAAAGCAACCGTTTAAGCTGGCATAGTCTTGTCGACATTGAAATGAAACCCGATCTTGTGGAAGTTAAACTACCTATTGTGTATTGCAAGCATGCAAATAGAGACCATACAATGGTCCTAAGCACGTAGCCCAGTGGAATGTCTCTTGCAATTGGCCTGCTAGCTGAGTAATGACCATTGCAAGAGACACGATATAGTCTACCCGAATGGTGACCCGAAATCCAATAGTTGTGGATAGGCACCTTAAATCTTAGCTGATTCGACAGCCTAATATATATAGCTTCAGAAGAGCCTTAAGAGCTATCCCCAATGCTTGCAGTTGACAATAAAGGATTGTCCAACTGCAGGATTTGAACCCACGACCTCGGTCGTGAAGAGCAAGCACCTTATCTCCTGGGCTATCACGGGCTTAGTGCATTGGTCGATTGTATCAAAATCGACCAATGCACTAAGCCCGTGATAGCCCAGGAGATAAGGTTAGTGCTCTATATCATTAGTGCTCTAAGTTCGTATCAAAAGAACTTAAAGCACTAATGACCCTTTGCAGCAAATGTAAAGCGCCTAGAAAGAGATTGAGTTCTCTGGGGGCGCTTTATCAAGTGCATTATTATTATTATTATTATTATTATGACGGTCTCTTAAAAACCATCGATCACTTTTAGTTGTGTGCCAGGTTTTATTCGAGAGTGCCACTTCAGTCGCATGACTATGCTTCAAGCCCGTCTGAAACTGTTAATGATTGACTTCAGCTGTTCACCAGCTCAGGAGCCTGCATCACTGCTAACATCAATTTCAACCGCCTGTTTGATAAGGCAGCAGTTAGCAGCCTTTGTGGCTGTAGCCTGCTTGCAACTGCAATAAAAGATTGCCTGCTAAGAGGCTTGAACCCACGACGTGTGTCTCAACGTCAAGTGTCTCTATAAAGTCAAGCACTTTTTGTTGGGAGCGAGCCACTGAGGCTTGCCGAGCTTGGCTTGATGGGCCATGCCTCAAAAGGAAGGACTTATGTATCTTGGTCGGTTTCTCTCCTTCTCTCTCTCTCTCTCTCTCTCTCTCTCTCTCTCTCTCTCTCTCTCTCTCTCTCTCTCTCTCTCTCTCTCTGCTCGGATTTGCTGTGCTTTTCTGAACTAACTGTGGAGTGTGCCTCAGCCCTCTGCAGCAGACACTTGCCTGTCGCCAGCTTCTCTGGAATGATTGAGCAAGAGCACCGTCGACGGCCATTTGCCGGCTACATATAGATCATCTGCTCTGCGCTCAGTCGATTAACGTTCTGCAGCATTCGTGCAGGACGAGTGCTAGCATTGGTGTCACTGGTGTCGTACGTTCGTTCGGAAAGGAGCTGCTGCCGGATGTTCGCGATGGTGGGAAAAAAGCAGCTTGAAACGATGATAAGTAAGGAAATTCCTCTCTCCTCGCTCAGTCTGCCCAGGTGCCTGGCAGTAGACAGGCAAGTATCACCTCGATTGTTTGTTGTAAGCCAAGTCTGTGATGCTTAGGCTTCTCTCTTGCTAGCTTTTCCTTCCTTTGTACTGTCGGCCGTCAAAGTATGTGTCTACGATCTGCTCGGTCAAAGAACGAACAGCTTCTGGCTTTGCCGCCAGGTCCTCGTTGAGCCTCTGCCGTATGGCAGCCATTTCCGTGAAGATGAGAGGTCCTGCCTTGGCCGCCCACGTATAAGTGGCAGAGGCAGTTTATTTAATTTCGTTGGTTTCGAACACGCGAGAGGCCAAGATCGGATGCCGCCGATCGAGTGGCCCACCAACGGGATGAGTGGCTGCTGATTGGTTTAACATGCAGATAAATCTCAGATGGAAGCATCTGTATAACCTAATCATCCAGGAATGTCAACATGCAAACACATTGGTGGCCGAGTCTTGGAGATTCCCAGCAGAATCAAATTACAGCGAGTGCATACTCTGTGTCTGACCCTGGGTGCCGATGGGTGCCGTTTCCTTAGTCAAAGAACTGCTAGTCGCACAGAGGTTGGTGCTAGGCGTGATGATGCTTTGATTCGATGTAAAAGCATCTTGCCAGCAATTGTATCGTCACTGTTGCTTCACTTGAGTTTCGATGTTTCTTCCTTCCCTTCAGCTTCTGCTGCTACTTCCTCTTACTGTTATCCTACATCCATCCTAATTCAACTAAGCTTCTCGCTTTATCTTTGTTAGCCCAGGAGGTAAGGTGATCGCTCTTCACGACCTCGGTCGTGGGTTCGAATCTTGAGGTTGATGATGCTTTTTGCCAACTTAAAGCAGTGGTGATTGCCGCTAAGGCTCTTCTGCTGCTATACAGATGGGGCTGTGAAATCAGCTAATTGTGTGTGTGTGTGTGTCAAGTGTGTGTGTGTGTGTGTGTCAGTGTGCTTGTGCATGTGCGTGCATGTGTGCGATATTAATGCCCTTGGCCATCAGTTGTGCACCTACAGCCGAGTAGGCATTGGATGTGCTTCATTTAGAAAGATTGTGATATTAACAACCGTATAGTCCTTGAGCCATTGTCAAGTGACAAATGGAAATTTGGGTTTCATCTGTACATTAGCTGTGCTGCAAATGACAGAGAAGCAGCAAGAAAGTGAGTTCTGTTTAGAAAAAGAATTTTGAACACCTCGATGAGCACGCGGGTGCATGAGCGTTCAGTGCTGCCGCCTCCCTGGCTGAGTTTTGAGGCTTCGATGCCAGTAGCAATACTGGTGTTTGCACTGGCATGTGAAACTGGTCCAATAGGCAGTGGTTGCATGCCTGCATGCTTTTGGTTAGTCCCGTGCTGAGTCTACGATCGTGCAGGCACTTTTTCTGGTGTAGGTGACTTGGCATTCAGCCTTATACAATTTCATTCATGTGTCTGTCACTAGCTGACATATTCTGAGCCATCTATTCTGATGCCTTTGCTCGTGTGCTGCTCCGGTTGTAGCTGAGGATCACGGTATGGTCGCTAGTGAACAAGTCGGTGTCCTACATCAAGTACGCAAAAGCATGTCCGGAAGGCATGGACTTCTCGTACGACGGCCGCTATCTGGCTCTTGCCGAGAGGCGTGACTGCCGAGACTGTGTCAGCGTCTTCGACTGCGATGCTTGGCAACTTGTCAAGGTGGGCGCGGCAGCAGCTCGGCATCGGGGCTGCCTGCAGCTGAGCCACCAGATGAAGTACCACAGTTTGACTGCTGCTGCATAATTAATATTCACCATACCGGCAATACTCGGCATACTTTTAATGTAATGCATCTCTTTCTGTAACCCCCTAAAAGTCGTAAGGACTTTGCAAGTGTACGCTGGAGAGTTTTCTATAGTGCACTCAAAACGTAATGGGCTTTCGGTGCACGTACGGTAGCCAGCAGACACCATCTCATGCAACTAGGAGAAAGTGAGAAGCATAGCTGAGTCAGGAGGGCAGTCAAGGAAATGAGTAGCAGCATGGAAGTAGCAGCTCGAGACGGCTGGAAAAAGAATGTGCCAGCGGGAGAGAAGCTTTCCGTTGTGTAAGAATTGTGGAAGCGCGTTCCGCAGTCCTAGGACCTGCAAGTATAAATGTCTGCTGCCAATAGTCTGTAAGTGAACAGTGGAGCAGCTAGTTTATTGTCCATACAGGACCCAGGGCGAAGGAGGAAGTTGAAAATGGTGCAGTGCCTTTGAGAGAAGCACACAAAGGAGTCGAGTCATGGCCTGCAGCCTTGTATGTCAGAGTAAGAATTTCGCTCGGTATCAGCTGATCGATCCATCGAAGCTCCTTCAGCAGAGGAGTCACGTGCCGCCGAGTGGTCCTGCCTCGCAGTGTGACTCGCACCATGTGAGGGAGGGCAAGGGTGGTGTCGACGTCGCCGCCACGAGTGTCAGGTGCAGCAGCAGCAGCATCTTTCTTTGTCTCTATGGCCAGTCGAAATGGCGCAGGAGCCGAGTCTGAAGCGCTCCTTGCTCTTGTTCTGGCTCGCGCTCCGGCGTTGCTTCCGGTCAGAGAGTTCGAGCACGATTGCAGCACTGCCAGAGTTGGTGGCGTTTGCTGTGACTATGTCGTCGAGCGGCAAATGAGGCAGCTTCCTCTCTTGACCATCTCGAGTTGTAGCCACGTCCCGACACAGGCTGGCGTGGGCATCTTGATTGGTTTGCTAAAGCTCTTGAGCTAAACCGCATACATGTTTACTCGCCGGTTGAACCTTTAAACCGCATGACCATACCGGTGTGGGCACTGGCAAACTGCCGGAAGTAGCAGCAAATGAGCTGCTGAGGCAGCAAAAGGGATTCTCATTGTCGATACTCAATCAATCGATACCTACCTACCATAGGGACCACAACTTTTATGCTGAGATTCAAGAACAAATAGTATTAACTTGCAGGTAATCTGGTATGACCACAATTTCACCTGGGGGGGAGGTCCTCAACAGGCTGGGATGGGCCTTGTGCAATATTGCATAGAAGTCGAATTATGAATCCTTTAACACTTGGCAGCATTAGCAAACCTTGTGACAAGTGTAGTATTGCACTTGTGTACACGCGACATGTGTGTGCACACACACACGCACATACACATCTACGCAAAGCTAGGTTCTCTCGCAATACATGATCGAGTCTGCCCACTGTTAATATTCTTTATGCGACTATGCCATGCTCTAGAGGTCCTGGGGAAGGAGGACTGCCACCCTCTCCCTGCACCGAGTGTAGCACCTACACTGTATCTCCATCTTTGATTCCACGATATCATCAAGACACCTTTGCCAGCAATGTTGCTTCTAGCTGCAATCCTTTAGTTGAGGGAGTGCACTAGTGCTGTGAACATCTGCTCATAGAGCAGCTATCTCTGCTATGTGGTTGCTACCTCACCAACCTCCTGACTTGTCGCAGCTGAAACTCTTCGCTTACTCTAAAAAAATCACCCATGTGACAATTAGCCAAGTGACAGCTAGCTTGTCACTAGTGCCTTATTCACATGTCCCCACATAACTTCACATGCGCCTTAAGGTTAGCCAGCCCGATTAGGAGTTACCATACAATTGGGTGAAAATATGGCAGTCCTGGTCTCTAGCCTGAAGAATTAGGACCCAATCCCACTTGGTAGTTGGTAGCCGGATGTCATCACTCTTGCCTAATGCATTCCATTCTCAACTGTAAGGTCTGTTGATGTACCTATATGCCTCATGTATGAAGCCTTATATCCAGCTGGTGGTCAGTGCTAGTGAGTATGGAGCTGTATCATGGCAGAAATCTTTCTATGCTGTATTTCTATTTCAGTGCCTACTATGCAAAGCTGCATCTGCATCGGTTCGTCTTGCTTCGGTCCTGCATGTGTCCTATTTCGTCTTCATTTTTCGAGGAAGTTTACACGTTCAGTTATCGTCCCGTCATGTCTCCTACTAGCTCCACTCCCAAAGCAGAGCTGGGAAAATTCCTTTACATTTAGGCAGGTGGGAAATGGCCCTCCGAAATGACCTTCCTTTAAATTAAGACCTTTGATTGCCTCTTTCACCCACAGCCTCATGATCTGATTCCTATTTGAAGAGCTCGTGGTGTCCCATAAACAGGGACACTCGAGGAACACATCGACGATTTTGCAGGTCATGTCGTCTCCCGCGCCTGTCAGAGTAATGAAGAAGGCATCGGCATTTACTTACAGGCGGCTCCTATCTATCTATCTTCGTTCGTTCGTTCAGTCTTGACTCAGTCCTGGCACCCAGTAACTAGAACAATATCCAGCTTCTCAGTCTATGTTCAGGCCTTCATAAACTGTCGACTGTCCCCAGTTCGTGTTCATAAGAGGACGTGAGGGCACGAGGATGCTGAAACTGGTGCAGCAGTTTAGCTAGGAAGGGAGGAGCCAAACCGAGGCCTTGGCCTTGTGAATCAGTGTAAGAACTCGGGCTCTGTATTCGTTTATCTACCGGGTGCCCTTTCTGCAAAGTAGGCACCTGACTGAGACTCTGGGATTTTTGTTGCTAGCCTTGCAGCCATATTTATCACAACTGTGGAGGACGAGTGGCTTTTACGGTAGCCCAGCTGACACAGAATTTCAGTAGTCTAGTCTTGACAGAACCAGGGAGCTAGTTAGATGTTTACTAAGCCACCAAGGTGAACAGTCCGTAATCTTGGGATCAAGCATGACTGCTAGCTGTGGAAGCAGTCTTCTAAATGAATAGCAAAGAATTAGAACCACAGGTTTGACAGCAGGAGCTAATCAGAGCCAGCTTTGTGCAAGAAATTCTAGAAAGTCTAAGGCCTATATTATTGCAGTTTATCTAGTGGGAATGATTCAATCCATAGCATATTTTGAAGGCCAAAAATGAGAATATCTGATTGTATCTACCATTCGACCAGAACCCATATTCTCTTCTGTAATGGTGACTCAGGGCTAAACTTTAATAAGCATACTTGTATAAAAAAATCTGGATGGCCTTGACTTGTTTAACGGCTTTACTGAGATGGCATCAAAGCTGTTCAATCTTGGTGGCTTTTGGAAAATGATGAAATTCTTAAATCTTCATGACCAACTCAAGCGATGGACCAAGTATAATTACTGGCAGTTTAAGCAGTTTGTGGAATAAGTTGTCAAAAGCATCGAAAGAGGACACTCAGATTGCAAGCAGTTGAACCCCGCCTGTAATAATAATAATAATAATAATGCACTTGATAAAGCGCCATCGGAGAACTTAATCGGTGAGTAATATCATGCTTAATGAATAAACAACATGAATAATATGGTTAGGGATGACATGCACAGGGTCAGCATGCAAATGTGGTTAGTGGCAGCATGCACAGTGTCAACACGCATAAGCGCACCAAGGACGAATCGCAGGGACCCACTAAATGCTGTCCTAAATAGGTGCGTTTTTAGGTTCCTTTTAAATGTGGTCAGGTCAGGGGATGTTCTGACGCAGGTCGGGAGGGAGTTCCAGGCTTTGGGAGCATACGAACTAAATGCACGGTCTCCAAAGGATTTAAGGTTTGTACGAGGTATTTCTAGACTGTTGGATTCCGAAAAGCAGGTGGTACGATGCTTGGCCTGATGGGGGAGTATATCTGAGAGATAGGCTGGAGCCAAAGAATGAAATGAACTAAAAGTGAGCAACAGAACCTTGAAGTCAATCCGTTGCTTGCAATCGCCTGATCGCACATGCCGGTAGGCCAGTGAGCAGTGAGTTGCAGAAGTCGAGACGGGATGTCACGAATGCATCGACCAACTTAAATGTGGTATCTTTATCTAAACAAGCCCGAATTTTAGCAATGTTATGAAGCTGAAAATAGGCAGATTTGACTGTGGAGCTGATGTGGTCGTCTAACGAGAGGTCGCTTTGGAATATGACACCTAGATTTCGAGCTGATTCAACTGGAGATATGCTGGCAGAGCCAATTTTTGAGTTTCAGCTTTTCCAATTTGTGAATCACACTTGGTTTGCTCAGAACTAGTAAGTTAGTTTTATCGTCATTTAGTTTTAGAAAATTTGCTGCCATCCATGTGTGGATGTCATCAATACATACAGCAAGTGAGTTTAGAGAATTTGAGGTGCTTGAAGGCTGGGAGTGATCAAAGCAAAGGTACAACTGAGTGTCATCCGCATAGAAGTGAAAGCCTAGATTGTGCTTGGCAATCACATCAGCAAGAGTTAGAGTATAAACCGTGAAAAGAACCGGACCTAGCATGGAGCCCTGAGGTACACCATATTTCAGAGGTACCTCAGATGATCTTTGTCCATTCACATCAATACTCTGGAGTCTCCCACTGAGATAGGACCTGCACCACTGCAGAGCAGTGCCAGTGATGCCCAGGCGAGATGAGAGGCGCTCTTGAAGAACTTTGTGATCGATGGCATCAAATACTGCCGAAAGATTGAGTGCACCTACCCACCATATCCCAGCGCGAATTTAAGGATTGGCGTGTTTATGCCTTCCGGTAAATAGAAGTACAGCTCGATCAACTGTTTTATAATGCTCATACATCCGAGAATTCCCGTGTCAGATGTTCGGTCTTGCACCTGCTGTTGCAGCCTCTAGAGCTTGATGGCCGGCAGAACTGACTGTCGCCGGTATGGAAGTAAAAGTCTGTCTGCTCCACTCCAGGCACTCTGTGGTCGCATTGTTAAGGTCAGGCAGCCTGGGCTTCCGACGATCCAACGCTGCCGTTGCTATTCATCCCCGCATTTAACTGGATGGGAGCACACGATGCTAGAGTACAGCACCATCTGGTACAGCCTGCAACTTGGTAGGATTCCCAGACTGAAGGGTGCCAAAGGGTGTTTGACCTCTTTGAAACAAACGCTTGATCCTGGCACCTGGTATTTGGTTCCTCCAATGCCTGCCTCGGACACAACAGTTGTCAGATCGGCATTGCTTCACATATTGATTTCGACAAGCTCTTTAATTCTTTCTTCTTACATACTTTTAGTGCCAAAGCAGTGCTCGTGTGTCTACAGTTAGTCTTCAGTTGCGATGGCATTCCAGCAATTGGTTCTGCCTGGAGAGATCTGAGAACGTTGGGATGCCTAAATAAAATTCTCCCACACATATGTTAGTGCAGTAGGTTTGAGAGACCCTAAAAACTTTGCTGGCTTTTTTGAAGAAGCATAATTTCTGCTGCTGTCGACTCATAAGCCTTGAGTTTTTCAGTGTCGCCTGCTGTTCACTCACACCTTGTGGGCATGCCCTAGCAGGGTCGAACCATTTGATCTCACGGACAGCTACTTGCCACCAATAGCCGACTGAGGCTGTTTGTATACTAATTGTTTCACAGACAGCAAGACAAATGGATAAGTGGAAGCCGGCAAATTGGCTAGGTCCACTGTCGTGGTTTGATTTTAAAAAGCTCTGAGGATGGTAAACGTTTTGTCATTATGTGGGTCTGGTCTGTCTTTTGCATATACTGTCTTGGTATTAGTCGCATGCAAAGTCTCTATATAGCACGGAGCAGCTGACATAGCCAGTACAGTATGCTTCTTCATTGTGTGTGCTGTGCTGTCTGTCGCATTAACCCCAGTGGAGAATGCATGTACATAGATAGCAGCATATGAGCAATAGCTTGTTAGTGACTCTTCAATCGACGGAGTGCATGCCATATTTGCATTCCCCCCCCCCCTATAGACAGCAGCCGTGGAAGTTGTTCGCTTGTCGAGACATTTTGATTTCAACTTCTGGAGCCTTAGTCATTGGCTTATCTACCACTTGTGTCTAGATTGTGCTTTGGACGTGGACAAAATATGCTAGAGACCGTGCAACATCTGGTGCTGTAGTGTATCGAGTCAGACGGCTTGCATGCATCCTGATGGCTGACAGGCATGTAGATTCCCAGTGCCATAGCTAAACAGGCCAGTCGAGTCAAGACAGACTAAAAGTGGTTTGTCTTGTCTCGGGCTTGTCAATGAGTCAGAAGTAAAGAAGATGCATTGGTCGACATCTGGGAAAGCTTTAGGGGCCCCTACTTATCGCATCTAGCACCCTCTGCGTTTTTTTATGGCAGAAGTTATGTATCTCTGATTTGGCAGCTCTCTTATACGACCAAGCAAATCCGTGTCCCGTGATTGAAGTCACGTGTCCGCGCATCTGATGTTAGCAGGCTGACAGTCCGTCTTGCTACCAGCAGCTGCTATCATCGATGTGAAAACTGAGTCATTCTTTGCTGCCCTTGCTGTTTTTTGACTTATTGGGCCACGGTGACCGAGTCCTGTACCCTGCGTTGTTGTCAGGCCATGTTGGCCGACACCTCAGTGCTTACTCTAACTGGTATCCCTGATTGCCTCAATGGACTTCTTTGTTTTAGCTCTCTTTGTCTTTGGATGCACCACAATTCCGACTATACTTTTAGTTGCTACCCTTTGAGCTAAGATCTAGGTTTGTTAACCTCTCAGTCAAGTTTGCAATGGAAAGCCGTTGCTAGTCAAAACCAATCCTACCGAGAAGTGCACCGATTTTTATCTTGTTCAGAGAGTGCACCAAAACGCGGTTTTTTAAAAGCTGCCTTATGCACATGCTTAAACTGTTTGGCCCACCACCGTCAATCTTTCGAAAACACAACTGGTGCTACGTAGGGTTATAGCCAGCTCGCTGGTCACGCTACGCTTTTCAGCAGGAGATCGCTGGTAAATCCATCACCATTGCAAGATGCTCTCACTTTACGACCTGGGTAGTGATTTCGAGTGTAGTAGCAAGTAATCCTGTTTGCCCCCCCTCTGGCAAGGTGGACAGATGCTGCTAAGGCAGTATTGCTGCTATATAATAATAATAATAATAATGATGCACTTGATAAAAAGTTCTTTTAAAATTTGGTCACGTCAGGGGTTGTTCTGACGCAGGTCGGGAGGGAGTTCCAGGCTTTGGGAGCATACGAACTAAATGCACGGTCTCCAAAGAATTTGAGGTTTGTACGAGGTATTGGTAAACTGTTGGATTCCGAAAAGCGGGTGGTTCGATGCTTGGCCTGATGGGGGAGTATATCTGAGAGATAGGCTGGAGCCAAAGAATGAAGTGACCTAAAAATGAGCGACAAAACCTTGAAGTCAATCCGTTGCTTGACTGGTAGCCAGTGCAGGTCGGCGAGAAGTGGAGTAATGTGGCAACTGCGACGCTCACGACAGACAAGCCTAGCTGCAGAGTTTTGCACCAGCTGCAATCGCCTGATCGCACATGCCGGTAGACCAGTAAGCAGTGAGTTGCAGAAGTCGAGACGGGATGTCACGAATGCATGGACCAACTTGGACGTGGTATCCTTATCTAAACAAGCCCTAATTTTAGCAATGTTATGAAGCTGAAAATAGGCAGATTTGACTGTGGAGCTGATATGGTCGTCTAACGAGAGGTCGCTTTGCAATATGACACCTAGATTTCGAGCTGATTCAACTGGAGATATGCTGGCAGAGCCAATTTTGAGTTTCAGTCTTTTCAATTTGTGAATCACACTGGGTTTGCCCATAACTAGTAAGTTAGTTGTATCGTCATTTAGTTTTAGAAAATTTGCTGCCATCCACGTCCAGATGTCATCAATACATGCAGCAATACATGCTGCTGTATGAATGAGGCTGTTGAATCAGCTGATCTTTGATTGGTTTACTTTTGCACAGTGCCACACGAACGGTTGCAGTGTTGTTTCTTGCCCGTACCGCTGTTTAGGTAAAAAAAATCTTCCGAACTGACGGCTGTTTCGTTGTCACTAGAGGTTGTTAGAAGAGCAATGAGAAGGCTGATAATTTAAAATGCCCACTGATTGATCATTGATCACTCATTGATTCTACATAAAAGATATTAATTTAAAATTTTAAAAAAATTTAAAATTTTGATTCTGCATATTGCCCACTGCCCACGATGAGTCCCAGTATCTTCATATTGAATACTACCATTATCCAAGAACCAGTGCAGAGACAATAAAGTAGCAGTCGTAGAGTTTTCTTGTTACTGTGTTCGAATGGTTTGCTATTCTTATACTTTAACCGCCAGATAGTCAAATATTATTAGCCGATTTAACAGGCTCATTTATATAGTGGCAGAAAAGCCTCAACGTCTATCACCACCGCTATTTGTATACTATAACAGCCAGATTATAAAATTTTATTAGCCAATTTAGCAGTCTAATTTTTTGTAGCAGCAGAAGAGCCTCAATGGCTATCACCACTGCTTGCAGTTGGCACTAAATGATCGCCCACTAAGTGACTCGGACCAACGACCTCGGTCGTGAAGAGCAAGCACCTTACCTCCTGGCCTTTCACGGCCCACTACCCATAATCCGGGCAGATTTATTTTTACGTTGTGCAGCCTCGAAATGAAAAGCACCGGTACTGCTAGTTATGAAGTGGGGAGAATAGCTTCCAGGGCACTTAGTTCACTTGTCTGTGAGAGCTTCCCTGGCATTTACGTGGCACCTGATTGAATTGCACCCAAGTGTGTGTGTGTGTGTGTGTGTGTGTGTGTGTGTGTGTGTGTGTGTGTGTGTGTGTGTGTGTGTGTGTGCGTTCGTGCATGCGTGTGTGTGTGTGTGTGTGTGCGTGTGTGAGTGTGTGCCCGCAGCACGATGGCGCTTGTGTGTGGCCAGCAATTCTATGGCTCCTGCCGTCACACTGCTGAAGCTTTACACTTGCTTTTGTTCAGCAAAGTAGATTTACCAGCACCCTACCCGTCTATGCAGATTAGTATCTGTGGAATGAAAGCAGTGGAAACTAATATTTCTGCTGGGTGTTCTGATGCAGTAACTAATCATATGCGTATGCTTAAACGTTTTGCCAGTAGTGCAGGAACTGGTGTCGGCTGCTCCCTCCCTATATGCCTGGTTTTTTGCTCAATTTATCACTGTCAGCTTCACGATTAGGCGGTCAACGATAAATAAAGGAAAATTCGACACAATAAGCAAGAAAAATTGCTGCTCAGCTTAAAAAGAAAGCTGCAACAACGTGTGAATATGACTCTTGCCTGTGGTTTTGGAGGTTCAACTGCCAAGGACGATACACTATATTCTTCCTTTCTAGCATGCTATTGTCACTCGGAGTGTTGAGTCTTTATAAATATCGCTGATAGTTCAGCTAAATTTTTACCGTTTTGTATTTGTTAAACACATTATATTAAAGCATTAATTTAATGCATTGCTGCATTCTGCTTGGCTCGTGGTCTGCTTAGCTCTCGACTCACATTATGTCTCGCGGGGCTGGTTATGTTTGACCTGTTTCCATTGCAAATTCCACGATTCTCAGTTGGTTTGAGACGTCTTCATGAAATGACAATTAGCTAAGATTGTCGCCGTGATGCCAAATCGCGTGTCCAGGTCTCACAGGCTAGGTAGCAGAGAGCAGCCCAAATTTCCTTTGTAATTCGTTGACTCAAACCGGTAGCTAGAGCAAGCCATACAGATTTGTGTCATCACCAGTTACATTATTTCTATCTTAACTATGTAGTCATGCATTTAAAGAATAGCGCGTTGGAGTGAGACTATGTCGTAGTTGCTTGCAAGCTGTGTCAGGTGGCAATAATGGGTGTGTGTACGTCTGCATTAGGAAGGAAGCCTTTCCTGTCTCTCGAGTCATGGTTTGGTTACATCCGGGTGTGGCATTAGCATCGCCAGCTTTAGATTGCTGCACTGCATCTCTCTCTCTCTCTCTCTCTCTCTCTCTCTCTCTCTCTCTCTCTCTCTCTCTCTCTCTCTCTCTCTCTCTCTCTCTCTCTCTCTCTCTCTCTCTCTCTCTCTCTCTCTCTCTCTCTCTCTCTCTCTCTCTCTCTCTCTCTCTCTCTCTCTCTCTCTCTCTCTCTCTCTCTCTCTCTCTGCTCGAGGAAGCCAAAGCCGGCAACCGCAATGCCTAGTCTGCGGTTGGTTACTAATGCATGTGGTGGTGACAATTTGAGCCCTTTTCTTTGATTGAAAGCTGATCCCTCTGCAGTGGTTTTGGTGATCTATTTTGTAGCACGATGTCAATCTTTGGAGTATCGGCTTGGGGGGCAGGAGTGTGCACACACCCCCTCCCCCCTGGCTGGCAAGCACCACCCCACTCCACTCTCACGAGGCTATCGCCTGGCATGAATGCTGCTGTGGCCGCGCTTCAGGCTGGTCGCTTGACGGTCGTAGCTGCTGAGTGCATGCCGTCCAGAGTGTCGTGCCGGTCAACCAAGTTCGATGCTCGTCTATCGTGCTGCCATAGCCGGTTCGTGCAGGTCATTGGAGATGGAGTGCAGCAATCCAGCTGGCTATGCTGATGCTGCACCAGGATGTGATTGGGGAGCAGGCCGTTGGGTGGGTGAGTGGGTGGGTAGGACGCCGGAAAATATTTCCCTGAAAAGGCTAGCTATCCAGTAAACCTGGGGTGGTGAGTTTGGACTGCGAGTGCATTGCTCAGTTCTACAGTGTGCTTCCTGAGCACGGATTTGCTTAGTGTGCCTGGGAGAAGGGCTTACAAAATGTCTCGTGTCATCTAGCTAACGAGGTGATAGAGATCAGTAGATCGGTGACCTCCGACCTTTGACTTTTGCCATCTCTTTTGCCATCTTCGGTGTCTGCATCGGTGTCGTCAATCGATTGATTCTGCATATTGCACTTTTGCCAGGTTTCCATGTGCTTTTGGTCGTTTACGCGTGCACGCTGTCAGATGCTCTGCAATAGGCGTGCAGTTTCTTGCGCTCTCTCTTTGAAGAACGGTGCACACTAACGCTTATGAAGCGCTCAGGTAATGGTGACCTTTCGGCGCTTCTCCTCGAGTCAATTTGCCCCTGGGTCTTAGCCTCGCGGTATGCGGTGCTCGCTCGCTCTTCACGACCCAGGTCGTCGGTGGCTCCGAATCTTGCAATCAGGGCTGGGTATCGCCCTCTGCAAGCAGCGGAGAGCATCCTTCCTAAGGCTCTTCTTCCTCTATGTAAATGAGGCTGTACATGATCAGCTAACCTTTTTTTTTTAATGCTCATTCATTCATAGCGTGACCTCTAGGACCGCCCCATTTTTCAGCACTTGTATTCCCTCCCATGTTCGAGCTGGTGAGAGCCGGCTTGGTCGAGATAGGGTTTCGGAATCATCAAAAAAAAAAGTGTTGCCTGGAGGTGGGGGCAGTATTCACTTGTCGGCTAGCTGCTCTTTTGCCAGCAGGTTGGCCCGTTTGGCTGGCCCATGCATGCTCTGGCTGTTACGAGTGGCTGCGGAACTGAATAACCACGCTGGCTACCACAAGGCTGTACGCTTACCTACGGCCTGGCATGTGAAGTTTTGTCATTTCGCATAAGCAAATACGCGGCACGCGCACGTCTCGCGCACGAACACAAATACACAAAGGAATATTGCCAGGCTGGTTCGGTCTAGCGGTTAAGGCGCTCGCCCCGACCAAGGTGTGACTGAGGTCGTGGGCTCGAGCCCCGAGGCATATGTGAAGCGCCTGAATAGAGATTAAGTTCTCTTGGGGCGCTATATAAATGAATTATATTATAATAATATCAAGAACTAGGAGTTTGCAACGTTGCTCTTGTCTTACACTGAGTAGACGAGGCACAACATTAACTTATGTAAATGCATGGTAACCAATGTTGGTGTCAATTTGTTTTTATTGGTAGCCAAGGGCACGCCTGCTCTAACTGTGTGCATGCACAAAATGCAGCGGGTTGCACATCCAATTGCTGCACCTCTGCGCTGACCCCCCCCCCCTCCATTGCACGAAAACGATCGTCGCTTTATAGCATTTCGAGACGTGCACAGAGGACTTGGCAGGCATCCGCTGGTCACCACGAGATCAGGTGCTGTGCGTCTGGGAGAGCTGCCTGCGCTACGGCGTGGCCCTCTACTCCGTCGCCGGCCAGCTCTTGGGCAACTATGGTGCCTACGAGCAGGCGCTCGGCGTCAAGTCCGTGGCCTGGTCTCCTACCGGCCAGCTTCTCGCCGTGGGCAGCTATGACCAAAAGGTACGACTGAAGTCGAAAGTTCCGTGCCAGCCCCTCCCTTCTTGGCATCCAGTCGCAAATCGACTGCCTCAGCTAGCTTTTGCCCTAGCTTCCACCAGCGATTGCTTCCGAAATCTCGCAAAAGGCTTGTTTTTTTGCTCTGTCGACAATGTACGCTACCGGGCCTCAGTTTCCTTGCTGCTGCTCGGCTGGCAACTCACATAGCGCTTATACCATCGTTTAAGAACTTTGTATGATATGCATTAACTGGGTAGCGATATCGCTGTCAGCCAAGCAACCTGCTGCTGCTGCCGAATTCTTAATGAGTGTTCCTTGCCCGTGCTTGGGAAAAGCTATGCTTGGCCACACCATAGCACCCTGCTGCTGCTGCTGCTGCTGCTGCTGCTCATGTTGGAGTAACTTTTTCCTAACTCAGGATGAACCGTCGGACAGCATGGCACTGTTGCAGACTGGCTTACAAGTGCTGCTGTGAGGTCCTGTAGCCTGCTGCCCGATCCCTTAGATGTGTTACAGGCAAGCAGTCAAGTGTCTAGTCACGTCTGTGGTAGCTCTCGTGATAACGGTTCCGTTTGGTGTATTGCAAGGTCACAGCCATGGTCGTCCAAATGCTAGTGATCTGCCTATGTTAGCCCTATCTGGCTTATAAGCAATGCTAGTTTGTGGACACATGAGATGATGTGCTGAGGCGCGCTCAGTGCTCTTATAAATCGTTGTATTGGAATTTGGCACGGTAGTATTAAGATTCACTTCTCCAGCTTGTAAAGAGCTCACAGCAGGGCTTCGCATGACACAGGGAGCGCAAAGTCACTTCAAATTGCACATAGAACAGTTTTTTTTAAATTCCTGTTCAGCACAGCTCATTTCGTCTGAAATAGTGTACTTGTGTGAGTGTGTATGTGCTGGTAAATGTGTTGTTCGCCTGTGCTTCTAGTGTGCCAGTGTGTCTCGTCAGCACTCGTACGATGTTTACTCTAAACGGTACCTGTCGTATAATGACTTGTAGCAGTTTGCCATTCAACTTTCTTGCTAGCATTCAATGCTGTCAGATGGCCTCGAGTCGCTGCCACGGGTGAAGTTACAAGTCATCGGGTTGCCGGTAATGAGCTTGTGTTTAGATGTGCAAGGTTGCCAAGATATGTGCTCTGGACAGCTTTTTTTTTTTTTTACTTGACTAGCCAAGTACAACAAGCGGATTTGTAATTGATAGCAACTGCTTGTTTACGATCGCAGTTTTGTGTAATGCTCACCTGCAATCGCTTGCCAGCTTCATCTGCCCACTACTTCTGCATATTGGCAGCTGGCGACAGCTCTGCTTTTGGTCTTTGCCGAATCCAAACTTTTTACTCGAACCGCCTCCATTAATTTGTGCCGTGTGAACTTGGTCACGGCTGCCGATCCAGGTGCCCAAGTGCCCTAGTCCTTTTTAGCCTGCCCTCTACTCTGAACTCTACCCTCTGACCTCTATCCTGCTGCAGCCCACTGCAGCTAGGCTGCAGTTTTGCTTCGGTTTCAGAGGTGCCCGATGTATGGTTTTGGCTTTGACGGCTGCTGATCATCGAAGCACTTCTGCGGGCGATATCTAATCTATATATAAAGCTTATTCATGTTGGATTGTATGCGACTCTTCCTTGTTGGTCAATTCCTTTAGCCTTGCATGGACGGGGAGGAGTGCACACATGCACATGGGTACGAACGTCTACAAATCCTGTAATGTAACGATAGTTTGTAACGCTAAGACCTGCTTGCGTGTGCTATCGGCAGCCCTGCTCTGACGGCAGTGCACAAGCTTAACTTGAATAGCACAGTGTCGCTGGTAAGATCCTTAGCCAGAGTTTAGGGGGGTGCAAGAAGCATGCACCATGCACCTGTTTCTAACAGCATTTGCTGGGTCCCCGTGACTTGTCCTTTGTGTGCTTATGCATGCTGACACTGTGCATGCTACCACTAGCCATACTGTGCATGTTGACACTAAGCATGTTGCAACTAACAATACGATCATGCTTCCTTTATATCATATGTTAAGTGCCTAGAAAGAGATTAAGTTCTCCGAGGGTGCCATAAAAATGTATTATTATTTTTATTAATGTGGGCTTCTCATTCTTGAAATGTTGACTCTGGTTTCGGGCAGTGCTAAATAAGTCTTCTGAGTAAATGTAGTAAACAAACCTCAAGCATCAAAGAGGAGCCCGGGCTGCAAGCACCGGGTGAATACACAGCCACGGTATCGTCTAACCATCAGGAATGGACTAATCCCAGTTATATGCTGAGAGGTTGCTGTAAGCCCGAAGTTGCTTTTTTTGTCAACGTTGAATGTAAGAAAGTTGGCTGACACCCAGGACCTCTTGACAACAATACGTGTGCCTACCCATCAACATAGCTGCGTCCGAGGTCTTTAAAGACAAGCCGAGCAGAATGTCGTCGTCGGGGTAGAAGTTGAACCCCTCCCCGTGGTGGTATTTTGTCGTCGACGTGGACGCAGAAGCTCTCGTTAAAGGCAGCTATTACCCAGCTCAAATCGTCGAGTGTGTATGTAGAGAGAAACGGCAAACCTCGAGCAGATCGCTTCAGGAACTGTGCACACCATGAGAGCCGACGGTTGAAGAATACCAATGAGAAAGGTCCGAGTCAAACCAAATGAATCAGTTTGGCTCACTCAACACGTACCCGAGATTTCTATGGTTGTCAGCGGAAGTTACCCGCAAGCCAGAACGTTCCGTGGAATCGCATTCTCAGTCTGGATGCCTTTTTTCTGTTAATATCCGAATGCACGGTTTGCTAAGGTGCATCGTTTCTGTGCACATGGTCATGAATAGCCAGCCTCTGTGAGCTCAAGACATTCCGAGGCAGCATTCGTTTTCATAACGTTCATGCATGGCTCTGTACTGTTTAGACCACTTCACCGGGCATGCTGATAACTTTAATGAGTATCGTCTCTTCACTCTCGCTCGGGTCCACCTGTCCTCCTCTGACTCCGGTCATTTGCTTGTGTCCCTAACGAACCAAATTCTTTGGAGATTCATCAAGTGCCTAGGTACGCCTCCGAATACACTGCACTAGTTCACCTGACTGAGCATGTGCCTGCGTGGGCCTTAAAGCATGTTTGTGTTCTCACATGCATGCAGACTGTATATGTGAATCTCATACACGTGAACCGGCATGCTATGCATGTTTATCATTCATTGTAAGCAGGTGAGTGCCTGTGAGCATGCCTGCATGCCCTAGGGGAAGTGGGTGCAGGAGGCTACCACACACAATTATTCCATCGCAGCACTAGTATGAACTGTGTCTGTTGTTCGCATTGCTTGGGCATGTGTTAAGCAGCATTGCTAGTCGGGTCTTGTGTGTTGAAATTGTATCGCGATTTCTTCCGGCAGGTACGCATGCTCAACCATGTGACGTGGAAGCCTCTAATGGAATTTGAGCACCCGGTCGTGCTGAGACCTCGTGGGAAGCTGGTAGGTGGATGCCTCTAAGCTTCAGACCGCAGTGCGGAAAGTGGCAGCAGACAGCGCACCAGCCGTTCAGTTTCCAAAACATCTGGCATGCGTAGTACGAGAGAGATTCAGTCGCTGCGATATTAATGCCGAGGCGGGCGTGCGATCACATAAGGATCGCCATCGCTTGTTTTTTGTCGGCATTAGGTTGAGCCACACGAATCCTCCGTATTTGTTATGTGGATATCGAAGTTGAAGTATGCGCTCCAACATTTTCCACCCGGGAGACTATTTTGGCAGCAGAATTAATAGGAATCTGCTAGGTTGTACAACTGTAAAGCGCCTAGAAAAAGATTGAGTTCTCTGAGGGCGCTTTATCAATTGTATTATTATTATTATTATTATTATTATTATTATTATTATGAGCCATGTCAGAAATATTTCGATTGGGCTGACCCTTGACCTTCTCATCCGGGCAGCCTATAATAATGGAGGCCGGAGACATACCCCCTTGTAGGTCAGCGGTTCGGTACCCGCATTCCCATACACCACCTCGTCCCTGTACCTATGTCCATAATTCATAGGCAAGCAGATTTCGTTGTGGTATTATATGGTTGAGTTAAGGATGTAGTCTTGCAGCAACCAATTAATGTTCGGTTCTTTGCTGGCTTTGAAGCTTTGAATTAGTCTGCCTTCAATTATAAAGGAAGTGATTGCACAGATTACGCATGACATTTGAACCACTGCAGTTCCTTTGCGTCAAATGTCAAGCGCCTAGATATAGATTGAGTTCTCTGAGGGCACTTTATCAAGTGTGTTATTATTATTATTAATATTATTATTATTACCAAGTTTTCTATCTTGTATAACCCGTATGTTTGCATGTACAAAAAATAAGGAAATGCCTGAAAGTAATTGGTTTGTGTAGCTAATCAAGAGCAGAGAGCATCCATCAATATGAAAGTCTGAGATTGCACTCGAGGTCCTGAACCTCGGCAGGTAGTCAGAGCATTTTGAGGATTCCGACAGTCAGTGCTGTTTGACAATTCAGTGTAGAGGGAGAACTGCTGCTGCCACCTTGAAATTTCGAACTTTTGGACCCGTTCAAATGATTTTGTTAGGTCTAGTGCTACTCGACGGTGTGGCTTATATTTTCGGAAAATCTCTCGTTGCATTTGCCGCAATCAATAGTTCTCTCGGGTAACTGATGACTCTTGTCAATATCAAAGGGGTGCCATAGGTAAGAAGTCATTGGGGTAACAGTTTTTTTTATAGGGAAAACAATTGAAAGGATTATGCCTCACCCTTACTGCTGATTATGCTCTATATGGAATATTTTTCAAGATAGATCAACCCCATAAGGCATGAACTATCGATTGGTTATATGCTCTATATGGAATATTTGTCAACCCCATAAGGCATGAACTATCGATTGGTTATATGCTCTATATGGAATATTTTTCAAGATAGATCAACCCCATACGGCATGAACTATCGATTGGTTGGGCACCCTGCCGATTACTGCCGTCAAAGGACAAGCATTGTGGATCACCTTGGTTACCATACCTTCTTTCGGGTAACACTCTATTGCTTTTTGTCATTCGCGTGAACTTCTCGTGAGACAAAACTCCTGAGAGAAGTGCCCTACGTTGGGAAGAGCCCAATGGCCGGAGACAGGTAGTGAAGGTTTTGGGGGGGCCCCTTCCAACGGTGGTATGTGCCTCTGAAAAGCAATGGCTCTGCTCAAGCAGTTTCCTTGCAGTCAGCACGGAGCTGGGTGACGACACGGGGTGCCGCCATCGAGGGCAGAAGCAGCAAAGGTGCCACCAGACCAGCTGCCGTGTTCGTCAGTTACTTGGCCAATTCAGCTTGATAAATTGTGAGCCGGAAAGGCTAGAGGTTGGAATGCTGCAATAGAAGGTTTCAGAAACCCTTGGCTAATTGGGTAATATTACACTGTGTGATGCATCTCTGTCTGTATCGCCACAAGGGCTAAGTGGGTGGCAAGAGAGTTTTCTGAAAGTCTGCGGAGATGTTCAGAATGCCAAGTCAATGAACCCTACAGAGTCTGCGTGCGGCTCACTTTTTTCCCTCTGCCTCGTGGAGAGCAGCACTCGTGGAGAGCAGCCCTGCAAGTAATCATGTGATCTCCAGACTCTTTTCTTCGGTCGTTACCCCGCAACGTAGGTTGTCGACCCAACTGGTAGTACTGCTGAGGGCACAGGCCCACACGGGCACGGCCCATGTCCGCGGCTGGCAACCGTTCTACGAAAAAAGCAGCAGCCTGTAAAGAGATTAAGGTGATTGCATGGAGGTGCTTACCCACGAGATTTCTTCTAACGTCTTCTTGGCTTCTACCGAGAATCAATTGCTGTGCAGCAAAGGCGTGTGCCTCACTGAGTGAGAGTGGGGGGGGCAACTGCTCTCACTTCACCTAGCACGCCCGCCGCCAGGCTCAACCGTCCAACCGTGCCCAGCAATGTGAGAGCACTCCCTCGTCCAAATGTGAAGGGTATGCACACACACACATAACACACACACAGACCTGCACACACACACACACACACACACACACACACACACACACACACACACACACACACACAGAAAGAGACCTGCACACGCTCCCACACGCTACATGAGTGGTGGAGTGGCAAGCACACGAGCGCCCGAGGATGCGGATGCTGCAGGGGCGTGGCCACAGGGAGGCCTACCGGTACCAGCCGGCACAGTCGCCAAAGATGATGGAGGCGTCAGTATCTTGGATCGGGAACAGGGTCACGGTTTCCTTTGACTGAGGCGACGAAAGCCCTCTCTCAGAGTAAGAGTAAGACAGGTGAATTGCCTTCTCAATAGCGGCAGCTGTGTGCCCCCAACGGTCGCCTACAGCACTACCAGAGGTGGGTGCTCTCTCGGGTTCTCTGGGGTAGTCAGCAAGTGGTTTTCAGCAAGTACTCATAGAAACTGTAAGCAGAGCTTAGAGCACAGCGGAAACGGAACAAAGGAAGCACCTGGCGGACCGTGGGGCAAGCTAACCGAGCCAGTTGTTAGTCGTAAGGTCTTAATACTAAAAATAATGAATATCTAGCATATAAAAACAAGAGCAAGTCCTTCCTCGGATACCGGTTGAGGCTTGAGCACATGAAAATCCAATATTTATGTTATGTACTGTAACTCCAAAAAGACTGTGTAGCTGTCACGTGGGAGAGTTTTATGTAGCTCACTCACAGCCGAAGTGGCTTTCGGTAGCCAACAGACTTCGTCTCATACAACAAAGAGAAACTGAGAAGCATAGCTGAGTCAGTTTCATTTCTGATTCAGGAGGGTAGTCGAGGAAGTGAGTTGCATGGAAGTAGCAGCTCAGAACGGCTGGAAAGGATGTGCCACACTCGGAAGCAGCAGAGTAAATGTCGTTGCATAAGAATTATGGAAGTGAGTTCCACGGTCTAAGACCTTAAGAAAACGAGTTTCCATCACCAACTGTCTTTGACCGCAGGAATAGAACAGCTGATTCGTTGTCCATAGAGAACAGTGGGCCCCCCAGGAGGCTGAAACTGGTGCAGCTGTTGAGCTAGGCACGAAGGAGCCAAGCTTTGTGGGTCTTCCTCATGGGTCAGAGTAGGAAATTTGCTCTGTATCCGTTGACCGATCGTGATCTATCAGCATATCGCAGATCCATCAGCAAGGGAGATGCATGGCTGAACATCTGGTAGTTGTTGACTGGCCTTGAAGGCATATTTGTCACCAACTTCAGAAGCTAAATGGCTTTTTTTGATAGCCAAGTGATTAGTCCTGAGTTGGTTACATTTTAGCAAGCCATCGTGGTAGACAGTCCCTAATCTTTGACACGAATTAAATGTGACATCTAGATATGAAAACGTTTGTCTTAATGAAGTTTTTAAATGTTAAGCCGTTATCAAAGAGGACATCCCGTTTCCAAGCACAAGGTAACGGTCACACTGAAGTATCATCAGATAGAAGAACTTAAGTATCCTAGTGCAGCCGAACTCTGAGTGTGTTAAGAATAAGAGTTTGTTTTTACCGTTTAGTTTTAAAAGAGAGTTAGCAGACATCCAGGATCGAATGCCTGCAAGGCAACTGTTCTGTTTATTAATTGCTGCAGCTGATTCCGATGGTTTAAATCGCAAGTACAGCTGCGTATTGTCAGCATCGAGATGATAGTGGAATCCTACGGGCCCAAATCTAGAGGATTGGTGTACATGGAGAACAGCAAGTGACTGGGCGAATTCTTTTGGAACTTCACAAGTGACTGGGCGAGTTCTTTTGGAACTTCACAAGTGACTAGCCTGCTGCTTGAGACCTAACCACCAGACGGTCCAGATTGAAGCCACGTCTGCTAGACCGATTGCTGTTCTCTGTCATTCAAGTAGGATATCGTGATCAATGGTGTCATGTGCAGCTGTCAGGTTGAGTAGGACCGGGAAGTGACATCACCATCATAGTTGCTTCTCAGGATGTCGTTGGTCACGAGTGGAAGAACATTTTCAATAGAATGGTGTCCTTTGAATCCCGACTGAAATCTGTTTGACTAATAATTCTTGTCGATGTTACCCCAAGCCTACTTTCAGCTAAAGAAAATCGCCTAAATCAGGCCTACTTACATGCAAGTACGACAGCCAATCTAGTTGCTGCATATCACATCGTGTCTAGATCCCTGCAATTACCTTTATTCAGCACTCCCGGCCCGTGCCCTTAATCGTCTGTAACTGGTGAAAAACTCGTCAGCTCATGTGGTCTGTCGTCCTCAACAGCGCCTCATCGTCAGCCCCCATTACTTCTGTCTTAGCTTCAGTGGCTTCAAGCATCGAATCGATTTAAAGATCCTCAGTCTGGTTTCCAGGTCACTTCACTTGCCTGCACCCAGAGGCAAGCCAGGATTGGAGCGCCGGGGTGTTGGGCGAGGAGCCCCCATGTAAAGGGGATCTGAGGGCATCCCCCCAGCGCCTGCAGGTGTCGTCCAGCCTGGCCAAGCACTAAGGGGCCAGCGGTCCGACCGGGTGTCAGACTCGGCTCCCACCTACCAGGCCAGAGGTGGCAGCTGCCACCCTTGCCAACCCCCCCCCCTGGTTTTGCCTCTGCTTGCATTGCCTACCTATTCGACCTTCCTACTCCATCAGTGTGCTTTCACACCATCCACTCCTCCTCAGCATCTAGTCATCTCGACGTCCCTCACACTATTGAAATTGGTGGAGATTGAGCCTTTAGCCGAAAGTCAAGAGCTCGCTTCTGCTTGCGGTCACTGCCTGCAATGACGTTGCATGTTTTAGATCTCGACCAAAGATGCATCTGTCCCAGTAAGTTTTTCCCTCTACCCGGACCTGTATGCTTTTTGTTCCGGTTTGCCCTTCGTTCAGGATTCAGAAGAGCATGTCACTAGCCAAAGGTAATACTAACCGGGTGGCTATTAGTGTCTTCATATTTATTTTAGCTTGCTGGTCTTAGCATCATACTTAATAAACATAAGCTGTCACGTGCTCGCAATCTAAACAAATCTGCATGGCGGCTGCCAATGTGTTTTCATTTACACCCCATCCAATAAGTATGGTTAATCCCAAAATCGACTTTCCTATTAATTTTCATAAAACTAAAGGTGAAAAATTCTACTTTATGTGCAAATTAAAATTCATTACAAATTCTTCTGCTAATACTAAAATTACCTGGCATTCACATAATGTCAAATCCTTTGGAGACCATGCATTCAGTTGGTATGCTTCCAAAGCCTGGAACTCACTCCCGAGCTGTGTCACAACATCTCCCGACTTGACCACATTTAAAAGGAAACTGAAAACGTATCTATTTAGCACAGCATTTAGTGGGTCCCTGCGACACGTCCTTTATGTGCTTATGCGTGCTGACACTGTGCATGCTGCCACTAACCACACTTGCATGCTGACCCTGTGAACGTCATGCAACAAATGTGCAGTGCCTAGAAAGAGATTGAGTTCTCTGAGGTAGCTGTATCTAATGCATTATTATTATTATTACTATTATTATTATTACTATCTGATGTAGTTCTCGAGTCTCTGCACCGCAGTGTGCATTTCGCTCTGAGCGTCCACAGCTTGGGCAGGACGGTGTGCGGGAGTCGCGCGAGGCTGTCTGGTCTTTGCCGTGTAGCAGCGGCAGCTGTAGAAGGAAGTGCTCAGCCTGCATGCCCTGCACTGTCAGTCCTGAGTGCTGACCTACCGGCCTTCCGGCAGCGGGTTGTGCATGCTGCACGTTCACTGCTCGGCCGCCGATCGCCTAAGCGCTCGTGCCGGTGGCCGAGCGATGGCCGCCTGCCTGCCATGCTAGCAGCCGACGTGGGCGCAGAGGAGGAGGAGGAGCCCTGCAGAGGTGCACTTTGAAAGCTGCCGACCGAGTGTCGGCTCCTTCTTCACTCTCGAGCAGGGCTGATCAAAGTGCGCTGATCAGAGTGTGCCACGTGCCTCGAGTGCGCGCACGCAGTCCAACGATTGCATCCGGTGTGTGCAGGTGGTGTACAAGGAGACCAGCACGACGTCGGCGCTGCCTCATGCCGAGTCGGACCCTCTGGCGCCTTTCAGCTCCACTATCACAAAGTGTACGTGCTAGCCAGCTGGCTCATCGACTGACTGCTGCGTGCAGCCATCCCCAGCCGTCACTGCAGCAGCAGTGTGCTAGGTCCTCCCTGTCGTATTGACTTTGCTGCCATCGTGAGGTGGCGACGTTGCGGCTGCCGCTTCCCCGACAAAATTCGAAAACGCCTGCATGCTTTCCTCGGCGGAGGCATGCTGCCGCCCACCTGATCCGCCCAGAATGACATTTGACCGCCTCGGCTGCCGTAGACGAAGTGGTGACTGATCCTCTGCAAGTGCCCATCGTTAAGCCTAATCCGAAGAAAGCGAATCCAAAGATCGGCATCAGCGCTCTTGCCTTTAGCCCCGATGGCCGTTTTGTGTGTACACTGAACGGTAAGTCGCGCTGCAGTCTACGCGCCGAGTCTTGTTTGCCTTGCAAAGTTGCTGTTTTGTCGGGATTGGTTTGCACTGCAGCGCAGCTCTGACGATGGCCTCACTGCCGAGCTAGAAGGACCTGTGCTCTGCTCTCTTAACTTGTGTCCTCGAAAAGCTCTGGGCTAAGCTACATATGCAATCCTTGTTTTCTGAAAAAGCTTTTACGGCATTTTGGGACCTGACCTGAAATCCTGCATTCGATTTTTGCTGCTAGTAGGATCCCCCTCTGGCCGCTAGGCACTGGTCTTAACCGGTCGTAGCTCAAGCTGCTACCAAGTTAGGCTTCCAGGCATGGCCCCAACATGAAGAGTGCTCCGAAAGTGCGATCACCAGGCACAGTTGTCTGTGCCACGTTTCCTATCGACTGTGAATAAAAGCGGGCAAGCTTCTTTTTTATATGAAGCAGCTTTTTATATGTGAGCAGCGTGTTGCTCTCATTCTAGCGACCTCTGCTCACTCTCTCTTCTTCACACTTGCACAGCAGATTGTTCGGCACCAGGTAGACAGGACACATATTGTCACGAGCTGCCTCAATTTCAAAAGCTTCATTCAGAAGACTGCCTCTACAGCTAGCCATCACATCCGATCCCTATCCAAGATTAGAAGCTGTCTCCCACAGTGGCTTGTAAAAAATTTATAACTAGCTCTTTAGTTCTGTCTCGGCTTGATTATTGTAATTCCCTTTTGGCTGGGCTACCAAAGAAAGCTATTATGCCAATGCAGCGGACTATGAATATGGCTGCAAGGCTGGTCTTCAAGTCCCAGCGGTTTGAGCACGTGTCACCTTTGCTGAAAGAGCTAGGATGGTTGCCGGTTGAGCAAAGGATACAGAGCAAAGTTCTTACGCTGACCCACAAGGCCCGCCACGGCTTGGCTCCTTCGTACCTAGCTGAACTGCGCATCAGTTTCAGCCTGTTCGCACCCTCAGGTCCTGTGTGGACAATAAATTAGCTGTCCCATTCCTCCGCTTAAAGACAGTTGGCGACAGAAGCTTTAGCTCTGCAGGTCGTAGACTGTGGAACTCGCTTCCACAATTCTTACGCAACGACATCTACTCTCCAACTGCCGACTGTGGCACATCTTTTTCAGCGGTCCTGAACTGCTACTTCTATGCTACTCACTACCTCAACTGCTCTCCTGACTCTGCTATGCTTCCCACTTTCTCTTTGTTGCGTGAGACGAAGTATGTTGGCTACCGAATGCGTACCGAAAGCCGCTTAGGCTGTGAGTGCGCTATACAAAACTCTCCTGCGTAACACCCACGTGGTCTTTATGACTTTGTGGAGTTACTGACGGAGATACACATATCGCGCCGCATAGAGGCTGCTTGCCGTGCCAATTGCCCCACGCACCCTTCCTTGGCGAAGAGTTGCTCCGCCTGCTCGCGAGCTCGTGCATCGAGCAGTGCACCGCAAAGTTGCACCGAGTTGCTTGCAGTGGGTTTATTATTATTATTATTATTATTATGCTTTAGCTCGCCCGTTCGTGCCGCTTTGCTTGTGCTGGCATTTTGAAATTTGAGTGACTTCATACTGAAAACTGAGCTCATGCTCACGGTAAGGGTCCAAGCAAATGTCGCTGTCTGCACATCGCATGGCATAGTCGCAGCGCTGTGACCAGGTTTGACTCGGCCACCTACCCTCCAGCTGCCTTGTTGGTTCGTGCCACCGAGCCTGCCGCCGTCTTCATTGCAGACTGTGTGCCCAGTGCGCTGTGGATATGGGACGTGCAGCAGCTGTGCCTGCTCGCCGCACTGCTGCAGGCCGCTCCCATCAAGTGTAAGCGGCACAAACTCGCTCGCTCGCCTGCCTGCTGCCACCGCCTCTGCCTGCTTCTCGAAGCGGCTTGGGCGGATTAGTCTGGTGGTGTCTGCCACTCACAGCGATGCCACTTTTTCCGAAGGTGTCGAGTGGGACCCGACGCAGGCACGGCTGGCACTGTGCACCGGCACGAAGAGGGTGTACATGTGGTCGGCCGCAGGCAGCCTTGCCGTCGAAGTGCCCGTTGACGGTAAGCAGCTGCAGCAGCGCTCGGCGCTGGCAGCAGCAGCTGCTGCTGCTTGAGCTGCCCTGCCTGCCTCGCTTTGCAGCGCACCCTTCTTGTAAGTAAACTGGTATTTGTCACTTAATCGTGAGTGAGTGTCTCCGTCCTCGCTATGCATGCACTCACATGCCGATATGCTATAGCTGCAAAGCTGCACTCATGAACCCTGGTCACTCATTGCAGCTGCTCACTCATTGCTTCGGTCCCCCTCTCCCTTCTGCACAACGATCCCAATTCGAAATCTTCTCCAATCCCCTTCCTTCGGCGAACTGATGAAGTGACAATTATAGTACTAATAATAAGAATAATAAGAATGCACTTGATAAAGTGTCCTCAGAGAACTTGATCTCTCTCTAGGCACTTTACATTTGCTGCAAGGGGAAATGCAATTGAATGGTGAGTAAAATCATGCTTGATAAAGAAACAAAATGAATAACATGGTTAGGGGTGACATGCACAGGGTCAGAATGCAAATGTGGCTAGTGGCAGCACACATAGTGTCAGCACGTATAAGCACATCAAGGACGAATCACAGGGACCCACTAAATGCTGTCCTAAATAGTTGTTTTAAGTTCCTTTTAAATGTGGTCAGGTCAGGGGATGTTCTGACGCAGGTTAGGAGGGAGTTCCAGGCTTTGGGAGCATACGAATTAAATGCACGGTCTCCAAAGGATTTGAGGTTTGTACGGGGTATTGGTAGACTGTTGGATTCCGAAAAGCGGGTGGTACGATGCTTGGCCTGATGGGGTAGTTTATCTGAGAGATAGGCTGTAGCCAAAGAATGAAGTGACCTAAAAGTGAGCGACAAAACCCTGAAGTCAATCCGTTGCTTGACTGGTAGTCAGTGCAGGTCGGCGAGAAGTGGTGCGATGTGGCAACTGCGACGCTCACGACAGACAAGCCTAGCTGCAGTTTTGCACCAGCTGCAATCGCCTGATCGCACATGCCGGTATGCCAGTAAGCAGTGAGTTGCAGAAGTCGAGACGGGATGTCACGCATGCATGGACCAACTTGAACGTGGTATCCTTCTAAACAAGCCCGAATTTTAGCAATGCTAGGAAAGCTGCCGAAAGATCGAGCAAAACAGGCAGAGACACTACCCATGTCTGCATTCCTAAGTAGGTCGCTGTATATCCTAAGCAATGCTGACTCTGTGGAGTGATTAGCTCTAAAGCCAGACTGGAACTTACTAGCAAGGTGTGAGGTTATGATATATGAGTTCAGCTGATCTGCCACGACCCGTTCCAGTGTCTTTGGTAGGAATGGTAGAAGGGAGACTGGGCGGTAGTTGCTCAAGTTCTCTTGGTCTAGCGTCGATTTCTTGAGAAGTGGCCTTACTACAGCTTTTTTGGAAGTTGTTGGGACATGACCTGAGGCTAATGACATAATAATGATGTTAGCTATGCATGGCAGCAGCAGATCAATGCAACGTAGTAGCAGGACAGTGGGAATAGGGTCCAGAGGACTTGTTGTCTTCTTTGATTGAGATACGAACTTCAGGACTAGATCACTAGTGACCTGCTTAAATGTAGACATTGAGGTGCAACCAAGAATCGGGGAACAGCATTCTAGTGGAGATGTTGTCATAGCAGGGATGGATACCCTGATCTTGTCTATCTTCTGCTCGAAGAATCGAGAGAAGCGATCGGCTAGATCATCACAAGGATCATCAGGTAAGGAGCTAATCTGGGAGCGGTTGAGGAGATGGTTTATCGTCGACATCAGCATTTTTGGATTGAGCATCTGTGATTTAACAATGTTTCTATAGAAGCTAGACTTGGCCTTTGCTAGGATCGATTGGTACGACCTACAGTAGTCTTCACATACCTGTCGATGGACAGTCAGTCCAGATCTTTTGTATGCTTTTTCAAGCTTTCGCGTAGTAGACCTGGCCAGTTTAATGTCTGTGGTAAACCATAGGCCGTCTGGGGGGCACAGTGCGCTTTGTCAGAGGTGCAAACTCGTTGAGCGTGTCAGCTAGTGTCGTGTTGTAGCTATCTACCAATGATGACAGATCGGAGGGAGGACTGAGCAGCAGAGGTGTCTCGCAGGGACAGCATGCAATTGACCCACATATTGACCCCATGCAATTACCTGAGGCTATTATGACGTGAAAATGCAGTCTTCAGTTGCTTCAGCTGTGAGCAGACGAAGCTTCGGCGAGGGGTGCGCCAATCGGCCGGCTTTGCGTGCTTCGGGAAGGACAGCGTTTGCTTGCTTGCTAGAAGCCGTCCTTCCACCGGTCGCGATCGACTAACCCGGAGCGAGCAGAGCGAGTCTTAGTGCGCCCAAATTTACCACAGCTTGCAAATCTCGTTCCCAGCTCCACAGCGTGAAGCACCTGCAGCCGATTGCTGGCCAATGGCGGCGGCTACAGCCACCGATGCTCAGTCACTTCGGGCAGCGAGCCGCTTGTGGCTTTGTGGCTTGTCGACCGGCACCGGAAGGCCCTGTGTGACGAGGCTTCTCCGAAGCCGCTTGCCGCTAGTCCCCCAACGACTCCGAGAAACCCCTATTCTGCGCTGCGGCCCTCGAGTGCGCCGAAGCGCCGGCCGCTCCGCTTCCTTCATGATTTTTGAGAAAATCTTCTCGTGCGCAGAGCAGCTGCATCTGTCCATCTTTCCCCTGCCGATCGGACGCATGCGATTTGCTGCTCGGAGAGCCAATCGGACGCGAGCCGGTCTCGCAGCTGACGACGATGCCTATGCTGCATCGTGCCCTATCTGTCGTGCAAAGCATGCAGCCGGGTAGCGAGCAAACACGAGCGACGAAACTGGCGAGCCTCCTGCCGGCAAGACAGAGACTCGTCAGAGCACCGGTTCGTGCAGTTGTACCGATGGCTGGCCTGCGGTCACGGCCAAGATGTTTACGAAAAGTCGGTGGTTTCAAAGGAGTCACGCCCTCTGGCTGGCTGGCTGGCTGGCAATAGTGGCAGTTTGTCAGCGACAGCAGCTGCAGCAGCTTGCGGTGGTAGGAAAAACGCGAGGGAAGCAACTCCTCAAGAGCAAAAAAAAACATATCATTCGAAGAGTCAGCTTAGCGCAGCAGAAGCAGCGGCATCATAACAGCGATTTCTGCATGTAACATATAACCATTGACCTACAACCTTATAGCCTTTGATATATAGAAGCATATATAATGGTGAGCCGTGATGGCACACTAGGTAAGGCGGTTGCTTTCACGGCCTCGGTCCCGAGGTCGTGGGTTCGATTCCTGCGCCGGGGCGATCCTTTATCGCCACTGCAAGCGGTGGTGATAGCCGTAAAGGCTCTTCTGTCGCTATACAAAAGAGGCTGTTAAATCAGCTAGGATTTATTTTTTTATTTATTTTCTAATCTTTGACGCTATCGCACTGTGCCGGACATAACCGTCGACAGAGGCGGCAGGACGTCGAGAAGCAGACTAGCAGTGGCTTCATCAAGCGGCCATCGCTGGCTGCCAGGCAGTGCAGTGCGCACGGCCTCTGCTGCTGCCTCCGCACTGGGCATTGCGCGCAGCCACTGGGCAGCTTTTGCCAGCGCACGCTTGACGGCGCAGCCACTCAGGCCAGGCACTCGGCCTCGGCCTCTTCCGTTTCTTTTCCAGGCGACTTTGCCGTGCAGTCGCTGAGCTGGCTGCCCGACGGCTCCGCGCTCCTGCTGAGCAGCCCTGACGACATGTGCACGTGCTACCTGCAGGACTGAGACTGACTTCTCTCCGCTTCCTTCTCTGCTCGGCGCCCGGCAGAGCGCGGCACTGCTTGTGGATGCCGCCAGCCGGCGTGCGCCAGACCCGACAAGTCTGTCCGGCTTCACCGTGCCTGCCTGCCTGCCGCCCCCCCGGCGGGTACCTCTCCCCCTGCCTGAGCCATGGCTGGCCACCTCCTCGTTTCTTTTCCTTCCGGCAGCGGAGATGCACCTGTCAGCTTCTGCCGTCCGCAAGGCAGCTCCTGCGCGCAGGAAGTGCCGTAGGCGCGGCAGGCGAAAGTGGACGCTGCCGCTTCGTCTCTGCCACGGCCTCTGCCGAGTCTGAGCGGTGCTGCGTGCGCGGACTTGCCGGCATTGCGTCACTGCGATCATCGAGGTGGGCTGCAGTTGCTGCCCTGCTTGGCCGCCGGGTTTCGATGAACTGACGACGTGGCCTTTGCGAGCGGATTGGCTGACTCCTCACAGTCCAGCAGCAGCAGCTGCCGGCGCCGCCGCCGGTCACCTCGGACGGCACTTCAGCTTCGGGCTATCTGCAGCTGCACTAGTAGCACGAGAATTAATTTAATTAAATAAAATAGAATTAAAATCCTTTGAATCCGCTTGAGCAACCGAGTCGAGCAAAGCTGAGAATGGAAGCAGCAGCAGCAGCAGCGGTGGGCAGGGCCCTCAGTGAGACGCCGGCCGGACCATTGCAGCGATGGCGACTGTGGCGCGAGCTCGCAGCTCGTGTGTGCACCTGCTGCGAGCTCGCACCCTGGACCTCCGCAGTCTGAAAGCATCGACACGAGCGAAGTTGTGGCACCAAACTACCGCAACTTTAGCTATCTACGACTGGAGAGGGGCCGCTGCGCTCGTCACTTTGATGGCGAGGCTGCATGCTTGAAGTACTCGAGCTTCCTGTGGTAGCGGCTTCTGTTCCTCTTCTCTGTCGTTTGATGGAAGCGACTCTGACCGGATTGAGCTGGAATAAAATGTGGTCGCTGTGGATGAGCACTGCTCTTCGCTCCTCACAGCGACAAGCTGCTGCCTGAGTGAGACGCCGTGCGACTGCCTGATCTGCCATCGGCTGCGCTATGTATAATGTAATGTAATGTATCTCCGTCTGTAACTCCACAAAGTCATAAGGACCATGTGTGTGTTAGGCAGGAGAGTTTTGTTTAGCGCACTCATAGCCTAAGCGGCTTTCGGTACGCATGCGGTAGCCAACATACTTCGTCTCACGCAACAAAGAGAAAGTGGGAAGCATAGCAGAGTCAGGAGAGCAGTTGAGATAGTGAGTAGCATGGAAGCAGCAGCTCAGGACCACTGAATAGGATGAGCCATAGTCGGCAGCAGAAGAGTAGTCGTCGTTGCGTAATAATTGTGGAAGCGAGTTCCACAGTCTACGACCTGCAGAGCTAAAGCTTCTGTCGCCAACTGTCTTTAAGCAGAGGAATGGGACAGCTAATTTATTGTCCACACAGGACCTGAGGGTGCGAACAGGCGGAAACTGGTGTGGCAGTTCAGCTAAGTACGGAGGAGTCAAGCCATGGTGGGCCTTGTGGGTCAGCTTAAGAATGTTGCTCTGTATCCGTTGCTCAACCGGCATCCATCCTAGCTCTTTTACGAAAGGAGACACGTGCTCAAACCTCTGGGACTTGAAGACTAGCCTTGCAACCATATTCATAGTCCACTGCAGTGGCCTAGTTGCTTTCTTTGGTAGCCCGGCCAAAAGGGAATTACAATAATCAAGCCGAGACAGGACCAAGGAGCTAGTTAAATTTTTCCACAGTCACACATCGTGTCCGATCGCGTGACTTGCTGTTTCTACGCAAGTCTTGCACCAAGTTGAACAGTGCAAAACGTGTTTGTTTTGTTGGAGTCCGACGCCCTCCATGCGGAGCTGCTGGCCAGAAAATCGTTGCTGGCCGATGGCTCGTTGGGTGCGCTCTTCGTTCAGCGCACCTTCAGAGCTGTGGCTTGGTAATAGCTAGGGTGAAGCTGCTGCTGCACGTCTGCAGCAGCAGCAAACAGTCTCTCCTGCATCGGAGGTTACTGCTGCTGGCCTTTAGAAAAGTGAGAGACTGCGCAAAGTGCCTAGGGGCTTGCGTCAGCACTGGCAGAATGCTGCCTCTGAGGAAGTTGCTGGATCAGCAGCTGGCAGTGATGCTTGCTCTTTGGCACGCCGCAGTAGCCTGACCGTAGGAACCACGTGGTCGATTGCGCTACCTACGTGATTCACGCAGACTTGTCTGTCGGCAGGGCCCTCGATCTGGGCTGTTGTGAGAGGGGCGGTGCTCACTGCACTTTTGCTTTACAAACTTCATATGACCAAGCCGTGTGCACGGCGTCTGCTCCGAAGGAGCTAGCTTGTTGTGCTGCTGCTGCTTGTGCTTTTAAATTGATGCATGCATCCGAGAAGTCTGCAGATCACTTTTAGGGAGCCCTCATTAAAGTAATGATCGAGTGGCTCGAACGTTAGACTCTAATGAGAGAGCAAGTATGGGTTCAGTGCGGGAGTACGAAAAGCCCGACGATGTATCCTCTTTTATCCGGTTCCATCTGGCTGCCGAGAGGTTCGTTGGCTGCTGCACCTGCACTCAGTGAATCCTTCTTCCGGTTCTGGCTCGTTTAACAAAGGAACAGGACATCTTCCTTTGTTCACATTGTTCACTGCCTAATAGGAGCAAATGATACATGGCATTCGAAAATGTCTCGGAAAGTAAGCCAGGTAACATGGACTGGGCTTCTGCTGGATTAGCGTCATAGGAACTGGTGAATGGGGCCAAGCTGCTGTGAGTTGTACTGTGAACCCTAACTCCACCCCCTCTCTCTGGATGTTTGATATACTTCCCATTGCAGCATCCCATCCCGTGTGTCTTGGCTCTTGCTATGGTATGCTGCTCGAAGGTTTTCACAAATGTGGCTGCATGCAGTGATATTGCCGAGGTGCACAGTACCGTCTGCATCGCGATACTGTTGCTGGGTGTAATTAGCTTTTTTTGAGACAACATATTTCCGTACAGCATTGTAACAGGCAGGCAAAGTTGTCTTATTCCTCTTCCACCAGGCAGGTAACCAGACAGTCAGCTCAGGAGTAGCAGCTGCTCTCAATAACTCACGTTTCGGCTGCTTTTTGTTGTTTTTTATTGAATAAAAACTTGGTGCATGCAAGCTAACCGTTATCAGGAATCTATCTACAGCATCGAATACCGTGCCAGCTTGGCAATTCCTTTGGATACCTCAAACATAGGGCACATCTCCCATTTAAGGATGCACGTCCATTTATGAAATCGAATGTTAGAAACAGAAATTGCAAGCACAGAACAGCTAAGCGAACTGCCGAGGTGCTCCATAGCCTTAGATTGGCGATTTTCCTAGCGTCTCCTAGAGACAAGCCTGACTCATTGTGACTGCCGATTAAGATTAGGCAGGATTACTATCTTCAGTTGCTGGAACCGGCATATTCAACAATTTGTCGCAGGTTATGTGGTGATCATATCAGGAATGCTGACTTGGGTAGAGTCTCTCTCCTAGCTCTGCTGGATCTGTCGGCAGTTATTGTTAATATTGATCATCGAATCCTTGCTGAGCTGACCTGTCGTCTCACGCAATGGGCATCGCATACTGCGGTGGTGTAGATCCAATCTCCATGGGAGTTTTCAGAGCAACTGTGTCAATGAGAAACAGCAGTATCCGAGGAGCCTTTAAAGTACTTGGTACCCCAGGAATCAGTGCGTGGTCACATTTTTTGCCCAATTTATACTCTCCCTCTTGCTGATAAAATCTCTAGGCACAATCTAGCATTCATTGTTATGCAGATGATACGCAGCTGTGCCAAAAAGCTTCATGTAGCAGCAAGACCTACAAATTTGTTATGTACTGGTGCAAGACCGATGACATTTTCTTGTAGGTTGGGCTCGATTCGAAATTAATAAAAGTTATAGCACTATATTATAGTGTTTATCCAACTGAAACCCCGTGGTTGTTCATCGAGTGGAAATAGGACATAATTTCGTCGTTGGTGACGGTCGGAGGTGGGTGGCATTTAATTAGTGCATCGCCCAGGTAGCTGCATCGGGGGTGGGGGGCGAATTGCCCCCTGACTCCACCTTTGGCTGACCAGCTGTGTGCTTTATCCTTTCTGGCCGTCCAGCACGTCAAACACGGTTAGCTACGTTGCAGCAAGTGTTGCTGACGTGAGCAGCTTGGATGGCAGCAAACTTTCTCAAATTGAATGACGATGCAACAACACACTAGTTATGGTCAAAGCTGTTATTACTCGGAAACTTGCACGCCAACCCTCAAAGTCGGTTTGGGCAACAAATCTGCTGTGATCTGCACCGGTTCTTGGTGTCCTGTTCCTAGTGACCTTGCATAGCATGATTACGTGTCAGCTCCACAGTCCTTTGCAAAACAAATTGGGTCTGCTTAGACAATGATGCCACATCCGAGCTTGTTTGTGCATTTGTGACATCCCATCTTCCGTAACTCACTGCTTGGTACCGGCCTGTTCAATCATGCACTTAGAGAGCCGGTGCAAAACTCTGCAGCTGAGCTTGTCTGTCGTGAAGGTCGCTATTGCTGTGATTGCACACATCTCACCGACCAGGACTTGCTCCCCATAAAGCAAAAAATAGACTCCAAAACATTCTGCCACCTACTTTAAAGTCCCTTCGGTCTCTTGCTCCGGCTTGCCGATTTTAAATCCTTGCTAATCAAGCTAGGCGTCGTACCTCGTAAGACTCGCCGCGTTTTGCTTGGCCTCGAACCAACCTCAAATACTTTGGAGAGACCCCATGCCTTTAGTTCGGAAGCTCCCAAAGCCTGGAACTCACTCCGGACTGACGTCTAGACGTCGCCTGACTTGACGGCATTTAAGATGAAGCTAAAAACTCACATGTTCCACACAGCTGATGCCGGCCCGTGTGAATCATTCTTCGTGTGCTTTTGCGTGCTTACAACGAGCTCGGTAAGCCTCGGTAACCGATGCTTCTTTTCCAGCACATGTAAAGTGCCTAGAAAGAGATTTAGTCCTCTTAGGGTGCAACATAAAAGTATTATTATTAATTATTATTATTATTAAAATTACTCTATGTGTTGCAGTGGCTGCTGGTGTACATGTCTAGGTGTGCATGGTCTTGGCATACATTGTCTAGATCCCAAGCTCGATGAGTCTGCCAAGTTGGTGCTGCCATGCACGCTGCAAGTGGCTTCACTTGGGCGTGTGAAATGGTGTCCTCGGTTGCCCAAGTCGAATTCGCTGTGCGAAGGCGCCGTGAAACCACGGAGACTATTTCGCAGCTATTTTGCTGACTTGGTAGCTAGCTAGCTAGCTGCTGAACGTCGGCATCGGAAAAATGTGGCACCGACTTGCTGGCACCGCCCACTCCTCCCACCGTAGCCGCCGGCTCGAATTTCGCTAGACAATTTCTGCTCGTGCGGAAGCATGCATGCCACAGATACGGCTGCCTGCCCCCCCCCCCGTTTTATTCGTTGGTTGCCGTGCATACTGACATCATTAAGAAATGCGGATGGCTGTCCTTGTCTACTGCATCACTGCTTGCCGTGCTCGAGTCATTTTCGCTTGCACATAGGCCATCTTCGTGTTTGGGCTGTGGACACCATGTTCCTGGCCATGAGTTTGTTTTGAGTTTGGCTGTGCTGACGTTCTCACACACCTTGGCTGGTGCCACTTCAATTAGTAATAATAATAATAATGCACTTGATAAAGCGCCCTCAGAGAACTTAATCTCTCTCTAGGTGCTTTACATTTGCTGCAAAGGGAAATGCAATTGAATGGTGAGTAAAATCATGCTTGATAAAGAAACAAAATGAATAACAGGGTTAGGGGTGACATGCACAGGGTCAGCATGCAAATGTGGTTAGTAGCATCATGCACAGTGTCAGCACACATAAGCACATGAAGGACGAATCACAGGGACCCACTAAATGCTGTCCTAAATAGGTGTGTTTTTAAATTCTTTTTAAATGTGATCAGTTCAGGGGATGTTCTGACGCAGGTCGGGAGGGAGTTCCAGGCTTTGGGAGCATACGAATTCACACATTCACCGTAGACTGGACCAGATAGCTGCACTCCAAGAAGAGGTAGCCAAGAAAAAACATGGTCAACGAAAAGGGCTACTCCAACTGACCTAGAACTGGGTCAACTTTCTTTGCTAATATCCTATCCATCTGGCTAAAGCTGATCTGCATAAACTTGCCTGGTTTCAACAGCAGCCCTAGCAGTTCGTGTGTGCATGCTAATTTCTGTGCAGTCAGCGGTTACAAATATCGCATATAATACTGTTCGCACCTGACTGCTATCCCGTTATAGTTACTCTATCGCTTGTGAATCTTTGTAACTCCTAGTCCAAAGAGGCTCGAGGCATGAGGCCTGCATGCCACTGTCATTGATTTGGTGATGCCTTTACCAGGAGTTGTTGATGATTATGGTTGTTGTCACTACTCTATTAAACACTATCGACCAGCAACCAACTTCTAAACTGCAGCTGTTGCTGTTTTATCGATGAAATGTCTGCCTACAGTGTCTTAAAATGGCAGCATGTTATATCTGTATGAGTCTTCTGTATGCATCCAGTCCAACTCGTAGCCACGATGAATTTGAGCTTGAGATCCGCCGCTATCGTGGCACTCAAAGGCAAAGTTGCTTTCGATATGCATGCAGCTGTAGCAAACAGTCTACATGTCACGAACCTCTACAGACAAAAAAGGAGAACCATAGCCGAGTTCGTTTGTAGCAAATGTTTGAATAAAAAGGGACCAATCCCCAAAAGGTTTCTCGATTTTGCCGAGACATTCCTTAATTCCAAATGCAGGACGACCACTGGCCCTCTTCCGTAGTTCTGAGTGGGGGCTAACAGTTTTGCCATGAGCCTGGATCCAGTGCTCTACTGCTAAACCTATCGAGACTCCATGGCACTCAGAGTAAGGCTATACAGCTTCGGCTTTAAATTTCCCTTTACGCTAACAAGCCAAATTCCGGGCATGTGGCATTGATGAATCCACACCTTTTTTAATTGCAGATTGGGCATCGAGATGCAACTGTTGTGCCTCCTGTGGTCGGCGACCAGAGAGTGTATCTCTTGTACGGCTTGCACATAGGTTCAGGCAAGTGGAGTCAACTCCCACGAGCCATTTCATCTGTGATGTCGCTCAAATTGTACCATTCACATCTTTCAACCACTTCACGGTGTTTCAATTTCGTTAAGACGATATGCGTCCAGAGCGAGTTTAAGCTTTTGGTTGAATCACTCTCACTGCTGATGCCTTACAGTTGTCGACTGATCATATTCGTTGTTTATTATAATGACCATAATCATACTCCGAGTTGGCACAGCATCTTGCCAGCCTTGATCAGCATTTTGATCGCCGGTAAGCCCCCCACCCCACCCCCACGAAAATGAATCAAAGCTAATGTACCTAGTACTATAGAGGTCGTGCCATATCTTAGTTAATAAGTTGACGAGGGGGCATCTGGTCTGACAGCCTGAGCCATAGGCTGTTCCTTGTTCGATTAGTGCATACTTCCGGTTTGGTGTTTGAGCTTTGCAGCCTAGCTCTTGGACCACTTCTCCTTCTGCTGCAACTGCGCTTGACCAGGCCCTATTTGCTGCTGGCATAGCTTTCCGTAATCTCAAACTCTGCCGGCCAGTGTGTGCGCTTGTGTGTTTGTGTGTGTGTGTGTGCCTGCCTTCATGAGTGTATGGGTGTGTCTGTCTGTGTGTGTGTGTCTGTGTGTGCATGCGTGCATATGTGCATGAGTGTGTGCATGTGTGAATGTGTGTTTGGCGTATTTGTATGTGAGTGTGTGACCTGCCCTGAGGTGATGAGCTTTGCACGTGTAATGAGCCTGTCACGTCGTACCATGCTGCCCACCTCTCACGGTTGCCCGGCTGGCATGAACAGCCACCAGCAAGCCTCAACGACGAAACAAAACTCTGGTGGGGCCCCACTTAAAACGTGCTCTTTGCCAATTTTTCTCCTCTGTTGATCTGCCGTGTTTACCCGTTGCCTAGCTGCATGGAATGCTGCAATCAGCCACTGCCCGGTGATCCTTTGGCTGCCGGGCAGAGGCACCTGGCCAGCGGCAGAGTGGTGTGTCAGCCGAAGCAGCAGCTGCTGTTGCTGAGACCGGCGCCTGCCGGAGGGGTCGGTATGAGGATGTCGATTGATGAGGACCACGTGAAGGAGGCCCAGGCCAAACCGGTGCAGGGAAGACTCCGGCGTAGTCCAAGAGGGCTGTCTGCTCGAGAAGCCGGCACTCACGTGACACGCTTCAGCTTGTCGCATCGGGATGCGCTCGGTTTCTTCAGAGCTTTGGCACTTAAGAGTACATCGAGCATAGACAGCCGTGGTAAAGCCGAGATAGCATGTGGAGTGAAGGAGAGGAGTGAAGGAGGCGGAGCAGGGGCGCGGCAATATTGACTCTCTATGCTCCTAACCTCGACTTTGGCTATCGAGAAGGATGCTACTGCTTATGTCCGGCCTTCGAAGAAGGGCGAGGTGGGGCAAGGTCAGGCAGATGGGGGCGCTCTGTCTCTTGAGGCCTTCCCACGCTATTGCGTGCCCAGTAGGACCTATCAAGGCTGCGGATGGTGCAACCTGCAGCTGGCACGGCCTGGGTAGAGGCGTAGATTGCCTAAGCAAGCAACGACCGGTAGGCGATCGCTTAATTGAAGCTGATAGATATGCCGAATCGGAGCCAAGCCCATCGTATAGCCAGCAATCTACCGATGGCAGGTGGAAGAGATATGAGTGCAGCTTTCTTAAGTATTAGACCAGGTTTCAATATACGAGTGAAGCTAGTCTGCCACGACTCGGTCAGTGTCCTTGATAGGAAAGGTAGAAAGGAGACTGGGCGGAAGTTGCTCCAATTCTCTTGGTCTAGTGCTGCTTTCTTGAGTAGTGACCTGACGACTGACTTTTTGAAAGGTGCTGGGACATGACCTGAGGCTAATGACAAATTTATGATTTTAGTTATGCATGGCAGCCGCAGATCTATGCATCCTAGAAGCAGGACACTGGGAATAGGACCTAGAAGAATAGTTCTCTTCTTTGGTAAGAATATGAATTTCAGGATGAGGTCATGCGTGACCTCCTTGAATGTAGACACAGAGACACAGAGTTGCTGGACAGAATTGAGGTTTTCACTTGTATGTAGATGACACTCGCTATACCTTTGCTTTGATCCCTCAGCCCTTCAGTATGTCACATTTTCTCAACTCGCTTACTGCATGTATTAATGACATCTCCACATAGATAGCAGCAAACTTTCTTAAATTGAATGACGATAACTTACTAGTTATGGGTAAATCAAGAGTGATTCAGAAATTGGAAAACGAACTCTCAAAATCGGCTCTGCCAGCACATCTCTTGCTGCATCTGCACGAAATCTAGGTGTCCTGTTCCAAAGAGACCAGTCATTAGACCACCATATCAGTTCCACGGTCAAGTCTACCCACTTTCAGCTACATGACATTGCTAAAATTCAGGCTTGCTTAGACAGGGATACTACATACATCTAAATTAGTCCATGCATTTTTGGCATTCCGTCTCGACTTGTACAACTCACTGTTTGCTGGTCTACTGGCCTGTGCAATCAGGCGTTTACAGTTGGTGTAAAACTCTACTGCTGAGCTTGATTGTCGTGAGCATTGCAGTTGCCACATCACATCACTTCTAGCCGACCTGCACTGGCTCCCAGTCAAGCAGGCAGCGACTTTAAGGTTCTGTCACTCACTTTTAGGACACTTCATTCTCTGGCTCCAGCCTATCTATCAGACCGAGTACCCCACCAGGCTAGGTAGACACCATACAATTCTCCTTTCTGAATCAAATCTTTTACCTATACCTCGTGCGAACTTCGTCCTTTGAAAGCGGTGCCCTTAGTTTGTATGCTCGCAAAGCTTGGAAATCACTGACTGACATTCCCTTGAATGACATTTAAAAAAAGCTAAAATGCACCTTATTGGTCACAGAATTTAGTGGGTCTTTGTGATTCTTTTTTGTGTGCCTATGCGTGCATGCTGCCAATAACCAGACTTGCATGCTGACCCTGTTCACACCCCTTCTAACCATGCTATGCTTGATGACATTGTGCATGCTACCCCTAACTATTCGATCATGTTTCCTTTACAGTATATTTAAATTGCCTAGAAATAGATTAGGTTTTGTGAGAGTGCCGTACAAATGTATTATTATTATTATTTTATTATTATTATGCTTCCACAGCCAGTAATGCCGATTGACACCACGGCATCTCCCGGTTTGACAAGAGTATAGGAGAATCTAAAAACCATGATAATTGGCACTTACGGTGTCTCTTGACTTGTCCAAATGAATGTTAAAATCACCCGTAACAAGGGAAGATCTATTTTTTGCAAAAAGAATCGTAAAGGAACGTGGGAGCGATAGATTACGATCACTGTTGTTGGCAGCTGTTGTCTGAGGGAATTAAAACAAGAGATTTGAAAGACTGCTTCTAGGGGACTGCAAACGTTTTGAAATTGAGGCAGCAGCATGTGACAATGGTGACACCTCTGCCAGTTTTCTTTGATCTAGGGGTGTGAAAGAACAAAAACCAGTCGGCATGGTATCAGTTATGGTTCGGGAATTTAACAAATTTCAGCCAGGTCTCGGTCAAAGTGAACAGGTCGAGATTGCTGTCACTGATTATGTCGTGCAAATTAAGCAAACATTCCAAAGGCAAGCGTTAAGATGGGCTGGGGGGTTATAGTAGGCCTGATAGCCATCAATGTTGAGCGATTCACAACAAGATGGAGATCGGCTAGCGACAATGATCAGAATACCAAGGGAGGGAGCCTCCATCCAGCCTTGGGGCCCCTGACTGGAGTTGATTTCGACTGGAGTTTATTTCGTTAATGCCTAGTTAATGGGCCCTGTAACAGCAACCACCGGTAGGAATACATTTGAACGACAATAGCAAATCAATAAAAAGCGTTGCTCATACCTAATGGCAGGTTACTAACAGTCGGCAAAGCTAAAGCCTGAGCCACTGTTTGCCGAGCGTGGCTGGAAGCTGTAAGCGTTCGGGTATAATATTGCATAAGCACGTCATTTCTTAAGCGCTACGGGGTCAAACAACAAACGGGTATGCATCCTGCAATGGACAAGAAACGCTATTGGCACCTGGTGTAGGAAGGCTGGCCTCTAAGAACGCTCACCCGTGTTGAGTGATGCGTGTCAATAGCAACCTGTACTACGATGAACAATTTGTCCGACTAGTTCAGAAATATCGGCCGACTTTAAAGTTAAAGTAAAGGTCTGCTTATTTCTGACTCAACTGCCTTATTGATATCCAGCTGAAAAAGTGCCTGAGGAGATATCCTCCTATCCCTCCCCTTTAATGCAGAAAGCAGTAAAGAATTACCGGCTGAAGGACTCGAACCCACGACATGGGTTGTGACGTGGGAAAACCTTGCACTTAGGAAAACACTCGGAGGGGCTTTTAGGTGACACGTCTTGATCCGGTGCATGATGTGCACTCGTTGTACACCTGGCTGTGCTGTAGGCGACTGCTCAAAAATAGTATGGGAGACATTTTAAACCTACAATATATTTATAGTAATAATAATACATTTATATAGCACCGTCCGAGAACTTAATCTCTTTCTACGCACTTTGCTTTTGCTGCAAAGGAAGCGCGATCAGATGGTTAATGGTAGCCAGCTCAGCGTCAGCAAGAATTACATGGTTAGAGGTGACATGCACAGGGTCACACAATGCATTCCACCACTGCTTTCTAAACTGACTCGTCATGAAGTTGTTATTTCACAGCCTGGTTGAGCCAGTGCGTCATACTCGAGTTAGCAGCCCCTGTGGTGTGCCTGCTCGCGAGATCTTTGCCAGACAGTGTTATAGGTTTGCGAGGAGCAATGACAGGTACACTCGACCCAGCCTGATCCACCTCGGCTGACCGGTTCGTTTACTTATTGCTTATCGTTGTGCAGTTACCCCGAGGCCTGAGGTCCACTGTCTTTCTGGATTTGCTGCACCACGGATACAGTGTCTTTTTGCATTTATTTGCAGACAATTTGTTTCACGCGTGCAAATAGCAGAGGGAGAATTTATTAAAAGTGAGTGCCGAATTTGTCCTACGCTCACAAACGTGCTTTAAAGGAACTGCAACGTCCTTTGCTCTCTACTCGGGCTGGAAAAAAGCTCAAAAATTGATTGGGGACAATAAAAATGCTCAATTTCTGTACAACTAAGCTCGTAGAGGACCCACTCACACAAGGGCCAAGCAAACACCTCGTGGAGGCGTGTGGCCGGGCTCTCAGCCTTGCTTGATAGCTTGCTATAAGTGACCCCTCGGATTGTTTTCCAGGAATTTTATCTTTACGGTTCGTCCGGTGGCCGGGGTACTTGTGTGCTGGCTGTGGGAATTACCCTCAGCCGCCGAGGCCTCATCATATCAGGCCTAGGCTCGAGGCTGAGCGGCCACCACTCTAGGCTAGACAGAGTGAAACCCGTGGGAGCTTCATTCAGAACCAACGGTGACTGGTGCCCCGCCGCCCACCAATGTAGCCGAGCCGAAGCATTGCAGCAGCACTGGCCACCCTCTGGCACGGTCCGTTGGTTGCCAGAGGGTGGCCTGCCTCGTAGAAAGCGCCTCCTCGGCCAGTGTGCAGCCATCGCTTGCACATCATACCCGTGATATTTGCTCCAGCAGCAGCTGCAGCGAACGGAAATTGACCATCTCGCTTGCACCTCACTCAGCTCCTGCCTTGATCGGACTTGATCGGACTTGAGAGTCAAATCGGTCCACCAAACCGCCGACTGGTCTGAGACAGCAGCTTTCTCACTTGCAGCTCTAGTGCCAAGCGTTCCTACAAAAGTAAAAATTTCTCACGCGCCCTGCCCCATCCCCCTTCCGATGAAATGTGGCACGTTGGGAGCTTCTGAGTTTCATAGACACGCGACTTGTGCCCCTACTGCCGTACACCAGCTGTCCGGCAGAATGATAAAAGGCCTCACACACACTTGGGAGAAAATGTTTGCTGATTTAGCAGCCTCAGTTATATCTCTACTAATTAAAGCGAGAAAGTCCATCGCGAAGCATGACTGACTGACCAATCAAGCAACTGTTACGTCTGCATGGTGTACCCTTTCAAACGTCAAACAGGCAAGAGTGTGCCTAGCATCATGTAGCCACACATCCCTGCATGCATCGCACAGCACCGCTGTGCGGTGAGATGTCCGACCTCGACCTTCAGAAGAGAGATGTCATTTTTAGGAGAGAGTAGACAGTCAAAAAGGCAGGAAAACATTGCAGATCCACCTTCGAATTTCACCGAAGTGGCATAATGAGAAAAATTCTCCAACTCAGAAAACCTCAATGCTTTGATCGGATACCTCGGTCTTAAATTGATCAATGCTCAGCAGCTGAAATCCGTGCTCAAGGAGAGGAACTTGCTGGATGGAAGTGTGATAGCGACAGATCAGATAGAGCTTCAAAGCAACTTTGTGATAGGGCTCGGTCTGCAGGATAAGGTGTTCTTGGTGCATTGCACAGGTGGCACACTAGCCTCACTTGGAAAAATGGCAAACTTCTATCAAGCAGCAAGATGGCGAAGCATTGTCTTCCGTGACAGAACTACTATAACTCAGCGAATCGAGTCCACAGGCAGTAAGCTGCTCTTAACGACAGATGAGCCTTAAAAGCTACCACCTCCACTTGCAAGTGGCAATAAAGGATCGACCGTGGCAGGATTCGAACCCACGACCTGGGTAGTGATGAGCAAGCACCTTAGCCGTGGGCTAACACCCAGAGGGGCGCCTACTACCCTAGGGGTCTTCTTTCTACGTCGCGAACTGCTGTCCAAGCAGGCATGGTCATGTGATGCTATTCTGCTCAAACTGTCGTTGCCTCCTCTTTTCTGTGCAGCTGAACGATAGAGCAATTTCCTCAAAGCATGGCTATAGGTTCCCCAGCTGTTTGTAAGAGTGCATGTGATACGTGAGCTTGCACGTGATGGCTTTTGTTGCAGTGTCTATTGGACAAACAGTTTACGACAGTCGTATGCTTAGTAAGTACGAGCCATGCGATGTGAGTCTAAGTAGTGGCTCTTTGTCCTTTTTTGCTAAATCTACTGTCACTGAGAAAATGAAGCCTTTCAAAATTGGCTCAGCTGGCGTACTGCTTGTAGCCTCTGCACACAAACCGGATATCCTATTCCAAATTTACCTATAGGTAGGCGATCACTTCCGCTCCCCAGTCACGGCAGCACAATTTCGGTTAGCATACATTCTGCTGGCATGTTTATATTGGGGAATTGCAGTCGGGTTCCGCAAACAGCTGAGATCTACCTTAACGAGGCTGCATGAAGCTCGAGTAGTGGTCGCTTTTTATGTAACTCTGATTATAACAGAAATAATAAAACATTTGTACAGAACTCCTAAGCTGGAAAGAAAGCATGCCAGACGATTAGTGGTAACATACACCTTGTAGGCATGCAAAAGCACAGACGAACATTTCACACGGGAGCGGAAATGCTTTAAAGAAAATATGTGCTTTTAGCTGCATTTTTTCATGTCAAGTTGAAGGGGTGTCTTGACATCAGTCAGGAATTAGTTATGCGAATTGAAGGTACTCTATTCAATAGATTTTAGGTTGCTTCGAGGCACAGCTAAATCGCCCGAGTTGGAAGACCAGGTGACACGATGAGAAGCAACAATGAGGAAAGCATTTTGGACAGGTCGGCCAGAGACTAGCTGTCCCAGAAGTGAGTGACAGAGCCTTGAAGTCGATGCGCTGCTTGCCGTGGTGCCAGTCTCGTTCGTTGGAAAGCTGTCTAACCTGACCTTTGCCATAGACCCTAAGTATGCCTTCCCCTGTTCACGGCATTTCTTCTTCCCGAGCTGCAGTACCAGTGTAATTTAAATAATTGATTTATGTAGCACCCTAAGAGAACTTAATCTCTACTCAGGCGTGTGAAATAAATCATGGGGCTTGAGCCCACGACCTCGGCCATCAAATGCGCTCACCTTGACCTTGATCGGGTGAACACCTTAACTGGTCCAAACTTGGTGAAGTCTGGCGGGTCTCATGCTCATGAGGAGGTCGACCTGTCTCGAGAAAGGGGAGCAGCTTTGCTGTGGTAGGTGCGCCCGCCAGGCAAGTTGGCGGCCATGCTTGGGTGCTGCTCTCTCTCTCTCTCTCTCTCTCTCTCTCTCTCTCTCTCTCTCTCTCTCTCTCTCTCTCTCTCTCTCTCTCTCTCTCACTCTTCCTCTCTCTCTCTCTCTCTCTCTTTCTCTCTCTCTCTCTTTCTCAGCACTGTCAGGTTGTTCTTCTGAACACTTGGATCGTCCGCTGAGCAGACTGCAACCATTCCCAGATGACGGTTTGTTTGCAGACAAAGCAACCAAGGGAGTGGCAAAGGCACTTGCTCTTGTAGCAGCAGATGACATCGCTAGATTCTCTGGATTGACAAGCTTCATTCAAGCCTGGTTCGTTCATGTCTCGGCACCACAATAGTCCTCAAGTCTCCGGTGGCAATGTATAAGAATATCAGCTGTCTTTTCAGCGACAGTAAAGTTTTTTAATAATAACAATAATATATTTGATATAGCGCCATCAGAGAACTCGATCTCTTCCTAGGCACTTTAGATTAGCTGCAAAGGAAGCACGATCGAATGATTAGTGGTAGCATGCTCAATAAACACACGAGCAGAAGCTACGGTCTTTGCCTTCATACGTCAATAAATGCATCCATGGGAATTAATAACTCATTTTATTGCGCTTCAGATGCAGTCATATTTCGTAGTCCCATTCCTCTAGGTGACAGAACTTGGAAGGGTTTATAAAGGTCTGCTCGTGTAAAAACAAAGTGTGGTGAGCTTTGAACGATTTAAAAAGGCAACTTATTCTGTCGATCAGACGAGAAACTGCTGCAAAAAAGGTATAGCCAGTCCTTCTGTAAGTTCAAAGTCAATATACGCATTCATTCGCTTGATCTTTGTCCTCTACATGCACAACACACTTCCGTGCAAATCGCTAAATCGGGATTACAATGCAGCTATTGCATTATGTCAATATGTAATGGCACATCCTTTCCAGCCGTTCTGAGCTGCTACTTCCATGCAACTCACTTCCTCGACTACCCTCCTGAATCAGAAATGAAACTGACTCAGCTATGCTTCTCAGTTTCTCTTTGTTGCATGAGACGAAGTCTGTTGGCTACCGAAAGCCACTTCGGCTGTGAGTGAGCTACATAAAACTCTCCCACGTGACAGCTACACAGTCTTTTTGGAGTTACAGTACATAACATAAATATTGGATTTTCATGTGCTCAAGCCTCAACCGGTATCCGAGGAAGGACTTGCTCTTGTTTTTATATGCTAGATATTCATTATTTTTAGTATTAAGACCTTACGACTAACAACTGGCTCGGTTAGCTTGCCCCACGGTCCGCCAGGTGCTTCCTTTGTTCCGTTTCCGCTGTGCTCTAAGCTCTGCTTACAGTTTCTATGAGTACTTGCTGAAAACCACTTGCTGACTACCCCAGAGAACCCGAGAGAGCACCCACCTCTGGTAGTGCTGTAGGCGACCGTTGGGGGCACACAGCTGCCGCTATTGAGAAGGCAATTTACCTGTCTTACTCTTACTCTGAGAGAGGGCTTTCGTCGCCTCAGTCAAAGGAAACCGTGACCCTGTTCCCGATCCAAGATACTGACGCCTCCATCATCTTTGGCGACTGTGCCGGCTGGTACCGGTAGGCCTCCCTGTGGCCACGCCCCTGCAGCATCCGCGTCCTCGGGCGCTCGTGTGCTTGCCACTCCACCACTCATGTAGCGTGTGGGAGCGTGTGCAGGTCTCTTTCTGTGTGTGTGTGTGTGTGTTATGTGTGTGTGTGTGTGTGTGTGTGTGTGTGTGTGTGTGTGTGTGTGTGTGTGTGTGTGTGTGTGTGTGTGTGTGTGTGTGTGTGTGTGTGTGTGTGTGTGTGTGTGTGTGTGTGTGTGTGTGTGTGTGTGTGTGTGTGTGTGTGTGTGTGTGTGTGTGTGTGTGAAGGTCTGTGTGTGTGTGTTATGTGTGTGTGTGCACACCCTTCACATTTGGACGAGGGAGTGCTCTCACATTGGTGGGCACGGTTGGACGGTTGAGCCTGGCGGTGGGCGTGCTAGGTGAAGTGAGAGCAGTTGCCCCCCCCCCACTCTCACCCAGTGAGGCACACGCCTTTGCTGCACAGCAATTGATTCTCGGTAGAAGCCAAGAAGACGTTAGAAGAAATCTCGTGGGTAAGCACCTCCATGTCACCGTCGGCCACGTCGTTCGTGTCCTGCCGCCTTAATTCCTTTACAAGCTGCCGCTTTTTTCTTAGAATGACTCACGAGCAGGCAAGCAGCCTGCGGCCGAGGACGTGGGCGATGCACGGACGTGGGCGCCTCGGCGGCATGGCTGCTGCTGTTGCTGCCAAGTGCAGCTGTTCTATCGCTTGCCATTGTCGGCACCCGTGTGGGCCTGTGCCCTCAGCAGTACTACTAGTTGGGTCGACAACCTACGTTGCGGGGTAACGACCGAAGAAAAGAGTCTGGAGATCACATGATTACTTGCAGGGCTGCTCTCCACGAGTGCTGCTCTCCACGAGGCAGAGGGAAAAAAGTGAGCCGCACGCAGACTCTGTAGGGTTCATTGACTTGGCATTCTGAAAATCTCCGCAGACTTTGCCTGCACCGACAGGCGTCACAGCAGCCGAGCGTCGGACGAGGAGCTGGCGTGTCCTTCAGCGCCAGTGGCGCTGGCACTGAAGGGAGGCAGGGAGGAGGCATCGCTGTAGAGTGGGGAGTGCATCGCTGTAGAGGGATGTGCATGTGCCTGGCAGCTGCATCCACAGTGCAACAGGCGTTTGTGTAGTCGCACACTTTAAAACAGCCGTCTCACTGGTGAACTGCAAGACAGAGGCTACACTGGGCACCGCAAGGGAACTTTTGGAAGGCAGATCACCTGTCGGGCAAATTGTCCTACAACAGCCACCAGCTACCAGCTGTGATTGCGGTGTTAGCAACCAGATAATAATAATGCTAATAATGATAATAATAGAAATAATAGTGATAATAATAGCTAGACATTTGTGTAGCACTTTTGGCAAGGTGAAGCTCTCTCTCTCTCTCTCTCTCTCTCTCTCTCTCTCTCTCTCTCTCTCTCTCTCTCTCTCTCTCTCTGCACTTTGCATGGGCTGCAAGATAAGCATGCAATATGGTTAGTGCCAGCATGCTCGGCGTCAGCGTTGGTAAGCTCAGAAAGAACGAAAGGAAAATGAGCACACGCCCAGCAAGTCTTATGAGAAGGTGTAATTATAGCTTCTTTTTAAATGTTGGCAACTCAGAGCCTGTCAGTCGGGAGTGAGTAAATCTCGGCTCTGTGAGCATACAAACTAAAGGCACTGTCTGCAAAGCATCTGAGGTTGGTTTGAGGCATAACTAAACAAATCGAGTCACAAGAGCGGATGGTGTGGTGCCTAGCCTGATCGAGAAAGGAAATAGTATTGACAGGTAGGCTGGAGCAAGAGAATGAAGGGACCAGAAAGTGAGTGACAAAGCCTGGAAGTTGATAAGCTTCTTTGTTGGGAGCCAGAGCATGTCGGTGAGAAGTGGTGTAATGATGTGGCAACAGTGACGGTGACGTTCACGACAGACAAGCCTACCCAGTGGCTAAAGTGCTCGCCTGGACCAAAGTTAAGGTATTTGATGACCGACGTTGTGGGCTCGAGCCCCGTGGCACATTCGAAGCATCTAAATACAGATTAAGTTATGTTAGGGCTCTATAAAAATGAATTATATTTTACTGCACCAACTGCAAGCGCCTTCTTACAAAAGCCGGAATGCCTATGAGTAGTGAGTAACAGAAGTCGAAAGAGGTTGTCACAAATGCATATACCAACTTAGCTGTGGTATTCCTGCCTAAGGAATTTTTTGCGGGGTTGCATAGCTGAAAGCACGCAGGCACGCAGGCTGGAAGGCGTGACTAGAAGGCATGACTGGCATGGAGCTAGATGTGGTCGACCAGGAAAAGGTCACTTGGAAAAAGCCGCCCAGACTGCCCAGACTCTGTGCATGCCCTGTAGGAAATTTGCTGGTCGAGCCCATTTTGAGGGATATGTGTTGCCATTTCGTAGTACACCTTGATTTGAACATAGCTGAAAAACCATGCCCGATAGCTTTGCTAGCAGTTTTGCCTGTGGCACCAGCAGCAGCAGCTCCCTTTGTTTATTCGAAAATCCGGCTTAGCCAGGCACGTCTGAAATTCTTCCTTTAAAAGAGTGCTCGGCATGTTAACTGCTTAAGTAGAATGGAAATCCACTAAGGAATGCAGCCCTCTGCACTTAATTGGTGAGAAGATGAAGCTGGCTACTTAACTGGCAACTAGACTAAAAAGAATAAAATGGTCAGGGGTGACATGCACAGGGTCAGCATGCAAGTGTGATTAGTGGCAGCATGCAATAGTGTCAGCACGCATAAGCACATAAAGGACGAATCACAGGGACCCACTAAATGCTGTGATAAATAGATGCGCTTTTAGTTTCTTTTTAACTGTGGTCAAGTCTGGAGTGAGCTCCAGGCTTTGGGAGCATACGAACTAAAGGCACGATCTCCAAAGGATTTGAGGTTTGTATGAGGTGTAGGTAAAAAATTATTCCGAAAAGCGAGTGCTTAGATGCTTTGCCTGGTGGGGCAGTAGATCTCATCGATAGGCTGGAGCCAAATAATGAAGGGACCTAAAAATGAGTAATAAAAACCTTGAAGTCGATGCGGTAGCTTGACTGGGAGCCAGCGCACGTCGGCGAGAAGTTGTGTGATATTCTTATAATGTTAGTTTTACGCATAGCAGCAGCAGCAGCAGGGCTGTGCATCGTAGAAGAAGTAGGGCCGTGGTTATGGGGTCCAGGGGACTAGTAATCGTTTTTAACTGGGTAATGAATGTCAAGATGAAGTCACTCGTGGCCTCCTTGAATGCAGACATTGAGGTGCTGAACGGAATTGAGGGAAGGAGTCCTGTGGGGTTGTTATTGAGGGACAGAAGTCCAGAAGGGATGCTACTACTGCTACTACCTCAGGGATGGACTGTCTGATCCTGTCTATCTCGCTGACAAAGAAGCCTCAAATCCTTTGGAGACGGTGCATTTAGCTCGCATGCTCCCACAGCCTGGAACTCCCTCCCGACCTGCGTCAGAACATCCCCTGACTTGACCACATTTAAAAGAAACTTAAAAACATACCTATTTAGGACAGCATTTAGTGGGTCCATGTGATTCGTCCTCGATGTGCTTATGCGTGCTGACACTGTTCATGCTGCCACTAACCACATTTGCATGCTGACCCAGTGCATGTAACCCCTAACCATGTTATTCATTTTGTTTGTTTTTCAAGCATGATTTTACTTACTATTCTATTGCGTATCACTTTGCAGCAAATGTAAAGCGCCTAGACAGAGATTAAGTTCTCTGAGGGCGCTTTATCAAGTGCAATATTATTATTATTATTATTATTATTAAGAAGCTAGAGAAGCGATCGGCTAGATCATCAGGGATCAGCCATAAGGATCACTAGGTAATGAACTAACCTGGGAGCTTCTTAAAAATGTTGTCAAGTCTTGAGATGTCCCGTCAGTTGGGAGTGACTTCCGGGCTTTGGGAACATGGGAACTAAAGGCAGGGTCTCCAAAAGATGTGAGGTTGGATAGAGGCCCAGATAAACGAATTGAGTCAAAAGAACAGGTGGCACGATGCCTAGCCTGGTTGGGAAGTAGTTTGAATAAGTATGCATTCGCTCTCTACGCATTCCGAAACTGCTTTATGTGCATTACATTTGCTTCTGCTCTGCTATCTCGACATCTGTGCATTGCCAGCCTCTTGACGTATGTGCCTCTAGACGTGAGTCACTCAGTGATCGATTTAAACCCGACCCGGAAGTTTCCGGATACAGCGACTGCAGCCTCGAGAACTCTATGAGAGCACAGAAGAGCTGCAGAGAGGGCCTCCGGCAGCTATGCCTGACCGTCTATCTTGCCATATATAGGCCTTACTCTTTGTCGGCTGGTTTGCTCTTTGTTTGAACTGTCATATGGGCCGAAGACATTAGGCGACCTTTTCCTTGAAGCTGAGCTCAGCTTGCCTGCCATCGGTGAACGTGCACAAAATATTATTAAGTATTCATTGAAATGCCTTGGACAAGTATTCGCGTTAACCCAAAAAATAAAATAAACTCATTAAATTAAGGCTTGTGTGCAAATGCTTGCTACCTGCTGGCCACCAGCAGAGAATATTGTGTAAGCTCTGCTACCGAGGCCGATAGGACTGCTCTCATTTGTATCCAGTGCTCCAAAACCTTAAACTACAAAACTTTGAAATTCTAGAAGGTCACGCGACTGAATTTCAAAGGGTGGCCATGGCATACAAGCAGCTTGATCTCTCTGCACTATGACCTTCTTTGCAGTCGTCCAACGTGACGACTGGTACCAGCTGAGTTAGCTTATTGCAAAGCTGCCAGAGTGAGGTGACCACCCCGAAGTCGTGCTTTGCCTGCCTTTGGTAAGCTTAGGACACTCATAAATAGAATATGACCGTGATGCTTCATAGGGGCTTACTATGTATATAATATAAATTTAAAGTAATGTAAATAATATATAATATAAATAAAAATGTAAAGATCGTCAGCACGTCTGTATGTCAAGCAAATCGATGCTTATTTTATACTTGGCACTGACGAATAATTCTCATAGAACTAGATTTATGTTCCTTTTATAAGAGAATTATTGAACATAATTTTGAACTGTATTTTTCTTTTTCTTCATTTACAGACTTTGCTTCATTTTAATTAAGTACTCTAAGCTTTCCAGGCAGTGGGGTGGACTCAGCAGCTAGACGGTCAGGCCGCCTTCTGAAGCAAAGTTGGATTTGTCAGTGATTTTTCACAAGTGCAAGCTAATTTCCATATAAAAACTGTGGTTTCTGCCTGCCTTTGTCGACCGGCAAGTTTTCACAGCAATGAATTGGGAACAAAAGGAAGCAAGTCAAGAAGAATATAAGCATTCGTATCGCAGATATAAGCAAGAAAAAACAAGCACCAAAGGCAGTCGCTCAGTTACACAGTGCCGAAACTCAACAGAAGCGTCGCATATGACGAACTTAACAACAGTAAGAGACTGAAGAAAGAGCCCCGGAGGGAGCTACGTCCAATCAAAACTCGGCAAACGACTTACTTATGACGTCAAAAACAGAAAGAGACTGAAGTTAATGTTCGAGCACTGGACGATGCAGGACACAATATAGAGTCCATGCCCAAAAGTACCCGAGCTCATCAGCTAGGATGGGCTACCACTAGCTCAGGGGACACTCCGGCCTGCAGCCAGCGTAATTCAACACTGAAATTTTCGTGTTTTTTCTTGCGGATAACTTGGTTCATTATCGACAAGATTATGATCAGCTCCAAAGAAAATTGTTCTGGCTGCAGAGCTTGTTAGTGAAAAGAGAGGCTAAGTTTGCTCGCTAGGAGGTTTATGCTTGAGCAGCAATTAGTTGCCTGCTGCTGCTGCCCACTACTGTTGTCTGCTGCTGTAGCTTGCTGCTGCCTGCTGCTGCCTAAAGTCGCCTGCTGCTGCTTGATTACACTTGCTGCTGTCTGCTGCTGTCTACTGCTGCTGCCTGCTGTTTTATCCGGCTGCAGTAGGCAGCAGCAGCAGCGGCCCGCTGTAGCCTCCTGCGGCTTGCTGATGCTTACTGCATTTGCTGCTGGTGCTGCTGGTGCTGCTGATGCCGGTGGTGCAACTGCAGATGCTACATGTGGCAAGCTGGTCATCAACAAAAGAGTAGCAAGCCACGTTTGCTAGATAGCAACACTAGGGGATGTCATTGATGCGTTGCCTGTTGGATGTGGCGCTTGCTTAGATGGCTTCGCGAAAGTGCACTGTGTTTTGCAAGAGTGCTGCTGATGCTGCTGTTGCTACAGCACTCTGATGCATTGCAATGCTAGACGAGCATGCTTTATCAGTAGCCAGAAGACAAACAGCCAAGCCCTTAGCATTGACCATCCTGGCTGGGTCTGCTGGTGGTTTCCTGATAAAGAGTAGCTCCCAATTTTGGGAAGCGAAGGTCATCCACCACTCCAAGCTAGCCATGTGTCCACAGCCCACTCTAGCGAGATAAAGGTCTTCTGCTGCCTCACCCTGGTGTCGTGAAGTTCACCCACCGGGCCACCCAGCAATGCCCAGGTCATCCACCATCCTGCCCTAGTGAAGCAAAGTTCATGAGCCCCACTCTCTCCTTATTGCTGGCAGGAATAGTTTCCTTAGGCACCATGCTATCTGTTGCCGGATGACTCAATGAATGAGGGCACGGAGGGCACAGCAGAGCTTGAAGACCATGACAGTGGCTTCATTTATAACTCACACGCACTGTGCAGTGCAGTTTCGCTTATATCCGTCGGGCTGATATCTCTGAGCTGCCAATCCTCCTCTTCCTACTGTCTCTCATCATTCATCTTGGCTCCGCTGGTGAACTGACATGCTTTGTCGTGACACGCTTTGTCGTTCAGAGCAGACACAGAAGGGTGAGTGTGCTAGCCTTGCGGCGGCAGTCACCTGCATCCTTCTTGCCTTCTTGTGCCACGTTTACATGCACGCGCGCACACGCACACACATGCACGCACATGCACACGCACACAAACACACACACACGAACGCAAACCGTGCTCGAGGTCAGAGCTCAGCCACTTGGAATAGGCACTCAAGTAGTGCTACAAGCCTCTGTGCTTGCTTGCTTGCTTACACGAATGCCTCCACTTTAACCACCCGCAGTCGATGCTAAGCATTGCCACCTCTTCTGACCCATCCACCCCTCGGCCACAGCTTTTGCTTCGATCAGCGTCACAGCCAGCGCACCACCAGCTGAGCTCGGGAGCTACGGTTGCCGGGTGAGCGCACTCGACAATGCAATGTGCAGTCACTCGAACACGGGTCACCTTAGCCTGAGCCATGGCTAGACAGACAGGAATGATTGGGCTGTATTTCGTTAGAGCAGATTGGTCCGCTTGCTTGCTTGCTTGCTTGCTTGCCCACCAAGTGCCAGTGAACCCAAGCCCAAGTTCCTGCTCCCTGTAAAGGCCGAGAGCCTGCCTCTTATCAGCTCAGACGGCTATCACTGCTGACAGCTTGTCTTTAGTCAGCTGTCAGTCTGTCCGTGGCCAGAAGGTCAGTGTAAGATTCGGGTTATGGCTTCTCACGCTGCCGTCCTGTCCCACAGCAGGCATGGGAAGCATGCTGCCTAGGCTGCTCATGCAAAGCGAGGCACGGCAGACATAGCAGAGCCAGGGCCGCAAGGCAACCACACCTGCCTGGTAGAATGGCAGCAGTAAGATGGCAGTGCCATCGGTCAGATACTCAGCACTTGAGAGAGAGAGAGAGAGAGAGAGAGAGATAGAGAGAGAGAGAGAGAGAGAGAGAGAGAGAGAGAGAGAATGGGCCTGTGAGAGAGATACATAAGAATGTGTGTATATATATATATATTTATTTATTTATTTATTTATTTATTTATAGATAAATAAATAGGCAGATATATGAATGCAGATACATATATATGAATCCATAGAACAATCTATACATGAAATATATATATATATATATATATATATATATCAATGAATGCAGATATGGAGAGTTACGATCGCCCACAGCCTAGAAACAGTAGGGTGCTCTGCTAGGCATGCGGCCATCGCAGCCTACCTGGGTATGTGCGCCCTCACCTGCAGCAGCAGCAGACGACACCGGGAAAACTGCCGGAGACGAGCCAAAAGCTTCTATGCAGCTCTCTCGTGAAACAATGCAAAGCACCATGCCGAAGTGACAGGGGGCGCAAGTGCGCAGGCAAGCGTGCACGGCACACTTGGACCGGCTGACACAGATGCAGAGCCGAGCGATCGTGCGATCAAGCGCTCTTGTGCAAGCTCCAGCAGCAGCCTCTCGTCGGGTGGCAGGGAATCCTGTCACGGAGCACATTCATCATTGCACATTGTGAGGGCCTTCTGTGCAGAGAATGCCTTCTTCCACTGGCCTGGCTGTGCCTGGCAAGCGCTGGAGCTGAAGTTCGCTGAAGAACCTTGTCGTTCGCCTTTTGCAAGCATTTGCAGCTCCAGCAGCTGTGCGAAGTATGCAGGGATTAAGTCTCCCACACAACCGAACTTGCACGTGTGTTCGGCAATGGTGTTCGACCTGGCAGCCAGCTGGCTGAGATTGGTGAAAATGTTGCTGCCGAACATGACTAACAAGCTGCGGTAGCAGAAGCAGGGCATGAGAGGGGCAGTGCGCAGGCAGACAAGCAATGATCGACGTCTGCAAACCAAGGGAGCACATTGACAACTGCCCCGTGCGAACAGAGCACTTGGCTTGGCAGCAGTGAGCTATCCAACATGAGCGATTTGCAACAAATAAATACAATGTCGCACACGGATTTTGCTGTGATATACATATACATATACACATATACATATATATATATATATATGTATATATATATATATATATATATATATATATATATAGGCATGTACAGTGTATAGTGTTTCCCGAAGCTTTCGTGAGAGTGAAAGCCCAATTGGGATTGAGTTTTTCCCATGATTATTGCGAAAAGTATTCAATGAAACTTGGTTTGTCGAAAATTCGCACGGCCGACGCTGGGCTTGCCATTGAGGGCCGCATCGAAGTTACAATCACGCCAAGCGAAACGGCAGCTGCTCGATCTGACGTGCATGCTCGAGTACCGACAGTTTGCTGCTGCTACACTGCAACGTCTTATTCATTCATTCATTCATTCATTCATTCGTACAGAATAGAGAGTCGTTTGCAAACGTGGGGTGCATGAAAGTCTGAATTGGTCATGTTAGCAGGGGTACTTTCGTGGAGTGGCCACCTGTACTTTTAACCTCACGTGTCTGCCGACGTTTATCGAAAGATTCGTCTAGCCTATCAGACAGGTCGCCACCATCGCCGAGACTGGTTCGAGCAGCCCATTCGATCGGGACCCTAAGGGTGTCTCCTCAGCCGCCGACCCCCCCCCCCTCCATGGCCTGTTTCATGAGTCGGCGGTTTCGTGGTTCAAATAGGACAGATGTTGATGCTAGCTAGCTAGATGTACAGCCCATACGCCAGTCCCTACCGATCTATCAGACCGGCAAATCTTCTCCCTCGGCACTGGCTGCCCCTGACTGTTGTGCGAAGCAGCTAATCACGTTCTTGGCTTCCTCTAGCCGGTCTTTTTTGCTGTCTGGGTGGCTACAAATACTAGCCGGCCCAAAGGCCCACCGACTCCACTCTGGTTGGCCACTGGTGGACTAATCGCACGAGATTGAAAACTTGGAGGCAGCCAGCCGAGGGCTATCTAGGAGGCCAGTTTGCCACATGCAGCTCAAACAGAGAAATACACACACACACGCGCGCGCACACACACACACACACACACACACACACACACACACACACACACACACACACACACACACACACACACACACACACATATATATATATATATATATACAGTCAGTTCTCCCTCCGCCCCCGACTTACGATGGTTCGACTTACGAAAATTTGGAGATGCGAACTTGGCCACAGCCCACTGTCACGAAAAGATCGGAAATCAAAATTTATCCGCGAAAATTTTCATAAACCACGTTCGGTCAGTAGTTTGACAAAGCTGCAAACAGTACGAAGGAAACTACGTCCGGCAGCTATGCATTGTGGGTACTGAGGGCTATCAGATACCACTCTCGACTTACGCTGTCCAAAGCTATTTTTTAGATTCAGGGGGCCAACAATATATGTATGTATGTATGTGTTTGTGTTGTGTGTGTGTGTGTGTGGTGTGTGTGCGCGTGCGTGCGAGCGCGTATGTGTTCACTCCAGCTAATTTGTGTTTGTGTGTGTAAAAAGATAAAGAGAGAGAGAGAGAGAGACTTGACGATGGCAAACGACCATCTCTGGCTAACATAGCAAACCTGCTCACAATAGCAAACTCTCTCCCTGGGGGGTGACGGCTCGGCGACAGGCGCCAAGGGCTCCGGGAGGAAGGCTCCAGCGAAGAATGAGCTCTGGGAGAAAGTAAGCCAGACCGCAGAGAGGAGACCGATTAAACACTGCGGTCTGATTATGATGCCGGCGTCGCAGGGCCAGGGCCACGCGGTGTATGCACACTCGGGTCTCAATGGCCTCGAGCACAATGGCGGCTTTCTTGCAGCAGGCCTGTGGTTCCAGACCGTGGTCGTCGCTGGCCAAATAGCCGAGCCGGTGGTCGCCCTGGGCGCTTTCCCTCGTTGGAATCTTCTCCTCCCGAGTAAACCGATATCAGCCACTCGTCCGTCCGCCTCCGCCCGACCAGCCACTGCCGCAGCCGCCTGCAGGCTCTTGTTCTCATCCGGTCCGGCGATGCACGCTCTGGGCCCTTCTGCACATTGTTTGCGCTTCGGGCTGTCTTTGTTCATTAGATCAAATTAGAAGAGGACCTCGGCAGCACGCAAGGACACTCAAGGCAAGGCCTTTTCATTGACAAGAGCAGTGCGAACAGAAGGACTCGGCCGAGAAGACCGAGAGGAGAAATGTAAAAACCCTCTTACCAATAGCCGACACGAGGCATTCATTTGGCCTGCATGTCCTTGTGCATAACACCGGTAGGTTGGGACGCTCGCTCGTGCCCACTGCCTCGTGTTCGAGCTCTTCACTCCTCTCGTTCTTTGACTTCGTGCACTGAGCCTGCGCACGAGCTCGTGTGCCACTGTGCATGCGTGTACCCGTGTGTTTGTGGGTGTGCACGTGTGCGCTTGCATGCACACGTGCTAGTGCAAAAGGGTTCTCTCTCGTCCTACTTTATTACAAGCCAAGGGAAGCTTTCCTCAGCTCCCGCAAGGATGCTACTGACCACTGATTGATTATATCGATACCGATTGACATGCCTACTGACCACCGACTAGTGATCCATGACCGGCAGGATCTCTCCATTATTTTCTGCCACATTGTTCTTTTTTCTCTACTTCCCTCTACCTGCTCCCACTCTCTCTCTCTCTCTCTCTCTCTCTCTCTCTCTCTCTTTCTTTCTCTCTCTCTGTCTCTAACTACTTCTATCCCCTACTCCATTCCCATTCTTCATAATTTAATCAAAGATCCGAGTAAACGTTCTCGCACGAAGGTCTTGGAGGGCATGCATCAGATGCTGCCGCTCCCCTTGACGATGCCGAAATTTGTTTTGTCACAGCAAAATCGGTTGATTCTTTATGTCCCTTATTCAGAGAGGCAGGATTTACGATAGTACAGCCGCTATCTTTCACTGTTGCTCTTTTTATTCAAGGCGATGCTAGCACACGGCAAGTCCCCAGATTTTGGAATCGCAGTCACAACAGTGAGTGAATGCGATCTGTTGCTTCCTGGCATCGCTTCTGAAATACCCTGCCTGATTGTGGCTAAGCATGTAGTGGATAGGAGGTGACCGTGGCAACCCAAACCGGATGCCATTTCTTAAAGGAAAGTTCTCCTTTGTCACTTGGCAGTTGTAGGATCAGTTGGGCTAGAAGCCTCTTTACAATACCTCACACCCAGGGGTCTGAATTCACCAGCATTGCCTGCACATACTCGGATTGGGGATAGGATGCCTTTTAAAAAACGGGTGAGTCCTCTTTGCAAAATATCATTTCAGCTGATGGTGCCCTTAGTTTCCGGGCTCGGCTAGTCTGCAGCTGGCTCGACTGGATACCTTTGATCTGGCATCTATGCTACCAGCGATCTCGGCACCTGCACATTTTCACGTCCTCTCTCCCAGAGTTTAGCATACCAACACGGGGGGGGGGGCTGCACAAGTGCTGTTCTGCTCTTACATCCCCCTGAGAATGTTGTGTCTGGAGTGACTACTGCTGGATAGCTGTCGGCTGAATGTGTCACTCCTGCTTCAGCTGACGACAGCATTCGGCTGTCGCCACCGTTGCTGCTGTTGATCTAATAGCCATCAGCCGAATGACCCTTACCACTTCGCACTGATGGCCTTGGGACGATCAGTCGCAAGCAGGAAGGCCATGTCTGCCGACATTTTAATATTTGGAGGCAGTTAGAGAGGTCAAGGCCACCCATGCTGAGGCTGGCTGGCCACCCAGATGGCCTTATCACCCAGCTCCAGCAAACTGTAAATGCAGTACACCACAGTGCTGTGCTTTTAGCTTTAATGGCTATGTTATTTCTTTTTATTGGCACGATCAGTGGTCGTTTTGCAGCTGGTCTAGCAAACCGGTCTGGACTATTACCTGGGGTGGCGAGCGACAGGCCACAGCAGCAGCAGCAGCAGCAGCTCACGGCATTAGGATCACAGTCTCAGCTAGCTGCAAGCGATGCACCATGCAGGCCGTAGTAAGTTTGACTAGGGGCATAGCTAGGGTTAAGCCAAGGATAGGCTACATCATAGCTGTGAGGGATGACAGCAGTGTGTGCTTGGCGACCAGGAACCTCGTCACTACCGATCGGTGTAATCCATCATCCAGAGTCTTTCCCCTTCTCTCTCTCTTTTTTTCAATCCCCCCCCTCTCTCGTTCTCTCTCTCTCTCTCTCTCTCTCTCTCTCTCTCTCTCTCTCTCTCTCTCTCTCTCTCTCTCCCTCTCTCTCTCTCTCTCTCTCTCTCTCTCTCTCTCTCTCTCTCTCTCTCTCTCTCTCTCTCTCTCTCTCTCTCTCTCTCTCTCTCTTTCTCTCTCTCTCTCTCTTCAATACAATTCGGCTCAGTTATGCAGAATGGGAACCCTAGGCAGCTGGGACATCTGACTGCTGACGATAGCCAGGTTTACCCATGACCCGGAAAGAATCAAATTATGTACCCATAATGCTGAATTAATTTTATCTAATTTGTGGCCGCCAAGGGTGGGAATAGGGCAAGCTCGGTGTTTACTATCCCATTGTAGGAGTGACCAGAGCAGGCAGCTAAGCATATCATGAGGTGGACTGACTTCCTGCTTGCTGGACTCGGCTTGCAATGGACGAGAGACCTTCAGCTTCCTGTGGCACAGGGGGCAGAGGCAGCCACAAGTACTGCCTAGTGAAGTGGCCCTGGACCTGCTGCTAATGAATGGCCCGATCAATTAGCCTTTCTTTTGTACCCAGTAGTTGAGCTGCTGCTGCTGCTAATGCTGCTACTGCTGCTGCTGCTGCTGCCACCACTTATGCTGCCGCTAATGCTGCTGATGCTGTGCCCAGCCCTTGCAGCCGCAGGCAGCCCCAGCTTCTCAAGATACTGTTCACCTTCCAATCTGGAATTAAACGTACGAAGGTAAAGTACATACATCTTGACTGATTCAACAATCTGATTTATATAGTAACAGAAAATGCCTGAGTGACTATCCCACGTTTAGTGTCGAATAAAAGATTGCCTGCTTCTTAAATCGAACCAACGACCTGGGTGGCAAAGAATGAGTACCTTATCCCCGGGTAAAATCCGGGATCCCACTCCTTCAAAGGCATGGACAAGTGCAATCTCACACAGGCCATTTGCCATATATATATATATATATATATATATAAGTATTTATATAAATTATATATATATATATATATATTGTGTTTGTTATTATATATATATATATAATATTTATATAAATTATATATATATATATATATATATATATATATATATAATAAATTATAATATCTAATTAATATATAAATTATATGTATTAATAAGTATTTATATAAATTATTTATAAAATTGTATAAGTATAAGTATTATATATATATATATATATATTTATATTTATATAAGTATTTACAGTGCTCCCTATGCTTGATAGGCAAAGTTTCAAGTTATGTTGCTGGCTCGACATGTCCTTTCTGAGCTCTGCATGAAACATACACTCATTTTGGCAGCTGCTGAGCACGTGGATGGGTAATTGTGTTGTGAATGCAGTGAGTGCCACGGTTGTGTATCCCAAAAGAAAATGCAAAGAATGCCGCACCCAAGCCTGCAGATTTGGATCTTGCTCAGAGAAAGAGTGAGGAGCCCCCTTCTAGCTCCTGTGCAGGCAGGATACCTGCTCATGTATACCTGTAGGTATACATGAGCAGGTATATCTGCACCGACCCGTACACCGTATAAGATTTTCTTGGGCAGGGTGCCAGCAGCTCCTTTTAAATTGAGCCGACTCTGATGAAGAAGCTGGTTTTAGTATATGGCTATCACCACGGCCTGCAGGGGTCAATAAAGGATCAACCCCTGCAGGACTCGAGCCCGCGACACAGGTCGTGAACAGCGAGCACCAAGACCCCTGGTCTAAGACCCAGGGCCCTGTCAGAACTGCTATTGGTGAATGGTAGACCAGCTGATCTACCCCACACTGCAAAGCGAGTCCCAGGAAGCAGACTAAAGAATAGTGACTTGCACAGTTGCACTCGTGCCTAAACCTGTAGTCTGTATTTGCCAGAATGCAATAGCCAAGCTGCTGGAAGCAGCTGCATGCATCTGCTATATTGGTACAGTGAGTCTTTTTATGCCATATATACACGTGTCCTTCGAACAGGCTAATCATGCCGACTTTAAAAAAATGACACTACTGCCAGAGTTATCCAAAGCCATGGCAATGGCTAAAAGCTTCATCAATGGATGTTTTGCAAAGGAATCTAATGTATCTCCTCTGTTACTCCAAACAACAATGTGGGTGTGACATAGGAGAGTTTCTATCAAGCCAAAGCGGGTTTCTTTACGCATTTGGTAGCCAACCGACTTCACCTCATGTGACAAAGGGAAAGTAGGAAGCATCGCTGAGTCAGGAGAGCAGTCGAGGAGAGTAGCCTGGAAGTAGCAACTCAGGAGGACGGCTGGAAAGTACGTGCTGCCTCAGTCGGCAGCAGCAAAGTAGGATGTCATTGGTTACCCAGATCATAACCGTGGAGGTCAATATCCAGTGCTCGTGCTTAACCTAGCCATCAAAGTACTGAAGCCGTCTCGAAATCCTGCCATTTCTCGTGGCCATATTCGTCAGCATGGGCTCAGCAGCTGCTATAGCCACTGAACATTGGCTCTGTGTAGTACTTGTGAAACGATTGTGCTGCTGTCATTGCCTTTCCAATCAAAGGCTGTTCGGTTAGTCATGAAACTCGAGTCACTGCATGGCTGTGGCTTGATCGAAATTGAATTAGCAGCCGCAACAGCAGAGGTGGGCCGGCTGGAGCACACTGGATTTGTGATCACTGATTCTTAGGTCAAGGCATGTTGTTGGCTTTTATAGAAGTGTTGCCAGGATTCCACTGTTTGGTCAATGCCTGATCTATTGCTTGTGGGTATGCATCCATCGTCCAGTTTCTTGCACTTACAAGAGTTACAGTGCTTTCTGGAATGGCGACAGCGTGAATGTGAAAGATAGATAGACTACAGGGTGCTCATTTTGCTTCTACTGAGCTCCAGGAGACTAACTTATTAAGCATTTATCGAAATAATGCATAATATTGGAATATAATTATAATATTATAAAACATAATGTTATCATTATACAATAGACTTCTTAGTGCCCTACAGCTCAGCAAGGGACCACCAGCTAAGAGACCTAAAACATGTTCGAAAAAGTTAGTTTTATTGGCATCCTAGCATCATTGTAATGTATCTCCCTCTGTAACTCCACATAGCCACAAAGACTGTGTTATACGGGGAGTTTTGTATGGCGCACTCACAACCTAGGCGGCTTTCGGTATGCATTCGGCAGCCTGCAGACTTCATCTCACGCAACAAACAGAAAGTGGGAAGCATAGCAGAATCAGGAGAGCATTTGTTGTAGTGAGAAGCATGGAAGTAGCAGCTCAGGGGGACGGCTGGAAAGAATTTGCCATAGTGGGCAGCAGGGAAGTAGCCAGTCTGTGTGCATATGTGGGTAAAACAGAAGTATCCTGGGCTCAGTAACCTAGGACAACTAGCCAAGTAATTGAAAATTTTCAGAAATAGCAACACATCAGCTTTCTTGTAAATCACAGGTAAGTGACTTACTGCCCTTATATCGGCTTGGTCAATAATGCCTTTGCGTGACAGCACATAACATACACGTATGTGTTGCATTTCAGTTTGAACAAATTGGAACTTATCAGTTAGGGCCTGGTTGATCCGCCTAAAACTCCTCCAGCCCACCTCAGGTCAGGAATCCTGTATAATGATCGACCTCATGTACCTGCTACTTAGTAAAATGCACCGGTGGTGCAGCTAATGCATAACTGAACTGGAGTTGTATGCTGCTCAGACCCGTCCTATATTCATGCATAGCTAGGCAAGAAAGAAAATCGTTTCTTAGGTCCACTCGCCAACTTTGCTTGCTATTTCTATGCCAACACACACACCCACACACACACACACACACACACACACACACACACACACACACACACACACACACACACACACACACACTCTCTCTCTCTCTCTCTCTCTCTCTCTCTCTCTCTCTCTCTCTCTCTCTCACTCGCTCTGTTCTTTCTTTCTTTAGTGTGCTATTGCTTCTTTAACGCTGTTAGTGCAACGTTAGGACTGGCTTTGTGCCTACAATAGACAGCTGCTCATCGAAGGAAGATGATAGAGAGACAGTTTTGTGACAAGGAAAAAGAGTTATCGGTTACGATGATGAAAGCAAAGCGTTTAAGGTAAGATGATTCTTGACTCCCGATATAAGCCTGGTTCCTTGAGAGACAGCCAGTGCGAGCTTGCATCAAGTGTCGAATGGCAAGATGGACATGCGGGCCTCTTCAGTAGTAGACAGGTTCGTGCAACAGCTTCCTTGCACAGCACACGTGCTGTGCGTGCTGTGCAAGGAGGCTGTTGCACACTTCCTTGCACCATGACCTTTCACGTGCCCATCCCGTACTAGAGCAGCTTCGGTTGGTGCATGGTGTCCACTCGAGTGATGTCGTAGGTGACCACAGCCCGACTGCTATCAGATTGGCTCTATGGCAATCTGCACAATCAGTACACTGACTGCCAAGCCTTCCTCTGTGCCTCACACTCACCTCTCCCCTCAAGATTTGAGACTCAAGATTTGAGGAGTTTCTTCTTCCCATCCCGCTCCGACCGTCTGACCGCAGCAGGTCGGAGCAGCATGAACTCTCCGTGGGCACCACCACACTCTGGCTGCTCAGTCAGCACCTCGGTCGACGGGTGCTGGTTGCCTCTCAGTGGCTTGGTAGTGTGGCAGCAGCTAGCTCAGGTCAGGACAGGTCAGGGCATGGTGAGGTAGGGTGGCAAGCAGAGGCAGGAGTGAGGGAAGCAGGCAAAGCTGAAATGAATGAGGTTCATCCAAGGTAAAGCTTCGACTCAGTGCAACAGCAGTCACCCCGCTGCCAAGGCGCTGCCAGGATCCAAGGCAGCAGGGCAGCGCAGCTGGCCGTCGCTGCACGGCTGCCTGTGTGCTTCACATCGGATGGACTACCACTTGCTCGTGACATGTGCCTGTGCCAAACCCGCAGATTATGCTTAATCTCCCACAGAGACCGTCAATTGGTGTGAGCGGAGCAGCTGAAGAGCCAGCAGAGTCAGGGAGCAAGAGCACTTTGTGCCGTCGGGTCTTCAAACTTGCTACGCTTGCTAAGCACTGAGTTATGTGAAGAATGTCACTTCGACTCTCGAGCTCGGTCAGTATTTTTGCACTGTCAACCCTTGTCTATTCGACAGGTCAGTGATCATGTCGAATCCTCGGCCTCCTTCAGGTTTTGCATGTGCACCTGCCATCAGATTCTAATGACAGCTGCATCGCTTTTCCACGACCAAAAGTAAATCAAAGCAAGTCTCCTGGCTTCGAAACCCAGCCGGTACCTGCAGATGGGCTGCTGCCCCCTCTACCATTGCAGTAGCTGGATGATGTCCAGCTGATACTTCACGATGCCGGTGGCAGGGCATTAAACGATACATGTTTATTGCATTTGGCAGGTACAAGCCGACCTCTCAGCACGTAGGAAGGTGGTGCATGTTGAGAGCCTCCCTGTACTTGTACTCGATAACTCTAGTTTACCAACACCTTAGCTCTTCAACACCTAGTCGTTAACTGTGCCTGTCTCACCAGGCCACACTTCGCAGTTTAAAAAAATGCGCATCCTCTTCGGGCCATGGAGGGTTATTAGAAAGGGTTGCATAACCTCCACCGTAGACTCGTATTGCTCAGAAGTGCACATTGCCACCTTATGACGACTACCTCCTACTCATCGCCAGGGTACGTCTGCCTTATCGCTGCTAGCCTGTGCTGGTGGGATTGGTGGTGGAGGTGCATTCTAGGCCTCGTGCCCCTAAACGTTTCTAGTTGCTGAAACGCAACAATGTCTCGCTGATAGGATTGGACACTCTTTGCCTGCATGCTTTCAAAGGGTTCCTTATCGATGATGGTCGCTCAAGCAGTAGATCGAGATGACACAATCTTGTCCTCTCTACTTAAACGTCAAGCACCCAGCATGTTGCTGCTGCTCCCGGTGGATGCCACCATGCTGCACATGCTGCGAATCCATGGTGGCATCCATCAAGGATGAAGCTCGAGGTGAAGGTCGAGCTCGAGGTGTCGTAGACGTGAAAGTGAAAGCTAAGATTTTTTTGGCAAGAATCGGCCCAGAGGGAGACTATAGATGGTGAAAAGAAGGGGCCGAACCACCGAGCACTGATGTAACCCCCCTCCCTTTCATACTTTCAGGACATACTTTTAAGATGACCGACAGCCGTTCGTATCTACACTCTGATATCTCGCGCTGAGGTAGCATCTATTCCGGTTGGGCACTGCGCTAGCGATGCTTAGGCATATCGAGTGGTACTCCCAAAGATTCTTGCGGTCAGCTGTGTCAAACGTTGTTGAGAGATCTAGCAGAGAGATGCTACCCTGATCAGCACTGTTGAGAAGCTGGTTATAAACCAGCTGCCAAGCAGTTTCCACGCGTGCTGTATTTACAATGTTTTCTAAGGTGGACAGCAACACGTCTACTCAGCTTATAAAGAAACTGTTATGGATATTGTCTAGAGGCACAATAATAACGACAACAATAATATTTTTAGCCAAGGAGAAAAATTGAGCGTTGAGCTCAATGGAGACTAGTGCGTGTGATGGAGGAGAGAGAAGAAAAACTGAGCGATGGGTCTTGGCCTCGGTCCGGCAGGGATGACAGTGAGGGAAGGAGTTCTTAGTCTGTCCTGTTTGGCCATTCAAGATTTGATAAATGCACTCTGCCAAGGTACCGCTTGGATCACTGGGTAGTATGCTTGCTTGAGAGGAGTTAAGAAAATGGTCAGCAGTGATGTTCCCATTTTTGATATATTGATCTGAAATTTGATTAAAAAAACAAAATTTATTTGTATAGGCCCCTAACATAACTTAATTTATTCAAACCTCCATATATGCCACGGGGCTCGACCCCACGACCTTGGTTGTCATTGCTCATGTGCTAAGATTAATTATTTCTTTGCCCTGACCTTTTGACACATTTTCAAGCCTGCATTCAATACTTCTTGCTCTCTTTATGTCAGTGGTAAACAAATGGACATCTCAGCCGACGGACGTGTCATTTAATCAGTGAAAACTCACCAAGGACGTTGACTACCGGCATGTTGTAGCATTTGATCAAGGCGAGAAGTTCGATAGGTGTATCAAGCAGAAGGGGCTGAGGATGTAAGTTTGCTGGAGACAGTATTAATGAATTTTGAGACTTTAGTATCTTAAATCAAGCGAAATATTTTAGATGCCAAAATGGAAAAATTTTCCGGAGAGAATTAAACCGGCATATAATCAGATGTGCAGAAAGGGGTTCCGATCAAGTCAATAGGAACAATCAAATGAGAACATTTGATCCAAGGTGCGGCCATTGCTGCATGAATCGACTAGAACTCGAGCGAGCTTGTAGGCATACAGACCCGTGCGATGCAATTAATTTGAATACGTCGGATCAGATTGGCTCTCAAAAGGGATAGTAAAATCACCAGAGTGAGAAGAGGGCGATTCCTAGTGCAAAAAAACAGGAGAAAGTCACACTGAAGTCAGAGGGAGATGAAGCTGAGATCGCTAGCTGGTGGGAGATAACTTACCATGAAAATCAGCAATATACCAACAGCTGGAGAGAGGGAACCGGAGATTCAAAATATTGTTTACTAAGCATCCGAAAAGGCTTGAAATTAAAAGATGTGAAGGTGACCAGCTGTCAGTGGGAATGCCCTGGGTGAACCGAGGCACCTCCCTCTCGGCAGGGCTGCATTGACATGCACGAAACCCCAGCTGGGATTACGATTAGCCTGCTTACTAAGGAGGCTTCTCTAGGTAGCCCTAGGAGGGATACCGAAGGCCAAGAAGGCTACTCTGTCTGCATCCAGCAGACAGTGTGTACATGATTCCGTGTGTCATTGGATTTGATTATCTGCCTGCGCAGCTAGCCTGGCCCTGCCTGGCCTTTGCTTGGTTGCTGCTGCCAGAGGACAACAGCTGCTGGGATAGTCCAATCCTAGGCTGCTGGGTAGCCTAGGATTGGAACCAGCATGAAGGCTCTTGTCAGGAGTGATGGATGCTACTGCAACCACAGCAAAACTGGCAATGGTAGTCGAGAGACTGCCATTGCAAGCAATAACAGTAGCACAGCACCAGACCTGTGGAAACAGGCAGAATCAACGGCGACACTCGACAATCAACGGCAACAGTTGCAGTAGCTGCAGTAGTGTGCTTTCAAGATTCGGTTTTTGCTCCATCTGCAAAGTCGCAAGTACAGTCAGTTTTAATCGCACCACGAGCTTCCTTGGCATGAACAATCGAAGCTTCCGAAATCTTATTGAGTTTACTATTGATACTACCTGCGTTTTGAATGAGCTCCTTAGGCGATGCATAAAGCTATGCATTAAATTCACAGTCAACTTTGTCGTCCTAGTTCAACCATCAGGGGGAGGGGTGGTGAGTGCAAGTGACCTGTCCTAACGCTAGCTTTATGCGGATGGGATTAAGCATCCTAGATGTGCTGCTGAGATTAAGGCAAGTATTGTTGCTACGACAATGACTGCCTAGTGGGTGCCAGCCGGGAGTCGACATCTAATATATACGGTCATTCAAACACCAGCTGAAGCCCACAAGCTCAGAAAATTAGTGGCCACTTCTAATTAACACTGCCTGCAACTACAGGGCTGCTGAGGTTTGGTATTGCCCCTGTAATGCACACATCTGCGAACAACTATGACTGTCTCTGCTGTGGTCAACACTGCGTTGTCCGCATATCGATGTACGTGTTTTTCGGCTGCTGTGAGGTCATACAGTGAGGCTCCACTGTGCAACCAGGTTTGTGTCCACCACGGCGTTTTGTGTGCACAATCAACTCCTTGGATCAGGCACGAATATTGTCGGCAATTTGCTGCCAGCAGTACAATTCTGTGGGATACATTTTAGTTATGGATAAGCACTACTTGCAAAAAAGGTGAATTTCTCGCCTCAGAAGCGGTCTGCCAACAGAATTTGCAAATATATCACAAGTACCCGTCATGCATCACTAAGATACAGCTATGTCAAGTTGTGTTGTATGTATTAAAAAACATCAATTTTTAATTCACATGTCGGCTCAGCCGTATCAAGTTTCAGAAGCTTGAAACTCCGGAAGGAGGAAGTGCACGAAAGCACACAGGCTTACCTGCAGGGGGGCCTGGCACGACAGCCCCAACACCCCCAATTCTTTGCAGAGGTGCTGCACTAGCCTGGCTGTAACTGCCCCAGGCCGTACTGTGGTGGCCCTCCTCCCTTTGCTGCTGCTGTTGGTGCGGTAGCAGCTGCCGAACCTTGAACCCCCATGCTGAGTGCAGCTGACCCAACGCTGCTTAACCACTTAGTCTACCGACGCTGGCCTTCAGTGACTGAGCCCAGGTCTCGAGGCATGGGACTGCTGGTGCACTCCTATTTAATCCCCATCAAAGGCAGCACAAGTCAAAGGGCTCACTGTTATTTGCTGCCTGTTCGACCAGCGGCTGCTGGGCCTGCTGGCCGACGACTTGGCTGCCGAAAACGACATCTTCATCCTGCTTGGGAATTGATTGGCAGAGAGTTTTTGGTATTTAAAGCAGGCTAGCTGGCTGGCATGACGTAGACAGATTGCCCCTTGTGTGCTTCTGGCCCGGAAGGGGGGGGTGTGCCTGCACAGGAGGCCTGCAGACCTTGTAGAGGCCATCCATCCATCCATCCAATCCATCCATCCCATCCATGCCATCCCATCCATCCATCCCATCCATCCCATCTATCCCATCCATCCCATGCCATCCCATCCATCCATCCCATCCATCCCATCCATCCATCCATCTATCCCACCCATGCCATCCATGCCATCCATCCATCCCATCTATCCCATCCATCCCATGCCATCCCATCCATCCATCCCATCCATCCATCTATCCCACCCATGCCATCCATGCCATCCATCCATCCCATCTATCCTATCCATCCATCTATCCAATCCATGCCATCCATCCCACCCATGCCATCCATGTCATCCATCCTATCCATCCCATCCATCCCATCCATCCCATCCATCCCTCCATCCCTCCATCCCTCCATCCATCCCATCCATCCATCCCATCCATTCCTCCATCCATCCCATCCATACATCCATCCATCCATCCATCCATCCCATCCATCCCATCCATCCATCCATCCATCCATCCATCCATCCATCCATCCATCCCTCCATCCATCCATCCCATCCATCCATCCCTCCCTCCCTCCCTCCCTCCCTCCCTCCCTCCCTCCCTCCCTCCCTCCCTCCCTCATCCTCCTCCTCCCCCACACACAGGGCCTCCCTTCCAGCTTCGGGAGGCTTTGCCGGTTACTCACCTGGGCACAGCAAAAGCTGGCACTAGAGCATGCACGAGCTACAGCCCGGTAGCTGCTTGCTCGTCTCGCAAGTGGACACATACGGGTTCGGGATTGGGGATGCGTTTAATCATCAATTGTGCAACTCAAAAAAACGCTAGTTTCGGTTGCGTGACATCAGAGTGACTGCGTCCATGCTTGCCCGGCACCCAGCCTGTTCCCATATCCTCTGCAGCCACAGTGCCCTTCAGCTTTGCAGCATGAGAAAGGACCACTGAACCGGATATGTCTCTGGAGAGCACACAACTCCCAACCACTCACCCATGTGTATACCCCCACACACAGACCTGCAGTCACGCCCTTACACTCATGCACGTGTTCGGCCATGCAAATGCAGGCATGCATGCACATGTGCACACGCTTTGCTCACACACATGCACACACGTGATACCACAAAAGCGCCAATACAGGCTCACGCAGATTTGCACAAGAGCATCTATGGCGGGTCACCGGGCCCACGACCCCTTTAGATTCCCCTGCTAGGACTCGGCATCCACTCACTAACCCACCCACCTACTCACCCACCCCAACCCCCATGTGCAAAACCAAGGTTTGCACCTCCATGGTTCAATCCTAGGTATGTTTCTGTACATGCGTGAATGCCCAGCACACACAGCCGCTCCCCTTTGTCACCTCCTTACCGTGGTTAATAGTGCTTACTTAGTGCCACAGACTCTTGGGGCAATGGTCCCAGGATTCAAAACTTCGGTTCAATTTTCTGTTGGGCCATTGAAAGTAGCTGAGTGCCTACCTGGCCCTTGGGATAGGATAATGGTCACCCATATAAAGGGTTCCCAGCAAATGCCACCATCAAGTCAAAGAGTCTGTACAGAACATCCTTGGCCGTGAGAGAGTTACTATTACCCAATCTCTCTCTTACTCTCCTTCCCTCTATTACTCTTCTTCTCCGTCTCTCTCTCCTGCCTCTCCCCCTACCTCCCCCTCTCCATCTCTCTCAACTCTATGTCGCATGTATTTGCCCGATGCAGTTATGATTGTGTTTGTCCACTTCCACGTGCTTGCAGGCACGGTGCCTCGTGGCCACTGGCACGAGCAGGCATATGACCAACTAATCATCGTGAATATGTGTATAAAAATCTGCTTGGCACCTCGGCACCTAATCACAGACCGTGCACGATGTGCCTCTTGCCTGTGCATCTAAATGGCATTTCCGAGTACCCTGCTGCACTGGTGTGATGCCAGGCGATGAAAGGTCGCTCGCAACCTTTCTTGCTGGCGCTGCTAGCAGCTCTGGACAGCAGCAGCAGCAGCAGCAGCAAGAAGCCAGCAGAACCAGCAGATCGCGACCGGAAGACAGAGCAGTGTCATTAGCCAGCAAGCAGCAGCCTCTAAGAAGAAAAGCTTCTCCCACTCTCTCCTCCTTGGTGCACCCCTACCCACGTGCAACCCACTCCCAACATCACCATGGAGATGCTTTTAGTTAGCAGAATATAATCCTTCTGTCAATTTCTCACCAAAAAGCCATGCAGTCGAGAGAAAATAGCATGGCTGCTATTAAATGTACTTCTTAAGCTCTACAATTTAAGAGCAAGCAAGCTGTTGGTAGCCCAAGCCATTGCTAAAATTGTTGCTTATTGGCCTTGACTTCCCTGAGCCTGTATCATTATAACTAGACACTACAAATTTTGGAACTGGCGGGGGGGGGACAGCGGGAGGCACCAATGGAGAGCTCTGATCTCACGAGTGTCCTACCACCGTCATGCAGAGATTTTCATTCTCTTGCAGATTGAGCACGTGACTGCTGAGAACTGCTGCAGCAGTCTTGCAGCCCCAACACATCCAGGAGTAGTCACAGAGCACTAAGACTTCGGAAATGTTAATAGAGGATAGTCAGAAAATTGATCAGCGAGTTTGATCAAAATTATATATTATGTAAGGTACATTTCCAAAAAAAACATGCTAGAAAATGAAATCCCAAGTTTTTATGATTTCCAAATAAATGGAAAACACTAAAAGCAACAATCGTGCAGACCGAGACTAGCTCAGAAGTGAACCGGGATCTATATATCTATGAATAAAAATTCATTGATCCCAAGTGGCATCATATGCGACCTGTGTCCTACCTTGTTGAACCTGTTATTGAGGTACACGTAGCTTGTTAGGGTACATGCTTGCGACTTGCAATAAATCCTTCTTTTTTGGAGTAGCTGTGTGCCTTAGAAATTTCATAACTCAGCTCATTCTATATGTATCAAGATGAAATTTAAAATTTGAGCTAAGCTCTGCTTTTGGAACACTTGACTGGTTCATTTCTGATTTCTGTTTGAGATTTATTGCTATAACTGCCCTTATAACGCAATGAACTTAATATTCTGAAATTATATTTCATTATTAAATTTAATAACTGTCTTTTATATTTTTTCTAGATAGATTAGTGAAATGTTTAGGAAAGTTTCCTGCATCTTTTGAGGGCTTTGGAAATGTTTTACAGGGAATAATAGTATTGAATCTGTTGATTTTGTCAAATTACCACGTTTGGACACTCAGCCACAGACTGTGACCTGGACTCTCCAAGAACGTCTGAATGTCGACATCGCTGCCGTTGGTACATTAAAAGATGGCACGATGGTACGGCGATCCTTTCATCAGTTCTCATTATATGAATGATTATTCAATCAATGGGATAAATTCCATGTAGGGGAGATAACTCTCTAAGCCTTCTAATTTTCTTCGTATTCCCTGTTAAGGAATAAAAGACCACGAGCATCTTTGCAGAGTAGCGTTCGGCCGAAGTAGCAAGACATTTGCGAGCTCTTCCACAAACTGTCTCCATGGCGATGGCCGTTACACACAAAAACGATCGTTGCTTAGATCAACTGGTGCAGCTGCTATGTCTGCCATGCTGCAGGGGCCACTGCCGTGCGGCAAGTAAGAGAAGCGGATCGTGGGCTCGGTGAGGCCGTGAGGTTCCACTCTTGTTGGTGCTCCGCCTTCTTCTCCTCCTCCTCCTCCTCGTCGTCGTCGTCGGCTGCTATGGGCGCCGTCGCAATAGTACCAGGCCGACCTCGGACACATCGAAGAGAGCAGATCGTCACAGCAGAGCAGCAGCCAGCTGGCTTGCTGGCTGGGTGTGTGGGGGGGTCTGGCTGGGACCCAGACTTTTGAGCACCAGCCGATGATGGCTTCAGCGTTCCTAGAGGCTGGCTGCTGATGCTATAGATATATGAGATACGACAGCACGCATGCTCGAAGAGGGCAGAAGGCGAACCTTATTTTTACCATGTGCAGGATGGCTAAGGACAGAGAGTTTCAAGAGCTGCTTGTGGACTGCAATGGTGAACGAGTAATTTGATTAATTGAGTGATCGCCCAGATTAACGTTGCTGTGGCTGCTCAGAGAGCCTGTGACAGCTGTCAGCCCGGGAGTTGCATCAATCCACACAAAGAACGATCACTGGGCGAAGACCTCTCGGCTTGCCATGGCGATCGATCGCTGTACAGTCAGCCAAGTGTTACTACAATAAGCAGGTACCTGTAAGTGACAAAGCTCTTAAGCCATAGCCTGATCGCAGTGCAGTAATAACGAGTCACTTTACAGGGGCTGCCCCATTTAGCCAACAACAAGCCACATCATTAAGACAAGCATTATTCGCCGGGGGGGGGGGGTAATGGCAATGCCTGAGGCATGTGGTTGGGCACAGCCAAGCAGCTGTGGCTGTTCAGTCAAACTGCATCAAGCAGAGCAGATGGTCTCTTGAGCTCGTGCTGCCCGGCCAGAGCCTAAGTAAGTAAGAAAATAAGAGGCTAAAGCAACAGGTTAACAGTTTGTACAGAGAAGTGCAGCATCCATCTGTAGCATGCTCTTTCCAGATTGGGCTATAGACCACTTTTTGTTTGACTCTCAGCACTGGGCTTCAAAGCAGTGGCTCACCGATGTGGATTACATGAATAGGTCTTCACTATAAGTATATATTCACGGGCATATATGTATATACATATATATATATATATATATATATATATGCAAATATATATATGTATATGCAAATATACATATATATGTGTGTGTGTGTGTGTGTGTGTGTGTGTGTGTGTATGTGTGTGTGTGTGTATGTGTGTGTAAGATAATAGATGTATTTTTCGACTTTAGCATGGTTGTAATATCTAAGTAAGTATATAAAGTAGTAGTGCATTAATGTAAAATAAGTATGCAATTCTAATTTAAGACATTACAATTATATGTAGATATATATGTATATTAAAATGATGTACAATTATAACATGTATACACAATATAAATAGCATATACAGATGCATGCATGTATGTACATATACACAGCCGCATACATACATGTCATGTGTACTCCTGTGCATGTTCAGGTACATACATGAGTATATACTGGTAAATGCATAAATACATTTAGGTACCTCTACATCCGGTACCCACATAATTGCTAAGCATACGGTAGTTGACATGCACACATGTACCGGCAGTTCCAGATTTAACAAAGGTTCAGAGGTCTTGATTTGATAACATATAAGGTCTTTGTACCTCCCAGAAGGCTGTACACCTGCTCTTATTGAAATGATTATATAACATTCCACCGTTAGCAGAACCACGAATCTTTCAGTCATCGACGACAGACCAGATCTTCAAAGCAGCACTAAAATAAGGTTGACCAATCTCTTATTGCTGTGTTGCAGCAGCAGCAGCTGCTGCCTGTTAACGCTGGCTCGGTGGCTGCAAATCGGTTGCAGTGATTACTGATAGTAGCTGCTGCTGCTGGTCAAGCTGTTGATGGCTACCATTGCTGACCCGGGAATGCTGCTGCTGGCATCCGAGGGCCCAATGCTTTTACACTTCCAGTAAATAGTTTTTCACTTGTTACACTGAAGGCAGCCATGCTGCTGCAGCCGATGCCACAGAGTCAATTGAGTGCAACCACACTTCGTTCCGATTTCTTTTAACTCGGGTCTTCCCGGGTGCAGTCTGCGGTTTACATCATTGTTCTCGGCCCAGGCGCTGTACTCAGCGGCAGGCGCCCTCGATCTGCATTGGCATACAATGTGAGACAGCACCAATGAAAGACTAGTGCCCAGCGGTAACAGTGTGTCTATTTCGCAAAGGTCTCAGATCATCAGAGTATCATTCAATGCTAATTGATTTGCCTCTGGCATGGCCCCCAACTACTCTCCAGTCTTTTCAGTGGTGCCGTGCATCAGCTGAATTGGGCTGGCTAGCTGTCAACAAAGCAAGGCTAGAATAAGTCTGCCGGTTGTTTGCTTGTTTGTACAGCACCGCGCCTCTTTTCAGCCCTGCTGGCCTTGCTTCAGTTGTCTACCGACCCATCTCCAATCTCAGAACAATCTTGGAAGAGTGCATCGACACTCAATCTTACTTTCGGACGCGCGAAAAGGCGGGAAGGAACCGCTGCTGCTGGGGGTTTCATTATCCAGCGGCGGCGGCGCAGCCTCCAACGCCACTGGAAACGGTGCCTTCTCATGAATGGATGGTGCAAAGCTCCTCCATGCTGGACCCCCTCATCATATCTACGGTATCGCATCATATATATGTGTATGCATATATGTGTATGCATGCATATATATATATATATATATATATATATATATATATATATATATATATATATATATATGTATATATATATATATATATATATATATATATATACAGATCTAGAGAGTGAGAGCCGTAGGGCTCAAGCCCACAACCTTAGTCGATAGAGGCAAGGATCTTACCCTGGGCCAAACCAGAGCCGCATCTATCGCGCAATTGAACTACGTCACCTGCAATTGTCATAACCACAGCTGCCGGCGAGGCAC
>WPIO01000042.1:3307500-3484990 GCA_009760855.2 Cristatella mucedo
AGTGTGTTCGAAAGCTCCGATTCAAACCGGCAGTTCAATAGGTTTGCCTGTGCCTATATAATTTGTGTGTATATATAATAATATATCATATATATGCATATATATATATATATATATATATATAATAATAATAATAATAATATATAGTATAGGTGCCCAAATCACTTTGTTTTACTTCGAGGCTGCACCTGTCTTCCTGGTACAAAAGGGCTGTTCCTTCTCCTGCCTTCTTCAACTCGCTCCTTCAAGTCGCATCCACTGCTTCTTCTTCCTCCTGCACTCAATATTTACATATACATATAAATAAATATAATTAATCTGTGTGGTGCTGTAAGAGAGCTTAATCTCTTTTCAGGCGTTTCACGAACGCAACGAGGCTCGAGCTCACGACCTTGGTCAGCGAATATGCTCAGCTTAACCTTGGCGAGCACCTAACCACTGAGCCAACATACGTCCCTCCATCTGCAAGTCCACAAAACCAATAAGATTAAGTGGTGTTACACTGGGGAGTTTTCTAAAGCAGACTTATAACCTGACTGACTTTTGTAGCATGCATATTAGCCAACAGATTTCATCTCATGCAACAACGAGAAAGTGAGAAGTATTTCTAAGTTACGATGGTAGGAAAGTAAGTCAGTTGCATTGAATTACCAGCACTGGGAAAGATGTGACTGAGTTGGCAGCAGGAGAGTAGATGTTGTATAGAAATTGCGGAAGTGAGTTCCACGGTCTATGATCTGCAGACCAAAAGCTTCGATTGCCAATGGTCTTTAAGTGAAAGAATGGAACGGCTAATTTAATTTCCTGCAAGTATCTGTAAGCAAGAGGTGGGTGAAACTAGTCAACCAGTTCAGCAATGTTTGATGAACCCAATCCATTGCTCGCTTTTTGGGTCAGAATAAGAATTTTACTTTGCATCCATTAATCAACCAGATGAAACATGTGGCTATATTTCTTGGATCTATTAACCAAACTTGCAACTATGCAAGTATACTATACAATGTTCAGTATCCTGGACAGAGCTGGGGAGCTAGCAAGATCTTTAGCCAGCTACTGTGTCAGATCGTCCCTAATCTTGAACAGGGATTGAACATGATTAGATGTGAAGTCGTTCTTGTGAGTAAAATCGTGAATATCAAGTGGCACTCGAAGAGTACACCTAAATTACGAGCACTCAAGTTTGACTGAAGCATCGCCAATTTAAAAGAAAAAAGTCGTTTATGACCACCCTGAGGTGAGAGGTTTTCTGTGCGGAGGAATTCGCTTTTCATCTCCATGCAGCTTAAGGAAATGGGTCCACGTGAAGGATGGAATTCTGCAAGGCATCGATCGATTCAGTTTGTCGGTCGCGAGAGCTGATTCTAATGGCTTGAATGACAGATACGGCTGGGTATCGTCGGCATAGAAGTGATCGCCGATACCGAGGGCCGGCCCGAATCTCTTTTCCGAGAGGCTCTGCATAAATGTAGAACTGCAAAGAACCGAGAAGTACAGACATCTGTGGAGCTCGTCATGTGACTGCTCTGCTTGATGAGGCTTGACTGCCACACGACACTGACTGGACATGAGCCTCAGAAGTACAAATCGAACCATGCCAATGCCTCGTCCACCGGAATGATTGCTGCTCTCAATCGCTCAAGTTGGATGATGCCATCAATAGCATTGAACGTTGCTGATAAATTGAGCAGGATAAAGGCAACAAAGTTACCATCATTGTTGCTACCTATGATGCCGTTGGTCACATGGACGAGAGTAGTTTCAGTGGAGCCGTGGGTGCAGCTTGAATCCGGCTGAAACTTCCCAGATGAATTATCCTTTCCAAAGCCTCACAAGCTCTTTAGCGACAGTGTTTTCAAAAAAATCTTGGACATAATAAGAATGGGGAACGGTCGGTTTTCTAGGACCTCTAAATGAAATCGAGGCTTTTTCGAAGCCATCGCTCTTTCGATGACTCGAGTTTGAATTTGCTGCTTTGGAGCAATCCTCTAAGCAAGTGAACCGTGAGAGAGAGAGAGACCTTAGTTGTGGCCATGCTGCGTTTGTCTGCACGTGAAAATTAAAGAGGGGATTGTAGAGTTTGCAGGTAAGGAGGGGCTGTTTTATTACTGGCCTTAATTATGGCAGCCACTTTATCCGAGTAAAGCTTTGAAAGTCTTTTTAAAAAGAAGTTGTGTGCTGTCACTACAAGCTTGCATTAGGTGGAGGTGGTGTAGAAGAAAATGTAAAAACATGAATCAGCCAGTTTAGGCAGATAGTACTCTTCTCTTAAATGTATTAACCTATGATACTCTAAGCATCAGACTTAAAGCAAGTGACGGGGCCTTCACAAGCACACGTGTCTTTGCACTTCATGCTAGCTTCATAGTCCGGCCAGTTCGTGTATCGCACCAGCTGTGTTTAGCTGTCACACGCTCTCCCGGATAGAGAGCTGCGGGTAAGCAGATCGGGATCCTGGGCCAGCGGACCAGTTATGTAACCATTTTGATGTGAGCTTCCTGGCAAGCGTTGTGGCTGTCGTGCCCGTGAGGCGTTTGCTGCTACCGGAACCTCCTTCTCTTGTGACCGGCGGTCACTCGCCGCCCGACTTACCACTGCTTGGCTGGGGCAATGGGGCTTCCTGGCCTGGAGCTGGCTAGTGAGCAAAACAGCTTGGTATTTGCCGAAGGGTCGTGACCGACGTCGAGCCCAGCCTGGTGTTGCAGCAGGCACGGTGTCGCAGGCAGGGCCTCCACTACAGCAGGGCACCCTTTAGCCAGCGAAAAAAGTACTCTCGACTGTGGCGGATGGCAGTGTGTCCACTTCCATCTGCCTCTGCCCCATCGGCCACGGCCGGTCACTTTTCGTGAGCATCGCAGACGGTTTGCTGAACCGTTAGGCCACCCTACTCACCAGCTCCGCTGAGATTGACAGGTCTAGGACCTGCACCAGGCCTGCACGGTGACAAGTGATCGGATGCCTGGTGCAAACCGTGTCTTGGTCTCCTTGTAACTTGAGGAGGATATATTCGTATATATTCCTATATATCCTTATTCGTTGCTATGAGTGCAGGAGCTGGAGGCAAAGCCAGACAAAGCATTTATTAAAGCTGGGAGCTTGTACATCCAAAGTAGGTCGACTGACCATGCAGTTTCAGCAACAGCTGTCAGAAAAATATTCTTTTCGAAAGCGTTTGAAGCAGCCTGCCACACTGCCGTCCGGCCGCGTGTGCCTGCCTCATTGTGCATAGCACGATTAGTGCTTCACGTGTGTTTAAGGAAGATGGGTAGCAGGCACTTTCCCACTTCCGTCTTCCCCTAGACATACCCGAGGGAGCTATCTATGTCGAGCTACTTCGCTGTGTGACACCCCATCAAATTTCTCTTGATTAACTGCATCTGGCAAAGTTGAGGTCGAGTACATCTTGCCCTAATCTTGCTAAAGTCCTTGCTACAGTCGTATCGTGAAGAGCACTGTAGCAGGTGCAGACCTGTACTTGTGGCCGATGCTATATTACCTAAATGTTCTTGGATGTGGGGCCGTTAGATAAGAGATCGCCGTTCGACATGGGCTCTCCCTCTCTCTCTCTCTCTCTCTCTCTCTCTCTCTCTCTCTCTCTCTCTCTCTCTCTCTCTCTCTCTCTCTCTCTCTCTCTCTCTCTCTCTCGCTGGTTCCCAGCTCCCTGCTAACGGAGTGATCAGCCTTGCTACCTGTGTCGGTCTTCAGTTAATGCACAGACAACCAAGCAAGGAGCCTCAGGCAGCCCTGCCGGATGCTCGTAGCCGCACTGACTGCACTTGAGGCTTTTTTCGGCTTGAACTTACTCTGAAATGCACAGTACTTAGAAAGAGATCAAGTTCTCTGAGGATGCTATACAAATGTATTTTTATTATTGAACTGTGCTGTGCTTTCAATCTCGGTCCCAAAATGGCCTGTCGGAATGCCCTCAAAATAATGGGATAAATTGATGCAACTGCCTAGCAAGGGCTCGGCCAAGCATCGAATAGACTTAATTCACGAGTCACAGCCGATCGTTTTGCTAAGGCTGACATTTTGAATACAGGACGCAGATGTGTGAGCTCTGTGACTGTTGCGGTCTAACAAGCTCGTTATAGATGTAGTTGACAAATGGCTTTGCCAGTACTTATAAAGCCTAGATTTGATTCGGAGATCCTAGAATGCTATCGCCTAGTCTCCCCTCTTTCTGTTTGTCCAAGATAGTTGAAGAGATTGTCGGTGAGCAGCTTGTGGAACACATTGACAAGGCAAGAATGAATAGCGATACTCGTTTTAGCCGATATTGAAGCGATATCAATCCAATCAAACTGCTCTCCTCCTTTTGACCAACGAGATCCTGAGCAGAAACAGTTATGATAACGTCACTGCTCCCTGGTCCTGCTCGATTTAATAGCTGCATTTGACACTATCGATCACAAAATGTTGCTACTTGAACTATTGAGAGCATATTGTATATAAAAAAAACGGTTGATATGGCAGATAAGGCCCTGGCGTGCTTCGAATAGTACTTAGGGATCTGGTCTCGGCCTTTTGCTGTTCTCCATTTACACCGAGCCTCTCGGAAAAGCTCGGCCTCTGGCCCGTTGGATAGGCTATAAATAAATAAATAAATCCTAGCTGATTAAACAGCCTCTTTTCGTATAGCGACAGAAGAGCCTTTACGGCTATCACCACCGCTTGCAGTGGTGATAAAGAATCACCCACCACAGGAATCGAACCCACGACCTCGGGCTGAGGTCGTGAAAGCAACCGCCTTACCTTGTGTGCCATCCCATCTATGCTGCCGATACCCAGCTGTGCTGGTTTGGTCCAGTGGTTAAGATGCTCGCCCGGTCAAGGCAATTGCATTTGATGACCGAGGTCGTGGGCTCGACCCCGTGGCACATGTGAAGCCCCTGAATATAGATTGTTCTCTTAGGGCGCTATACAAATGAATTATTAATTTCTTTATAAACCATCGGAATCAGCTACAGCTATTAATAAACTGACTGATTGACTTACAGAAATTCGATCCAGAATGGCAGCCAAAACCGAACTCCCACTCATAGGTCATAGGTCACGCATAAGCATTAGTTTGCACTGTGAGGCTTAGCTCTCTTAATTGGTGATGCTGCAGTGCCACGGTCATAATGCGCCCGAAATTTAGGTGTCGCCTTTGATAGCTACTTTACGTTAAAACGCTAGATTAAGAAGACTGCTTCCGTAGCCAGTCGTCACATTAGATCTATACAAAAGTTTTGGGACTGCCTACCACGATGGCTTGCTTAAAATTGTGATGCTCCCTGGTTGTGTTTTGGCTGGTGTACAGTGATTCAGTTTAGGCTGGGCGACCAAAAAAAGCAATTAAGCCCCTGCAGCTGGTGACGACGTGGCTGTGAGGTTGATAAACAAATCTGAGTGGTTCAGCCAAGTGTCTCCTTTGCTGAAGGGACTTGATCAGCAGATATAGAACAAAGTTCTTACTCCAACCCAAAAGGACTGCCATGACTGGACTCCTTCATGCCAAGCTGAACTGCTGCAGCAGTCTCAGCCTCAGTCTCAGCCCACAGGTCTTCTATGGACATGGACAATAGACTAGCTGTTTCATTCCTCCGCTTTATTAAGAACATTAGCGACAGAAGCTTTTGCCCTCCAGGTCCTATACTGCAGAGCTTATGCAACGATACCTTCTCGCCTGATGCGGACTGCAGCATATGGTTTACTCGCCCACCCTCCTGGCTCAGCAACGTTTTTCACTTTGTTTCTACTGCTTGAGACGAAATCTGTTGGCTACCGAAAGCCACCTAGGTTTTGGGTGTACACTAGAAAACTCTGTAGCCCAACTCCCATTTACTTACTTGTGGCTTTGCAAGAGTTACAGATGGAGAAACAATATGTTGAATTACATTACCAAATATGCTTTCTGCAACTTCTCTTTCTCAAAAATACCAATAATTGTTGCTCTTTCGCCCTTTTCGCAGCACGGGAAAAGTTTGGCTAAGAGTATTGTTTCGAAAAAAAGGCACTGATAACTGCATGGTAACCTCGGCGGATGCTAACCCCGTCGGATGCTAACCCCGGGGGCAGCTGCACTGCCCAGAGGGTACAAATGAGCAAGCTGTGCATAGCAATGCCTAGCAGAGCAAAGCAGAGCTAGCTGTCTTCTGTTCCGTGCCGTGCGACATACAATAAAGGCAGCTCGGTCAAATCGGTTGCCCTCAAACGGTCAGACTGTACACAGTTCACGGTGAAGCTTGTCCTAATCGTAAAGAGGATCAAAGTTGAGGACTAGGCGCACGAGGAACTACCGACGATGTAGAAGGACCGGAAACTCGTTCGCTCAGCTGGGTCCGCCGAGACCTCTGGAATGCCGACCACAACACGGCAGAGGCTTCGCTTGGGATGCCCTTCCCACGTTGGAGACCCTCCAAACAATCACAGCTGCCACAGCATCGGTGGCAGCCGGCCAGTGAGGGGCAGAGGAAGTGCTACCCACTGAGAGCTATTGGGTGACTCTTCAAATCGCAGCCAGAGCAGTGCAAAGGTTTGCACTCGGCGTCCCGCAGCAGGTGGGATGCCTAGTGTACGCCTGCCCGGCCACCGGTGCGACCCAGTCGAGTAGACTGGCTCGCACTGGTGTCCGGAGTTTAGATTTCTGTTCCTAATTCAGCTCGGTCGGCATGCTGTCTGCAAGTGAATGCCGTGGCTGGCTGGCTGGCTGGCTGCCCCAACGCCTGGTATAGGGTGCACTGATCGACGGCCGGTGTGGCTCCTCACCTGCCGTGCCTGCGGCTGGATCGTTTAGCCCAGCAGCCCGGCAGGACGAGGAGACACGTGACCGTCCATGCACGGCTTCCAGCAGCAGCAGCAGCAGCTGGCCGCCGTGGATCTGAGTGCGATGTCGGGCCTGCTTGAGGTCCTCCAGAGCCTCTTCTGCCAGTACGACCAGCTAGCTACGTGCGACCGAGACCAAAGTCCAGCAGTGATCATCGCTCGGTAGCAAAGGCCGATGCGGTAGATAGAGTCGACGACGACAACACCTGGACATTGAAATTGCAATTACGGCTGACATAGATTGCCAATGGAAACCGTGCGAGACTTCATTGTTGCACAAGAAAGTGCATACATGTATGCTGCTTTCCTCGGGAATTAAAAGCAACTTTCAGACGCCCGAACCAGCAGCAATCAATTCTAACCAATTTTTGACAGATAGTGATGAATCCTAAGAAACTGTATATAGTAGAATGTTGCTAAACTGTACACGAATTTATGAGGCGGCTCTACAAAACCTTCGACGGACGACATAGAACTGAAAAGAAAACGAAATTGTAAAAGATGTGTTTAATGGCATTTAAACTCGCTGCGTCCGGTGCAAGAGGATCAAGACCTCATGGGTATAGGGAATGGAGGGCCTGCTGGCTCTCCTTTAGCCGATCTGAAGGGGGGCACGTCTGGGGGATTGCGTCCCTCCCCCTCCCCATTCATGTCCCTTCATCTTCCTGTGATTGGTTGCCCCTTCAGAAGCCAAAGCCAGGCCACCCTGCTCGGCTTTAGTCCTGGCTGCACCTTTGTCAAACTTACCAAGCGATCCACCTGCTTAGGAGAAGAATCTTCGCGGTATATATCGTCAGGATTGTCGAGCCAGCCGGCTGCTGCTTTCGTTTTTGAAGTCGTCGATAGTGTTTTACACTTCTAAAACCGAACATCTGCCGGACACTTTCAGGCCGCCAAGAGGAGTAACTCAAGGCACCCCAACAGAGCAGGCAGGGGCGAAACGTTGCTCGCCTGGAAGTCTCGTTCGAGGCTCGTGCTGGCTCTGCAGTCAGCTCCAATAACACGCTGGCTGCTTGGACTGACATCCTTCGTCGGTCCAATGTGTCGGCTTGTCATTCTGTCAGTTGTGCCCATCCCACTGCTTACCACTGGCTCGTCCTGCAGACTTTGAACTGCAGGCGGCCGACGAATAAGTCGGAAATCTCTGGACTAACCATACAGCAACCAGCAGCAACAGCAGCCCAGCAGGTGCCAGCCTCGTGCCAGACAGCATGCCCTGGATGGGAGTGAATTTATAATGCAGTGCGTGTAATTTCCTTATTCACCATCATGCAGGTCGATTAGCCTCTAGATTAATTAAAGATGCAGAAAACGTTGGAATAGCTAAGATTGTCAACTATACGAGCCAGTTTACTGCTGACTCGCGACAAGCAATAATAATAAGACATTTTTATAGCGCCCTAAGGAAACTAAATGTATTTCTTGGCACTTTACGTATTCTGGTAAGGAATGCTGTGAGGAACTTCACAGTTTGTAGCTTCTTTTTTGAATGTCGTCAAGTCTGGGGAAAACGCAGAGATAGTTGGCAGCGAGTTCTGGGCTGTATGAGCGAGCATACTACGTAAAGGCACGGTCTCCAAAGGATTTCAGCTAATTTGGAGGCACAGCTAGAAGACTTAAGAGTAAGAGGAGTGGGTGTTACGTTTTTGGTAGGCTTGATTTGGAAGCATTTCCGGTAGATAGGCCGGAGCAAGAGATAGAAGGTACCTAAAAGTGAATGACAGAACCTTAAAATATATGAGACGCTCGATGTGTCGCCCGTATGCGTCGATGAGAAGATGGCTATTATAGCCGCTACGGCGTCCATGTCTAGAGCCGTCCATGGCAGACACGCATTGCTACAGAATGTTGCACCGTCTATAAGCGTTTCGTTACACGTGTGGGAAGAACTGCGAGTAGACAGAAGTCCGGAAGTCCACACAGAATGTCAGCAATTAATGGATCAATTTGGCTGCGATATCTCTATCAAAGCAAGACCACATTATTTTTTCATATTACATAGCTAAAAGTGGACAGACTTAACGGTGGAGCTGATGAGGCAACTGAAAGGTGACTGGGGCCATCTTGGTCGCTTGGGACAGGACAAACAGATTTTATTCGGAGACCACAGGCGATCCAGGCTGGCCCGCCCATCCCCATCGCGGGGGGGGGGGTTACCTTTCAAATTTATAAACTCGTGTTCGCCCATAAATATTAAGTAAGTTTTATTGTCGTATCATCGTCATTTGATCTGGAAAAGTTTGCTGCCATCCGAGTGACAATGTCAGTCAGCAATGCATGCTGCAAGATAGTCGAGTGTATTCGACGTTCTGGAGAGATCAAATACCAGTAGATCGGTGCAAGTCGTCTACATAGAAATTGTTGGCAGTTCTTTACGCCCTACACTGGCCGGGCTAGGGCTCGTCTAGTGGCCCGGTAGTTGGTGTCGCAGATTCTGGGCGCAGGTTTGAACGAATTCCGCTTTCGAGATTTCCGCTCGTCGTTCGCCGACCAATTAGGATCGACTGGACGCGGTGAGTCGCACCGACCCTGCAGCCGTGAGCTGAAAAGTGCTCAATCAGAAGAGCGTGTGTAGCGCCTGCTTGCCAACTGCTGCTAGCCAATTTGTATCTGGAAATAGCTACTAAGTCGACTGGCAACTTTGGGGAAACTTTGGCTCTCGACTTTGGCCTCGATTGCTCCTTTAGGCAGCAACTAGCTCACTGCGGCTAAAACCGTGGGCGCTCTGTGCAAGGATGTGTCGGAAATCACTGTATCAATAATCAATCTGCTGCTTTGCGGACTCATACAAGCGAAGACGATTCGTGCTCTGATTATGTTTATTTACTATGCGAGCCTACTCTAGACCGCTCGCCTGGCAGCCCTGCTTGCTTTGCTTCGAGGTTCGGCATCAGCAGCGAATGTGGCCATTTTGGTGAGATGCCTCCTATATATATTTTGCTATCGAACGCTTGAGCACATCGCTGCTGTAGCAACTAATTATAGTACTGCACTTAAGACGCTGGCTTCCTACGACTAAGCATACAGACGATCTGCCGACGATCTGCTATTGCTCGTGGCAACAGCGAAATACAAGAGAGCCTGCTCGCCCTACATTCGCTCACTCTGAAATCGCCGCAGACGCTGCGCTCGCACACAAATAATAGCGGGCCGCTGATATGTACGATCAAATCTGGCGAGTAACGCCGCGTCCGCATATCCGCTATCTGGAGACTAGGTTGGGCAACCTTTCCGAAGGGCTAGCCCTAGCTAGGATGTCTGCAGGCCGGACAGAGGCCTCGGGTACAACCCGCCGTCTCCCGCGGGGCTTGCGTCAGCGATCGGGTCCGCCGTACACGCCCTGGGCTGCGGCCGGTAACCGCGGTAGAAGCACGGCGGCGGCGTCCGGCCGGCCCTTTCCTGTCGGCCATCCCCGCAGACGTCACGAATAATCGTAGCCGCCATCGGGTTCACAGCGAGCTAGCCGGCCTGACGCGACGGTGCCTCGCGCGCGAGCGATGCCTCATCGCACGCGGCGACCGTCGCGAGCTTGCTCTACCGCGCGCCTGCGGTGCCGCGCCGTCGCTCGCTCGCGCTCGGTCGGTGCCGCGCTCTCGACGGTCGGGTGGGACACCCTCGCGGGCTGAGTCGAAGCGCTTCGCGCTCGACGATGCGGAGAATGGAGACGCTGCAGAGAAGCGCTCAACGGCGCTCGCGAAAGACGCTCAGCGATCGATCCCGGCGGCAGCCGCACCGCGGCAAATGCTGCTGGCGGCCCGGCTATGACGCCCGCTCAATGAACCACGCCCATCAGCCCTCACAATGAGCCTCGGCGACGGGACCTTGTCGTCAAGGCCGTCCGTCTGCCGAGGTCCATTCATTGGTGTGCGCTATCGTGCCGCCTCCTAGGCTCCGCGTCGGTAATCGACCGCGCCGGCGCCGCCCAGCCTCCTCTGGCGGGCGCCGGAGGAGGCTGGGCGGCGCCGGCGGCTGCGGCTCAGTCAGAGAGCGCCGCGCTCTGAGCGTAGCGGCGGTGGGGGGGCACTCTGAGTGGAGCGTTCCGCTCGCAGCGTTCCGCTCGCAGCGTTCCGCTCGCAGCGCTCCGCTCGCAGCGCTCCGCTCGCAGCGCTCCGCTCGCAGCGCTCCGCTCGCAGCGCTCCGCTCGCAGCGCTCCGCTCGCAGCGCGCTCAGCGCTCGCAGCGCTCGCAGCGCTCCGCTCGCAGCGCTCCGCTCGCAGCGCTCCGCTCGCAGCGCTCCGCTCGCAGCGCTCCGCTCGCAGCGCTCCGCTCGCAGCGCTCCGCTCGCAGCGCTCCGCTCGCAGCGCTCCGCTCTCGCAGCGCGCTCCGCTCGCAGCGCTCCGCTCGCAGCGCTCCGCTCGCAGCGCTCCGCTCGCGCTCCGCTCGCAGCGCTCGCGCAGCGCAGCGCTCCGCTCGCAGCGCTCCGCTCGCAGCGCTCCGCTCGCAGCGCTCCGCTCGCAGCGCTCCGCTCGCAGCGCTCCGCTCGCAGCGCTCCGCTCGCAGCGCTCCGCTCGCTCGCGCGCTCCGCTCGCAGCGCTCCGCTCGCTCGCTGCGCTCCGCTCGCAGCGCTCCGCTCGCAGCGCTCCGCTCGCAGCGCTCCGCTCGCAGCGCTCCGCTCGCAGCGCTACGCTCACAGAAATAGCGGCAGCGGGGCGCTCGCAGCGCCGCGCTCCCCTTAGCGGCGGCGTCCGTACTTTGTAGCCCCGACCCGCAAAAGCTCTAGAGGCGCGACGTCGGAAGTATTTCATTTTACGCACGCATTGCCATCAGGTATGCAACGGTCTACGTGCTCCTTTTTTTGTAAGTTCGTACGAAGAGGTACCCGGAAAAAAGAATACGCCGTTCACCAATCGCCATGCTTTCGTGCCATCGACGGCGTAGAAATTCGGTCGACGCCGTAGCGGATGAATAATCTTCGGGTCGTACCGAATTTTTATTAGTTCGCGCGGCGAAGGACGGAGCTGCTAAAGCGGCGGTCCTACCTGGAACTCACTGCACTCGGTGGCCGTCGATTATTTCGTGCCGTCTCCTGAGGTTCGATGGCATTCAAAAAGCAGTGAAAACCTAACTGTTCCTCCTTAAGCGCCTTTGCTCGGCCCGCACGTGCCTCTCTGTCTGCTTGCTCTCACGAGAGCTAAAATTTCGTACGCTAACGCCAACCAATCAATACGCATCTTCTCCAGCGCGTACGTAAGTTGCCGGCCGACAAAGGGAACCCCGGTTCTCTTGAGGCGCTACATATAAATGTTTCATAATAATAATATTAACGATAATAATAATTATTATTATTATTAGACCCTCGTCGACGAGCAAACGGGAGCCGGATCGAGGTGTCCCATTAACTTTTTCCCGCGAAAATTTGCGTTCGACTGCACGGCACGGTTTGAGACCTGAGTGGATTTTGCGACATAATGCTCAGAAATCGCTGCTTTGATAGCGAGGCTGCAAGGCTGACCCTGACATTGCAGGCGATTCGCGTTCGGGTTTTTTCCAGCTAGGTGGTTCTTTCCGGTTATCTTCCGAATGCGGAGCTTCAAAGGGTCGGCTCGGAGAAGTAATGTGATGCATCTCCGTCCGTAACTCCGCAGAGACCATGTGGACGTTACGCAGGCGAGTTTCGTTTAGCGCGCTCATAGCCTGAGCGGCTTTCGGCGCGCATTCGGTACCGACAGACTTCGTCTCACGCAGCAGAGAGACAGTGGGAAGCATATCGGAGTCGGAGTCGGGAGAGCAGCTGAGGTAACGAGTAGCACGGAAGTAGCAGCTCAGGACCGCTGGAAAGGAAGTGCCATAGTCAGCTGCAGGAGATTAGAGGCCGAGTGCCGGAGGCAGCCGTAGGGCCTCGCCTTGGTGATGAGCCTCGCTTTGAGTAGCTTTTCCTTCGCAGCGCGAAAACTCCTTTCGTTGAAGTGGACGTGGCTACGAAGCTGCCGGAGCGAACGCTGTCGAAACGCGAGCGGAGCAGTGGACCCTGTCCCAGGGGCCCGGGTGGGTCCATAGCGTTTTTTGAGATCCTTTCTTTTAGAGGCGCTAACGGGGGTGATCATTGTTTTTTAGATACGTCTTCTAGAAAGCCCTGCCCGACGGTTCACCTCGGACGGCGCACGATGGTTCAGGCTCTCTCCAAAGCAGGGGGCGCACCGACTTATCTTCGGCTCGTGCTGCGGGGACTCGGAGTGCTCTCAGGTCTCTCAGAATGCTGTACCTGCATCGCGGCTCTATTTGGAGGTTCTAAAGGACGCTTCTGGGCGGTTCGCCTTATGCCCGCAGATGAAGAACCGGATCAGTTCCGTGAAGAGGTTGCTGCTTCCCATTTAGAAAAGCTATCGCTTTTTCAACGGGATGGAGCCAACAGATCTCCCGGGTGGGTGCATATTCAACGCCCAGCTTCCGCCCGGGCCCGCCCGGGGCCGCCGGGCCTATGATAATACAATTCATCTGTATAGCACCCTAAGAGAGCTTAATCTCTATTCAGGCACTTCGCATGTGCCTCGAGGCTCGAGCCCACGACCTCAGCCAGACCTTGGTCAGGGCGAGAGCACCTTAAACCGCTTTCGTTAGAAGAGTCCCCTCGGCGAGGCGCCGGCTGTAGAGCTAGTTCCGGTTGTGACTCGGTCTTCTCCTGGAATGGGAGCTTCAGTCTTCCCACAACCCTCCGTCCACCGAATGTCACGATCAGTCCAAGAGGCGCGATCGATGAACGGTGCACGATATTACTCACCATTCCATTGCATTTCCCTTTGCAGCAAATGTAAAGCGCCCAAAGAGAGATTGAGCTCTCTGAGGGTGCTTTATCAAGTGCATTATTATTATTATTATTATTATGACTAACAAGTAGCCGAAGGATCTTGACATTCAGTTTGGCCACACCCGGTTTCGATGGCGAGCAAAGTGATATCAATAAAGCCAAAAGGCTCTTCGTTACGTGCTCACAGCCACCTCTTCCTGCTAATGACCTGCCGTTCTCGTCCCAATCTATCGAGAAATACTGAGGCGGGGGGGGGGGGGGGGGGGGGGGGGGGGCACTGCTAGCCACATTTCCCTATTCCGTAGTGCCGTTAGAATTGGGAATCTGTCTTGGCCTATTGACTATTGGCACCGACGGAATCGTCGGAATAACAGAGAAGTCGGAGGCCTGTACAGCAAGTCATTGACTGCCGACTCTTCGACCGAGCTCTACCGGCATGTGACCTGAGTGAAGCTGTTCGTTCGGCCGGCTGCTCACCGAATCCCGCATGTCCAGTTGGCTATAGTGCAGTGATGAGCATCGCCTCGCTCTCGTCATCGAGTCGCCAACGAACGAGGTGAGCGTCCTTCAGAATGTCTGGGGGGGGGGTCATGTCATCGTTCTGCAGCCTCCTCAGCAGGCTCGACATCCGGCTTGCACATGGACGCGAGCGAGGCGGACGCTCGACCGATACGCCGACCCGACCTGATTCAGGGGCAGGCCCTAGCTTGTTAGCAATCCTATTGCATCGTCTTGCAACCGAAGAGTTCAATTTTCAGCGACTAACTCCAGCCGTCGATTGACCAATGCAGTACCTTCCTGTGACTGGTGACTGACGCCTGCCTCCGTCGTCATCAAGTCCAAGACCGGCTGCGTCACCTTGTTTGGATCGTTTGGATAGGACTTGTCAGTGGGAAGGCCTAGATGCCCCCGGAAGCTTGCAATCTTTACAACCGACTCTGTGTCTCCCAGTTGCCGATATAACCGTTGTTGCAGTCGGTCCCAGCCTGGCGACAGAGGTAAAAGAAAGCACGGAAAGCAGTATACGTTCTCAGGGATAAAGTAATACTTCGGCAATTTCTACGGCTGAAACCAAGATGACTGAGGGCGATGCTTGACTTTTCCAAATCTCTTACTTGGGTGACCGACGAACGTGGTGGAGGAATGAACCGCCCCCCCCCGTGAAGCAAGAACAAACGACGACTTCATCGACAATACTACTACGTCGAAACGGCAGGTCTCCGAGACAAGGGATCCCGATCAATTTCCTCGAACTCGCACTCATGCTTATAATGATAATAATAATACACTTGATAAAGCACCCTCAGAGAACTCAATCTCTTTCTAGGCGCTTTACATTGGCTGCAAAGGAAACACGGTAGAATGGTAAGTGGTCTCATGCTTCATAAGTAACATGAATAACATGGTTAGGGGTGATATGCACAGGGTCAGCATGCAAGTGTGGTTAGTGGCAGCATGCACAGTGTCAGCACGAATAATAACATAAAGCACGAATCACAGGAACCCGCTAAATGCTGTTATAAATAGGTGCGTTTCTAATTTCTTTTTAAATGTGGTCGTCAGTGGATGTCGAGATGCAAGTCGGGAGTGATTTCCAGGCTTTGGGAGCATAAGAACTAAATGCACGGTCTCCAAAGGATTTGAGGTTTGTACGAGGTATAGGTAAACAGTTTCCGAAAAGCCGGTGGTGCAATGCTTGGCCTGTGGGAGAGTACATCTGATAGGTAGGCTGGAGTCAAAGGATGAAGGGACCTAAAAGTGAGCGACAGAACCTTGAAGTCGATTGGTTGCTTGACTGGTAGCCAGTACAAGTCGTCGAGAAGTGGTGTGATGTGGCAACTACGATGCTCTAGACAGACAAGCCTAGCTGCAGAGTTTTGCACCAGCTGTAAGCGCCAGATTGCTCATGCCTGTAGGCCAGCAAACAGTAATACCCGAGTTAGAGGTGGGCATCACCTTGACCTGGCTGTGCTGATGCAAGTAGTGAAGCTGAATGTAGTTCAACACTTTGCTGTTCTGATTGCCAGTGGAGATATTTGTAGCAGGGGCATCTCCTTTAGTCGAGGATTTCGAGAAGAACGACGGAATCTCACTTTGAATAAATTATCTCCTCGGTGATAGCATTGGCACTGTTTTTGCTGATGATGACTGGCTCATGGCTGGTAGTCGGCGATGTGACGAATAGAGAATCAGAACCAGAATCAGAGTCCATTCGGCCATCATTCATTCATTCAGCATTCATTCGGCCGATCCCAAAACTTGCATCCCATGACTTAACACATGCTTCAAACACCTTCGTCGATGATGCTTGTGTGTCACCAACGTCAGGATCGGCCAACTGAACGACGTAAATGTTTTTGCCATTTAGCTGTTTATTGAGCATGCTACCACTAACCATACGTTCGTGCTCCCTTTGCAGCAAATGCAGTGGCGCCTAGAACGAGATTGAGTCCTCTGAGGGCGCTTTATCAAATGTATTATTATTATTTTTATATCCGTTTTCAACGTCCTTTTGGTCTGCTTTGGACATCAGGGGGTGTTGCTGAGCATTCTACATAGATGTTAAGAGGATGAGGGAAGAGCGACCAGGGTGGAAAAAGTGCTTGGCGTTTGGAGGGCCACAAATGCTAATCAAGTGGGTTGTGGCTACTAATGCTGCTGTCGCTCCCTCGCTGCTGCTGGTACGTACTTTCTCTCATCCACGGAGTCTCAGAACGGTACAACACACAGACGTAAAGGCCTCATCCATGCTGCTCCCCATGATGCTTGTTGTTAGCTGGTGACGGTTGTTGGTACCCAAAGGGCCGACTGGGCAAGGGGGCAACTAACCCCTTGCACATATACGCGAATGCTTGTATTTGCATGCGTGTCTGCACATGAGTGCATCCCATGTGTGCATGCACGTGTGTGCCCGCATGCGTGTATGGTGTTTGTATGCGTGAGTTCGGGTGCTTACGTGTGTATGAGGGTCTTGTTTATGTCAATCGGCCAGCATGTACTTGAGCATCAGCTAGGTGCTGCTAACTTGCCAGGTCCGGTTAGCTTGCTTAGTCTTTTGGGCTGTTAATAGTGGTGTCATCATTAACCACTTTAGGGGTCCTCGTGTGAAGTTGTCTCTACTTTCTCGACCTCCCTGCTTGCAGAAGCAGCAGCAGCAGCAGCAGCAGCAGCAGCTGCTGCTGCTGCTGCTGCTGCCAGAGACCTTGACAAGCTTCGATCGAAAAAGGAAAAGGAAAAGCGGAAAAGCCTTCGACCTTTCGAACCTTTCAAACCTTCGACCTTCGACTGCCGGATGCTGTGCATTTCTCAGTGCATCGGAAGCAGTCGTCGGTGTTCAGCAAAGCAGGGCTGGCTGCTGGGCCAAGGGGTTCTAGCTGGTTCTGGCCAGGTTTTGGGCCTGAGAGAGAGAGAGAAAGAGAGAGGGAGGGGGAGAGAGAGAGAGAGAGAGAGAGAGAGAGAGAGAGAGAGAGAGAGAGAGAGCCAGAGTTCAGACTCTTTGTTTTGGAGCTTCCTTCCACTGATCTACTTTCGGGGATTTCCCGGCAACAGGCAGCTATGGCTTGGCTAGCCACTGAGGCCGACGTCGCGATGACATTGCTCCGGAGCTTGCCGAAGCTTAGCCAGCAGCTGTGTTCGACCAGCTGCTGCTGCTGCTACTGCTGTCATTGGCTGGAATAAACAAAGGCTCATAAAATCGAGACGGTCAACACGGTGCCTTTGCTCCAGCAAAGGTCAACTCGGGGACCCTGGCTCGAATCTTATTGGACGGACGACTGCCAGCTACTGAATTGTGAATGACGAGCATAATCCGACAATTAGGGTTAATTACTGGCAAGTGCAAGTAACCGACGGTGGAGTCTGGGAGGCCGGTGTATGCTGGCTGCTGAAGCTGGGGGGGGGGGGGGTGGTGGTGGCAGAAGCCTATGACCATCATGAAGTGGAGCACGACTGTGCCAAAGACAGACTCCCTCTCCCTACTCAGCCGACTCGCTCATAAGCAGGACACTCACTCTCCCTCCACGTGCTCAGCCATAATTTTTTTCTGCTTCCTTCCTGCCAGCAAAATGCTGCAACCACCGAGAACGTCATCATGGACCGCTTGGCAGACAACGCGTGGGCACCCGAGATTCTTGCCCTGCACATGCTGCACACACAGACAACCGCTGTTCGCATGGGGCGTGGGCATGGCCGACGATAGCCACGGTGTGTTGACACGGGATTAGATACTGCAGCTGCCTGTTGCTGAAAGCATCGCTATTTGAGGATCAGCTGCACAGATAGGCAGGCAGGCAGCCCCACAACCCAGCCCCTTAACCTGAACCGAGGTCTGCTCTGGTACAAGCCTAGTCTGCTGCCTCTGCATGGTTCCGGTCTCCCTGGACCTTGCCACCGTAGCCCAAGCCATTCAAGCAAGCCCGACCAGCTGAAAATCAGTGCGGCAGGACCGGTGCAAGCTGCTGCACTGCCGAGCTGGCTTTGTCTATTGATGCCGATGGTTTGGTCAAGGAGTGGGAAAAACCTTGACCTTTTCAGGGGCATGCAATCATAGGAGGGATGAAGGAATATGCCAGAACAGCTAATCCCCCTCCAAGTCGGCTCTGCTTGGCCGGTTGGCCTCCTTCACTGCGCTTATAGTGGTAACGTGGCTTTATAAAGTCTACATTTCTAGATAGTTCGCCAATGCCGAGCTTTCCTCATTTTCACCGGTGGCACACTTACGGCTCCATCTTGTAGCAGTGAAGCCAGCTAGTGGCCCAAACTCTGTCGAGCAGCCATTCCGCATTCAGCCATTGACTCTCTCTTCTGCATCAGCTCACTGTTCGAGTCTACAGTGCTACTTAGTTTATCGGCGCCAAACTTTTGTCGTTGACATCTTACTTGTCATCTACTTTGGATCCCAGTTTGTCCTGGTCACCTGGTAGTCCAATCGTATTTAAAGCTGGGCAGGGTTCTTATTTTCATTTCTGTCGCGATTAACTCTTTCTACTTCAGCAGCAGTAGTGGCAGCAGCATTGGCAGCGGCAGCAGCAGCAGCAGCAGCAGCAGCAGCAGCAGTGGCGGCAGTGGCAGCAGAAGCAGAAGCAGCAGCAGCAGCGGTTTCAGCAGCAACAGTATGTCGACGGCTGGTAGGCACTTACTGAGCTGCAGACAGGAACAGCAGCAGCAGTTTACCAGCTCGGACTCTTGCTCTCACCAGCGTCTGGTCATGGTGCTTTCAACTGACTGCTAGTGGACGGTCAGCATCATGCTGGTCTACAGCCACGGCAAACCGATGGATCACGTGCTTACACAATGGGTACATAGTGGGTGCATGCGGGCCTGCGGGAAGCCGCCTTCAGGCCTGGGCCGCAGATACATTGCTGACGACATGGCAGCGGCCATACTGCTGCTGCTAGCTCGAGAGGATCTGGGAAAATGTTGGCTCGGCAGGTATGCACGGGTCAGGGCCTGCACCGTGCGGAGGAAGGTTTTCTGAAAAGAGATTTAACTCGGACACAAGCGAATGGCAGTGGTGATGATGCCGGCCCACAGACCCTGGCACACCCCATTCCCCCTTGGACCGACCCGAAGGAGGCGTTGCTGCTCTTGCAGGCAAGCAACCCAGCACTGTAGACCTTGCAGAGAAGGGCAGCCGCTGGCTCTGGTCCCCACCCCCATCCATCCACTCCACACCACCCCCCCCCCGGATCGCCCCAGAGAGCCGCCGACGCCTGTGCATTCACTGTGCAATGCTTATGGTGTTCCTGGCAAGGTCAAACCCTGGCCCCCTCCTGGGCTTAATTCGACTCCCACGGTTCACCTCCACCGTCGACCCCTCCCGGTGATAATGCTGCAAAAAACAGACACAATTCAACCAAGCAAGCCTCTTGGCCTCAGCACAAACTATGCAGAGGCTCAGCCAGAGGCCAATCGATCAAACAATATGCATTACTGCCCACTTCAAGTTGCCTGCCCGCTGCTGCATTCACTGCTACCTTCACTGCTACATCCACTGGTACCTCTGCTGCTGCTGCTGCTGCTGCCCCATACGGGAGGCTGGCAACAAGGCAAGCTTGGTCCGGCGAGGTAAGGCAGCCATTAGCAAAGGACTGCCACAGGCATATCGCCAGGGTACAGGGTGAGAGACTGCAGGTACGCCCTCTGCGACTACCTGCACCGTAGCTCTTGAGGCAAGGTGCTTGCTCTTCTCGGTCCTGGTCGTGGGTTCAAGTCCTGTAGCAGACAGTCCCATATTGCCCTCAGCAAGCAGTGGGGATAGCCATTAAAGCTCTTCTGCTGCAATATAAACGAGGATGGTCAATCAGCTAACTACATTATAATTATTATTATAGTGCCTCGGGAACGCTCAACCTGGCACTGAGGGTTCTTGAGGCACTATAATAATTAATAATAATAAAGTTAGCCGATTTACTATCCAGGTTTGCCTTGGCAGAACAAGAATGGCCTTCCTGAAATCGCCGGTAGCAAGCAGTTCTGCTGAGGCTCTCTGCATTGCGAACGCACTCGCTCGACCACACTTTTTTTCATGCAGATTACAACAATTTTAATTGAAATATAAACATAACAAGTAAATAAACCACCACCGGCCGACTTATTAGTGAATCCCGCGGCATCCTCAAAGCATGTCGAAGTCGTCTCGGCAGTCGATCGAGATATAAGCTGACGTCCTTCACCTTTGTCTTCTGGCAGCGCTGGGCGACATGTTGAATCTCTACTCACCTATTGTAGGGATGCAACGGCAAGCTTGGCTCTCAGCCCTGGCACCGCAGCTTCACTGCACGCAAGGCTTCCGTGAGAATTCCTAGAATTTTGAGGATCGCGAAGGCTTTGCGAAACTCCAACAAGCAACAACAAGCTCACGCTTGATAATTCTTTTGAAGCTCAGCTTTTCCGGTCGATGCTGCCCCCGTGCGGCGGCTCGTTTTTCTGGCTGTCCGTCGCTGTCGGTATATCGCTACCTAGTGAAGCAGAGTGACAGCACTGCACTGCCTTCGATTGCCCGGAGGCATATGCCCATGCCGTGTGCATTTCGGGCTGCATCAGCCCACATTAGAAAGCACACCTGATAGCCTCGCACGAAGCGTTTGCTACAAATGAGCATGGCCGCACGGCACGAACCGCATTTGCTTCCCAATATTGTGGCTCACTAATTCGTAAATCTGCTGGCAATCCACAGCTTCAAAGCCAAAAGCAGTATTATTTTTGCATTGAGCGAGAGGAAAACTTTCGGTGTTTCTCCGAGTGACCCAATCGAGAGGGTATGTGACAGATGCACAGATTGCATGGGCAAATAGTAACCACCGGCCCAAACCAGCGAGCGAGGCAAGCACATGCCACAGCAGGGTTGGCCGTGGCGAAACCACAATGCAGTGACACACCAAACTTGTAGGCCAACGTTTCGGGGGAGCGGTGCAGCTAAGCCTTTGGACAGGCTGCATGCCGGAAGAGGTCTTTCAGCCAGTGTTGAAGCAGTGCTTAATGGGCGCCAGCGTAGCCTGCCGAAAGGGTTCTAGCGGATCTGAAGGACCACGGTGGGCTCTTTGTACAGTGCCGAGCCAGCAAATCAGAGGGTGGGGCATCATACCGAAGCGGCATTTATACGCTTCACGGAGTGCATCGAACCGAATTCACTGCACAACCGTTGGCCAGTGAAAATTCCCGACCAATTGGTTCACAGTTCAAACTAGTTTTGTCCTGTCGGCAATCCGGATTGTCAAGATTTGAGGCCCAGTCTACAAAGTGAATTCTTCCTACTTACGTTTACTTCAATCGGTGAAAAACCTACTTCCGGTCTGCAGCACCACCTTTCGAGAACAAAACGGGCTGGCTGCGATGAGTCAGTCAGCCTTAAGTTGCCAAGGTCATGGCCGGTCACAGGGCGTCTACTGCGAAGTCTCGCCCGGCGGCTGGACGGCTGCGAGTGAGACCATGCCGGCTTAACCATGCTGCCGTCCGTGCTGGCACAGTGGGCCTCATTGTGCAAAAGCACCTGCTCTATCTGCCTCTGCTGCCATTTTTTCGGATGGCCCATTAGCCAGCCGAACTTTAAAGTCAGGAAACGCCGTTTAGTTTCTGGGAAGGGTGGCAATGTGAAAGCTTCGTCGAGGCTCGACTTCACTGTTCCCAGTCAGTGCAGTAACGAATGGCTGCTGATTCGTTTAGGCCGTTACAGCGCCCCTACCGGCTGCCCTAGCAATAGCTGCCCTAGGGCTGCATGCAGTTCGCTCTTGCCAAGAGGAGGGGGTGCAGGTCATGTCAGTTGCTCATGCGCCCCCTTTTCACCTCGACTCTGCACCTGCACTGCGCGAGCGAATCTGGCTGCCCAGACATGTCGGTACGGTTTTCGATGCGTGCGGGATTGTTCCTCCAGCCGCAGCCCCCCCCCCCTGTGGTCGGTCACATCTCCTATCCCGATTGTGTACTGAAGGTTTCACCAACGGGGCAGCCTCTTCAACGCAACAACCACGTGTCCGCAATAAAGTAATCTGCATCGCGTCGCTCTCGTCCGTGCTGCTGTAACCATGCAGTAAGTGCTTTATGAAATTGTCAGTGCACGATAAACCGACGGCCTTATCCCGAGTGACAAGTGTCCATCGTGCTGCGCTTAGATTTCTGGAACTGATTTCGACGATACCCAGTGTGCGTTGAACGTGCACTCTTTACTAACGTCTCTATACCGCTAAGGAGCGGCAATTCAAATTGAAAAACTTTGGGAAAGCCCGTTTCTTATTTAATCTAGAATCACTAGAACTCGATGCACAAGCAAAACGTATCCACTGAGTCGAGCTTGCACTTCCGGCGTTCACGGGGCGAACGTGCGTTGGTGGGCGGGTCGGGAAGTAAACATTTCCGAGTCTGGCCGTTGCCCCCGAGTCTTAGCATAGCGGCAAGGTGCTCGCACTGCCCACAGCAAGTCGAAAAGGCGTTGTCAGCCGCTAAGCCTCTTTTGCCTCTACGGGAACGAGGCTCTTGAGTCAGCCGACCTCGACTGATGCTATTTTGTTTTTACTTCCACTGTGCCCGCCATCGCCAGTCTCCGTCAAACAACGCTTTTCAGGACTCTTTCAAAAGAAAAACTGTGCACGTCCACGCCTGCCCGCCCACCTGCCTGCCGCGTCACGTCCGGCTAGCTTTGCGTGCTGGCCGCGCTGCTCGGTAGCGCTGCCGCCGGACGTCACTTTGCGGCAGCCACGTCCTAGCGCTGATGGTCTGGCGCGCCGCCGCGAATCGAGAGTTATGTCGGAAGTGAAGGCTCGTCGACCGATTCAGCAGCCGCGCATGCGTGGCCGCCCCCCCCCCCGACGCTCGAGGGCAGGAGCACGAGCGCTCGCCGCCGCTGCCTCCTTTCCGCTGAGGCGCTCTTCTAGCTTCCGGCTCGGGACGGCGCGACCGCACCGGCGGCGGACAGCGGCGCAGAGGGAGTGGGCGGAGACAGACGGCGGTGTTGACCCACCGCTCCCGCGGCCCGGTCCCCGGGTCCCCATTCATCTGTCTTGCAATCGCCCAGGGCCCAGCTGCTAACGAGGGCTGTCGGCTGCGAGACCGGATGTTGAGGTGGCGCGCCATTGGGGGGAGGGAGGTAGTGGCAGCTCTGCCGATCCCACTCACTCTTTCTTTCCGCTTGCCGCAGGCATTACGTCGCACACTCGCCGAATGCCCGACCGCTCACCGCCGAGCCTTAAGCCGCTCGTGGTCACGCACGCGATTAAGGGCCGCGTGTGCGGCGCTCAATAGCCGGCGACCTGTCGACCGACGGCGGCACGACTTCCTGCTCTCGATGGCAGAGCCGGCGGCGGCAGCGGCGGCGGAAACGCGCCGCTCGGCGCCGGAGCCGCCGCCGCGCCGGCTCAGCGCGCTCCGAACGGTCCGTCGGCTTTCGAGAGGCCGATAATTTTGCCGACCGACCGCGGTCCAGCTCCGGCCGAGCTGGGACAATTGTGCTATGAGCAGTGGCTCTCGAGTTCCTCCGCCGCCACCGCCGAATTAGCGCTGAAGAGGACCGCTGCTGCCGGCCGACGCCGCCCGCCGCGGTTTCTGGGGGGTCTTGCTTGGCCGGTGCCCTGCCGCCGCCAGCCACCGCCGACCGACGGGTCTCTCGGCCGGCAGCAGCCGCACTGTTTTGCCCGGCCGCCTCGCCGGCCACCGCCCTCCAGCGCGCCCCAGCGCAGCAGCGCTGCGGCTTGGCGGGAAGCAAACCTCAGGTTTACTCTTGCGGCTACTTAGCGAGCCGAAACAAAGGGCTGCATGCACTGGCTCTACAAACAAGTGCCGACTCTTCTTCCGGCCCGCGAGCCTTTGAGGTGGGCCACTGTTTAGGTCTCCAGCATGCCCAGCCGAGAACTGTTTAATGTCACAAGTGTGTGCAGCACCGGTCGGTGCCTACCCGGCACAGCAGCAGAGGCGGCGCCAGCAGTAGGGCGGCGCGTCACCTCGCCTCACACCTCGTGGCAGACGGCCTACAGAAGTGCGAAAGACCTCTGGCAAAACTCCGAGGCTATCGTCGAGGGGGAGGGGCAGGGCTACTGGATTCGGCGTCCCTCTTATATAGCGTGCAGAAGAGACTTACTTGGCTGGCCTCACCGGCTTGCGACAGGCAATCGTCCATGGCGCGTCTCAAACCCACTACTTCAGTGGTGGTGTGTATTTTGTCTTATGCGCGCACACACACACACACACACACACACACACACACACACACACACACACACACACACACACACACACGCGCACACACACACGCACACGCGCACACACACACACATTAGTTCGAGCGTTTCCTTACAAATACTCGTTAGCATGTGCCATACAGACGTGCGACCGCACTGGTGGGACCCTTTGGCTGGATGAGTGGGGGTGGGTAACGTTGGCAGGTCTAGCTGTCTATCGCGTGTGTAAGTCAGCTTATAATTTCGGCGGCAGCAGTAGCAGCAGCAATTGGCTTGTTTGGCTGCTACAGCCGTCCGGTGCAGCAGGCAGATTCAGCTGCTGCATCACACAGCCCGCGATCGGTGGCAGCAGCAGCAGCAGCAGCAGCAGCAGCAGCAGCAGCAGCAGCAGCAGCAGCAGCAGCAGCAGCAGCAGCAGCAGCAGCAGCAGCAGGTCGTACAGTCGCTCTCCTATCCTTCCTGGCAAGAGGACTCTCCCTGCATGGTTGAGTGTACAGCCAAGCCGATGGTTTGTATGGTGCTACCACGGTCCAGTGGAGATGGCACTACGATAGTCTGTCTGTACGAAAGAAAAACAGCTGAAACTTAATTTAAAAGCTAGTTCAGGTGACTGCCGGTGGGTGCCGGGAATGGCAGCAGTCGCCTGATCTACGGCAGCAGCATCATCGGTCACGCGGGATGCCGCTAGATATAGTCACCATTTCGAGTAAGCCAAGAGACCCACGGGTCAAGGGCCGGATGACGAAGTGCTACTGGAACCGTTTCACAACTTTCGGTGATATGAAGCAGCAGGTAGCCAGCCGGTCACCTGCCGTGTCTGTGGCATTTACATACACAGCACCCCACCCAGCTGGTGGAAAAACTGCACTGTAACACCAGAACTGGACCGGAAGCGAAGATGCTTGCTGCTGCCGACTTCGGCAACTGACTCGGTCTCCGGCTTACCCTACTGCTCTCCGTTTAATGCTTAAGCACTGCTTATCAAATACCATGGGGGCTTTTGTGCTCAAATGAATGACTAGCACTATAAGCTGCTCAGCGGCAAGTGATAGACGTTGGATTTGGTTCAGTGACGCCGGACGTGGCTCAGCTACTGGTAAATCTTTCTTCAAAACGCGCGTGGGAACGGTCCTCTACTGCCGAACTGGGGCACCAAGCAGCTCAATAGAGCGAACGACAAAGCCGAACGTGTGTGAAGAAAGGAAGAGAGCAACGGAGAAAAGATAGCCAGAGCAAGAAAAAAGAAGCGATTTCTCAAACTTTAAAGTCTTCCCTTCTTTAACTGCCCTGCACATGGCAATGACTCTAGGTAGAGTAAATGACATAGAGTAGATTGAATGCTTGGTGCCTATTTCATCCATCAATGTCAGCTGCCAGCGTATTCACCAGGACTAGGCTGCTTCTGTCGAAATCCCTGCAGCCAAGTGCATAGCACCTGCACACTACCGTGGCTCCTTAATACTTGTGATCTGCAAATGGCCGACCAACACATGTCCACACATTTGAGTTCCTTCCAGAAGGGTCAAATGTTTGGGTTAGGCGAAGGATGATAATTTAAATATAATTGCATAGCACCCTCAGAGAACCTAACCTCTTCCTAGCAACTACACATACGCTGCAGAGGAATCAGTATTAACAGCCATCAGGGTGAACTGTAGTGCTTGCTGTCTTGTGCAGGTCTGAAAGCGCGGCTTGTCCACCTTCACTATGAAGTATCACCAGTACCACCCAACGACAGACGTGCTGCCATTTCTGCAGCTCTGCTCTGCTGGCAGTTGGCAAAAGCAGGTCAGGCCTGTGGTCGTTCGGTTGATCAGGCTGGCTTTGCAGTCAGGCCAAAGTTTTGCACAAAAAACCCAAGCACAAACCACATAACATCAGCTGAAGTGGCCGCTGTCGCCGGCTTCGGGCGTAGGTTGCAAGTGAGGAGTAAAACACCTGGATGAACCGCTGCCGAAACAGCTCAAGCTTTCTTGCAAAAACCGACGCCGACCGCAGCACCGGCACACTTTGGCAAGAGAGAACTGGCTCAGCTCGGATGGCCTGTTTGTATTTCGAACCAGGAACATTTGGCAAAAATCGACGACAGGCCGCCGTGAAACGATAGCTGCTTCACCACTGCAGCAGGCACTGGGGGGGGGGGGGGGGGGGGGGCACTGCCTGCTGCTTCTATATGCACGACTCAGCAGATCAGCTGCACAGGGAATAACGAGGTATGTCTTGTAGCGCGCTTGCAGCAGCTGACGTCAGCGTGTTGCACGTGCCCTAACCACCGGGGGGGGGGGGGGGGGGGGGGGAGAGGGGGAAGCGCCATCGAATGGGGGTGTGCGCCTCGCGAGCGACAACATGCTGCCTGCACGGCAGCCACTTCTCTCGACAAGAGAGATGGCGGCCGCTGCACAGAGCAAAAGGGCTGCTCTGCCCGATGCAGGCAAGGCAGCTCAGGCGCCGACGACGACGGCAGCAGCAGCCGGGCGGCGGAAATGAAAATAAATAGCGCGAGCAGCGGCGGCCGTACACAGGGTGGTGGTGGTCAGCTGTCGCGGCCCTCACAGCCCTTCTAAACGCACAAAATTACTTTGACCGAGTGGGCGATCTCGGCACTCGGAGTAGCGGAGCGCGCGGGCAGGCGGGCGACAGCGGCCACACCCACACGCCGTCGGTCCGAGAGTGCGCATGAGGTTTACAGTCAAAACGCCTATGCAGTAGAAAAAGTTCGAAAACCTAACGGGTACAAAACAAACGCAGAGCGCTCTCACTCGCCGGCTACTCGAGCGCAGCCTGCTACTTATTGCAGCGACCCATCGGCTCTGTAGGCGTGCGCTCGCGCGCACGCACGAAGGCGGCGGGCGCGAGGGGACCGGCGCCTTCAGCACGACCGCATACAGACTGGGTTGCGGGTGGAGTGGCTGTGCGGCCGTTCCCCTCTTCATATTGCATGACTCCCAAGAGGTACGTACGTATGCACAAAGTTCTGCATTGTCATACGCGAATCTCGCTCGCGCGCGTACGGGCGTGCATTCGCCCTGTGGGCTTCTTCTGGCGGCACGGCAGCAGCAGCCCGAGCCGAGCTCGACGTCCCTCATTCAGCCTGGTGCAATAACCTTGCCGATGACGCGAAATCGAATCGTCGACTCTTCGGCAGCAGCAGCAGCACCGGGGGGGGGGGAGAGGAAGAAGGACGTCTGCTTCGCACGTTCGGCAGTATCCGTCCACCGGGTGAGCCGAAGACGCGCCGAGGCCGGCGGCCACGCAGCACGAACTCGCAGCCGAGCTCTGCGCGAGGCGACTCGGCTCCAGCGGCGCGGAAGAAATCAGTCAGCTGCGCGCGCGGGCAGCGCCGCGGCCGGAAACGTCAGATCGTGGGCCTCAAGTCAGTCCACCGAGCTGGGGCTGCTGCTGCCCCAGCTAAAGCTTGACGTCTCTGGTGTCCGTCGGCGTGGCCCTGGGCATGGCAGAGGACGCCGCGGCGCCGCCGCCGGCCGTCGAGGCTGAGCTGCCGCCTCCGGCCGAGTCGCTCGAGTCATTGACCGCCTGCTTTGCACCGGGCGCTGCCGCGGCGGTCGTCCCGTTGCTGCCGGCGCCGGCTGCCGAGGAGCCGGTCAGGCTCCTCCGAGCGGCCAGCTCTATCTGCTCTTGGCAGGAACGCATGCAGTCCTGAAAGGAGGCGAGAAATGAGCGAACCGAGATGAGCGAGTGCCGCGTTTTGCTCGGGATGCGCCCGCGTGCGCGAGCGGTTGACATTCGGATGAGCCGGGCAAAAATACGCCACCGGCCATAGGAAGCTGGTCGAGCGAGAGAGAGAGAGAGAGAGAGAGAGAGAGAGAGAGAGAGAGAGAGAGAGAGAGAGAGAGAGTGCCGAGTGCAATGACGACATTCCACTACGGCAGCAGTGCATGCGGCATGGTGCAGCGCTCGGCACGCGCTTCCCCATCGGTCGGGCAAGCGTGCGTCCAATATGTTGGCTACGATAAGTCGGCTACTTTGCACTACACTCTGTCGAGCAATAAAGTCTTGCTATCGGCTCCTCGGTGGCCCTCCAGGGTCAGTCGGTGTGATTACCGAGAGCGAGCCCATTCCGAAAACCTGTTTACTCAGAGCCAAGCCTTCATTGGCCCGGCTCTTCTCAGAGGGCCGCAATGGATTAACAGTGCAGAAAAAGCAGGGAGGAAGGAGGGAGGGTTACAGGCCAGCCGCTCAGACAGACGGACGGAGAGGGGGGGGTGGTGGGCTGCTGGAACGTGGACAGGTGCTCGGTCGAGCATGATTGGTCGCCGTCAGCCAGGCCCAATCGCCTGGAATGAATGGCCAGTCAGCTGCTAAGAATGGAAGCCAGCTCGGCCTAAGCATCGAGGGCCGGCATACCATCCTGCTGAGTCGGTAGGCAGGGGGGGCAAAGTTTCACGGGCTCAGATGCACTGGAGGCGGTTGATTGGTTAGCAGCCGCGAGTAGGCGGAGCCACGGCTTGGCCGGCTGTGAATGAATGAATGATTCAACGGCCGGGTGGCCCATCGCTGGGAAGAGCTATCTATGGCAATGGTCCGAGGTGGAACCGCAGCCAGACCAGACCAATCCATCCAACCACCTGCGGCCGCTCTCAAGCAAACGCAGCCGCTGCGCTGGACCTGCCTGGGAAGCAAACAGAATGCACGACAAGGGAGAGCTGGGAGGGAACCATCCGTGGGTGGGGCTGCAGCCATAGGGTGGAGGTGGGGAGGTGGAAGGTCTGGCGTGCCGTGCGGCTCAAGAGCCGGCCGGTGTTTGTCCGGCCATACAGATCGGAGGCGCTGAGCAAACAAGGTGGGAAGAGAGACCCCAAGTTTGGCCGAAAGAAAAAGGAAAACCGGCCTGCAGCCGATGATCCCGAGGCCGGCCGGCCTGCAGTCGATTGTTGACAGGGACGATAGCCCTGGATTCCCAGCTGCTGCTCACTCGCAAACTAAAGCCGGCTCCTTCTGTCGAATCTCCGCCCCATCGTCACCCATCCCCAATAATAGCTGCCCCAGACAAAGCAACAGCAGCTCGGCGGCGCCAGGTGGCGGGAGTCGCCGCTCGGCAGCCGACGCCGGCAAGAGGAGCCGGGCGGTCGGGCTTGCCGGCCACTCGGCATACATACCTCGTCAATCTTGGTTATTTCCATGAGGGTTCGCAGCATCTTTCTGACGGTGGTCGAGTCGGTGAGGCCACGTGCAGCGACGAGCAGGCTCCCGCAGGCCACCATGGACGGTGGATGCATGACGAAGTCGTACTCTAAAAGAGAACGCGCGCATACAGCTCTCGGTCAGCACCAGCTCGCCCGACGGTGCAGCAGCAGCAGCCAGTGCAGACGGAACAAGCGCCAATCAGACTGCAAACAGCAGGTCCAGCCAGCCAGCAAGCAGCAGCAGCTCGTGCCACGGAAACAGGTGCAGGGCAATCGGAAGTTCGGTCGATCGGCCGGCCATGGGCCAGCCGGTTGACTCTGGCAACGAAATTTCTTTTTAATAAAATCATCGGCTGTCACACCTCCTGGCTAGGTTTACAAATGAAATTGGCAACCTGTACCGGGCAACAGCACTGAGAGCAGCCGGTGAGGCTAAGTAAATAGCAGCGAGGAATCTTAGTGCGGTTCGCTGGTTCGAGCAAGGGGTTAACAGCACACACATGTCGCCGCCCCCAACAACGAAGTCCACGGGCTCCACACACTGCTGTGGCTGTAGAACCTCGACAAGGTGACATTCCAACCGAGCATCTGGGGTGCCCGTGTGCGATGGCCGCGACACGTGGCCAGGCTTGGCGCTCTCCGGCTCTTTCCCGGGCACAATGGAGCAATCAGGCGCTTCCCATGCAGCACAATGGCACCGCGTCCCGAAGGAGTCTTTGTTGGCTAGTGGGCGCCCAAGTGAGGCAGGTACACAAGCGATGGCGTCGCACTGTTCTGCTACCTTTATTGTTTCTATCGGCTATAACAACACAAGTTTTATTTGCCAAACCTGCAACAAGTGTCACGCCGCAGCAACTGTGCGCTTTGGCGGGAATTTGGGCTGCAATGCACATGGCACGGCTCCACGCACAGCCTACTGCTCCAACAGTTGTCATGGCTAAACGCAGATGCACCGTCGAACCAAGCAAGCTGGGACGAGCTCACTCTCATCTTGTCTCTGGTGGCCCAGCCAGCGTCTACGGAAATAGGTCATCAAGACCATAAGGTGTGATGCTCAACATACCTAAGGCGCAGAGAGAAATGTACGTCACAGCATGCCGCCGGACCTTGGCTGCCAGATCGTCGGCTATCGACAGCCGGTGGAGAAGGAGGTCAAGCAAATCGTGCGGGGTGATGCTGGCGAGGTCCCACTTTAACTTGCACAGGACGAATAACTCCCAATCCTGTAAACAACGTCCAGCCATATTGCACGGAAAGAAAGAAGGCATAAGTGCATATCGCGACCGCGAATTGCAAGCCGCTATCGACACGACGCTCGTATAACATGCAGTCTCCATACCAGTAGGTCCTGCAGACTTATGGAATTGTCGGTATATAAAATTAGGCTCTCGGCCTGCATCTGTGTTGTCTGCTTCAGCTTGGACGCAAGGAACATGCAGGCGGTGGCAAGAAGCTGTAGGCGACTTCGACCGACAGCGATGCAAGACAGGAACCGATCCATGTAGTTCACGGCAAGAGAGAACACTTCCTCTTCGCATCTCTGCTCCTCGCATACCTGAAGACGAGAAGCAAAGGCTGACAAAAACCAGCGAGCTACACTGCAGCGCGAGCTACACAGCAGCTACAAAACTTGACGGCTGTGAGGTTGCCAAGGCTTCTTTCGTTTACGCGCTCGCTCGCTCGCACGCAGTAGAACGCGGGCGTGCCAGGCAACCAGGTCCGCGCGGCCCCCCCCCGAAGCACCGCAGATACTACCTCCACGATGACCAAGGATGACCGCAGATACCACTAGCCCGGCGCCGGCGGCAGAGCCGCATAGGTTAGCGCGCAGCAGCTGCTGTCGGCGATTGGCCGCAAGGGGTGCAGCCGCTGCCGCGCTCACCGCTCGCTCAGCTGCTGCGTGACGTCCTGCGCCCATCCGACGGCATCTATCTGCCAGCAGGGCGAAAAGGGTGGGGGCTGACGCACGGCCGCCGTGGCTTTACGCTATCCTCCCAGTTAGGACGCAACGCAAGAACGGCACTGCGGACGCCGGGACGTCCGACGTCCCTGCCTGCCGACAGGGTCTGCCGGGTGTCGGCGAGAGCGGCCGGCGGCCGCCGAGTTTCCGCAGCGCGTTGGCGGCGAGAAGCGGAGCGTCGACGGATCGAGCCGGTTGGGGCGGACAGACCACGTGGCGGCGCGCTAAAGCAAGTCGGCGGTTTGCACGCGCTGGCTGGCTGGCTTTGAGGGAGGCGCTCTAGGGCCGGCTGGCGATTATCACACTAGGGCGACGGGCTATATCTCCCGGCGTTCTGTTTCTAGAGTGGCTGCTAAAACCCTTTCTCACGGGACGACGCTAGACCGTCGGGTCAGCGGCGCGAGGCCGTCAATTCGCGGCGCGTGCTTGGTTCGCTAGAGATTGTCGACGAACGCGCTCCGCGAGCAACTGACTCGGTATCGGAATTGATAGCGATCCTCCGGTGAAGCGACGGCACAGCGAAGTCGACCGCACACGACCGCGCGCTCAGAATTCGGACGCAACGCCCGGCCGCACAAGCTTCCTAAACGGGGCGAACTGTCAGCTGACTTTATTGGTCCCCGCGGGTCCGACTAGTTCGGCTCTCTCTTACCTCCAGCATCCACTGCGTGACCATCTTGCGCATGTGCGGCTTAATGTCGGTCTGGACGCAAGTAATGTAGTTGGCTGAAGCTAAGTACTTGTCCTCGAGTCTCAGCATATTTTGAAGCACACGCTTATCTTTAAGGAAGACGGGATCTCGGTACGCCCGTCGCGGCATTTCCTGTTCACAGCAGTAGAGCTCCATCACAGCAGGCAGGTTGGCGTGGTCTACAGGGCCCGCGGCTTGTGAGCGAGCGTATTTATAAGAGGTCTGTCGATTTGAGCCAATGGCGTGTTGACGCCGAAGTCCCGCCCCCCCCTGATCCAGCTGATCCGCGGACGGTGCTGTCGACAGTAGGTATGAGTACGATTTTCTTGCGGAAAGAATAATTTTATTAATCAAATTACATTATTAAACTGAAGAATGTACATCTAGATGCGTTATCGGCGGCAAATTACCGCTAACAACCGCTGATACTTAAGCTCCGCCCCTTGATTGATCCATTCACGTTTCTATCCGAGACTTAGACGCCACCACTGTCTGGGCCCCGCCTTCCCCTTATCCTGTTTTGCTAGCCAACCTACACGGCTGGGGTTGAGGTTAGGTGTAGCAGGTCGGCGGTTCCCAAAAGCTACGCTGTTCTCAAGGAAGTCTTGAGTGGATACAAGAGATGAGATGAGAAACGGGAGGCAGGGTGTAGAAGAGGAGGCTAGTTAGAATAGGAAAGGGGAGAGGAGAGAAAGACAAGGGAGGACAGCGGAGGAGGAAGGAAGGAAGGAAGGGAGGGAGGGGGTGACAGAAAAAGGGGGAGGGATCGGTTGACAAATGCCAGCGCCGACATTTGCCACAAGTATGCCGAACGTGTCCATCCATTATCTCCGGTTCCGACCGTTTGTTAAGAAGACTGCCTCCACAGCTAGCCATGACGTCAGATCCCTATCTATCTAGGGCTAAGGGGACTGTATTCCACGGTGGCTTGCGAACAATGTAACAAGCTCCCCGCGATTCTGTCTCGGCTGTAGAGTATTGCCGTTCCATTTTGGCGGGGCTGGCCAAAAAATATGCAGCCGAGCTGGTTTGGTCCAGCGGTGGTGAAGGTGCTCTCGCCACGACCAAAGTCTGGCTGAGGTCGTGGGCTCGAGCACCGAGGCATATGTGAAGCGCCTGAATGGAGATTAAGTTCTCCTGTGGGTGTTATACAAATGAATTATATTCATTAATTCATTTATTTACCAGACCACTGCAGCTGCTTGTAATGAATGCAGCTGCAAAGCTTGCTAACAAATCGCAGAGGTTCGACTGCAGAGGTCTCCTTTGTGCAGAAGGAGCTTCAGTGGCTTGCGGTTGATCAAGGGATACAGAGCAAAATTCTTTTGCTGACCCACAGGGGCCTGCCACAGCTTGGCTCCTTCATACTGCGCCCACTCCCTTCAGCCTTCGCAGCAGCAACAGCAGCAGCAGGACGCCGGCCCGGCTGCGGTGGAGGCGGTATCGAGACTTTGGTGTTTGGCTGCCGTCAGCGATAAGTTGCTCGAGAAGCTGCTAACGAATGACAAAGTGGAATCGCTATAACTCTCGCCGGCCATAGCCTGCACAGGCTGGTGGCATCTGCCAGCAAGCAGGTCTTAGCCTCGATTTAATCAAGATTTGAGACCTTGACCTTTTACTACCGGCCCAATCGTGGCAAGGTGAAGGACGACCGACGGCTCGGTTTGTTCTCCGGCTTGCCCCTTTACCCCTTACCCTTTGTCCATGCAGCCCCCTCTTTCCATGCCACTAACCACACTTGCATGCTGATCCTGTGCATGTCACCCCCAACCTTTCTATTCTTGTTATTTATTGAGCATGCTACCAATCACCATTCGATCGTGCTTCCTGTGCAGCAAATGTAAAGTGCCTAGAAAGAGATTGAGTTCTCCAAGGGTGCTATATCAAATGTATTATTATTACTATATTGAGCATGGTGGCAGTACAGCACCCTGCAGTAGGTGGCACCTTCCCAAAAAGCACCACAACCACCGCCGGCGACTGCCTTCCGCTAGGCTCACCTCAAGCTGCCTGGCTAATGATGCCTGCTTCCTGGCACTAGATAAATGGGTCGGCTTTGGCCGGGTGGCATGGTAGCAGCCAGCATTAATTGCCTTCTGAAGTCCATCGGTATGCCGGTGGGGACCTGCCTCTCTCTCTCCCCGACCCCCTCCCAGCTAACTCACCCCCAGCACAGTGGGAGGGGGGAGGGGGTAAATAGAAGGGGTGGGGTGGCAAAGAGGCCACTTTGCCTTCCGCCACGGATGGCAAGTGACTGGATGCACCTCGGAGAGCATCTCAGAGCTATATATATATACCTCAGGCTAGTGAGTCGCAGGCAGACGCTGCATCGATGCACAGGTAGCTAACGCCGAGCCGACGGCGGTAGCCGAGTGCGGCAGTAATAAAGAGCAGCACGAAGCTCAATAAAACAAGTCCGTGTCGTAAAAGCACGAGCCGTTAGCACCGGCCGCCGGCCGCAACGTATGACTCACTTTGAAGCCCAGAGAACGGCTGTTTCGTTCGATGCCCAAAATACGACTGCCTCGTTCACCAAATCCAAAGAACAACCAACCAACTGACTGACCATCTCTTGAATGGGATTTTTAATACCGTCTTTACGAGAGATTCTGATGCATCGGTTCTCAAACCTTTATAGTTCAGGAACCGATAACATTCTCAAGCTCTGTCCTACTCTAACCGCTCGGTACCCATTTCTGCATCCCTTTTCATTAACAGGTGTTTGCAAGTTTGTACTTTTTTGCACTTATTCATCTGTATAGCACCCAAAGATACCTTAATCTTGATTCAAGCTCTTCACACTTGCCACGGGGCTCGAGCACTCGATCTCGGCCATCAAATGCATTCACCTTGACCTTAGTCTGGGCGAGCACCATAGCCACTGGGCCAAAACCAGCATGCCAGGCACGTGAAACAACATTTTTACATAGTACAAAGAAGCATCTGAGAGGCCTGAACTGATGAAATCCTTCTCCGGAAGGGATGCAAACAAGTCAAGTTAGAAAGTAAAGGTAAGGGCTGATTCAATTCAGGGCTGATTTGATTTATGCAGCCTCCTCTTCGGCTGCCGACAAGCTGCAGACGGCTGTTGACTCCTGCCTGCCTACCTGCAGTAGGCAGTATTTTTTATTGCCGAACGCTCGACCTACAGGCTTGGAGACGAGACTGCTGCAGCCAGCTAGTAAGAAGCTCACTGGCCACCGATGCCTGCTTGCCGAGGGGCACACTGGGGGGGGGGGGCTTGGGAGACTGCCAGCGAGCAGAACTCGGCGGCTTCGTATTCACGACGGCACAGCTGCCCATAAACAGCCTCTGTCCTGCCGCCGTTAGGCTCGGCTGTTGTGGTGTATGTGTGCTGGGCCTTTGGTGTGTGCACTCAGCTGTGACAGCAAGAGACCACCAAGATGACGTTGTAAATTCATAATTGGGATCCGGCCATCCGGCCGACTATTACCAGCCGGGCTAGCTCAACAGCAGCAGTCGCCTAGGCAGATCGAAGATTAATTTCAGTCCTGATTTCCAGTCAATAGCACAGCTCACTGGGGAGGGCGATTCGGTGGGGGGGGGGGGCAATTCACAGCAGCAACCGCCAATCCTAAGCGATGGCTCATAAAATTGTCAGAGCCGGGCACAATTTTCTATCTGCTACAATCGCTGGCTGCAGTAGCTTACGGCCTGCTACAGGCCAGCATGCCACAAAATCCGTGCTACCGTGCATAGATCTGTATCGACGTGCGTTGGGGGGGGGGGGGTCATAGCTGTCCACTGTGCAGTCTCAGGCAGCTGGAGAGGAGAGCTCTGTCGCAACCATCGACGATCGCAAGCAGCTCTGGGCTCGAACCAAACAAAAGGAGGGCCGACAGAACTCGTTAGCTTCCCTGCCTCAATGACAGCTGGCATTTGATAGCTGCTGCTCAGCAGCCAATTCATCCAGCTGAAGCTGTAAATCCATAACTGTGGTCCTATTCAGAGCAGGTCACCTGGCTGGTCACTGAGCTGTTGCTGAGACTGTCAAGCAGATCAAAGATCGTCGCCTCAATTTAAGCTCCAATTTCCAGTCAATGCTGCCTGGTGGGTCAGGCCAGGTCGTATCGAGCTGTGCTGGGTGGGTGAGTGTTGCTTCCGCCCAGTGATACAAAATTACCGGAGCTGTGTGCCAATTTTCCTGACTGCCTCATAATTGCTGGCCACTGGCTCATCACCAGTCTGCTTCAGGCTGGCTAGCATCAGGAGCATGCTGCTGCTACTAGCTTAAGCATCGAGCGTCCATCGAGCAGGTCACCTGCATCCGAGTGCCCTCAATTGATCAGGACGAGAGATCACGGTTCCAAGTCCTACATAGAGGTCTGGCTCCCCTATTGATCTACAGTTATTAACTGGACCGGCGTCTCACCCTCCCCCACTCTGCACGGCGGCGGCTGCCTTCTGTCCGTGCTAAGTGCTGCGATCAGCCGGCCAGGCGATTCGTATTACATAATCGGCAAGAGGTGTCCGCTGCTGCAGCAGCAGCTGCAGCTGCTGCTGCAGCTGCAGCTGCTGCTGCTGGCCGTTCCGTGTGCACATCTTTCAAAGTGCATGCTATTAGAGACTGCAGATCGATGTAGCTAGAAGGCATTCGTTCGCACGCCTTCTTACTGTGGCAACCACCCAGGGGCGGTCGCGATGTACACGTACGGCCGTCAAGATACAGAAATTCATTTGTATTGCACTCTTATGAAAACTTACTTGCCATCGCTTACGTAGCTTCGCACATGCCACGTGGGCTCGAGCTCACTGCGACCTTGATACTTACTTGGAGCATCTTATCCTTGGGCCAAGCCAGAGCTGCACGACGATCGTGGCCACGTGACTGCTCGAGTTCGATCCAAAGATCAGCTGCTCCTTTAGGCTCCCCACCCCCACCCAGCCCCCAGCCAGTCCCGGAAAGAAGCACGCGTAGCAGCGCCAAGTCAGAGCTCTTGAAGTCCTTTTCGGAGAGCCATTAGTCAGCAAACCTTTGGCGCCAGCCGGCTTCTTGTCATTGCCATTACATTGCCTCCAGTCTTGGCTTGCATGCATTGGGAGGTCGGTCGGCTCAACTTTTAGCCGGTACAATCAAAGGAAGTAAGTACTAGAAGTGATAGAAAACGATTGCCATTGGGGCGCAAAATCCCCTTTACTGTTAAGCCCAGCAGCCCCGATGATCTCCATCGGTTGCTTTGAACAATAACTGGTCTTTCATCAGGCAGCCTGTTGCAGAAGGTGAGGTGAACTGGGGCCGGAGGAGGGCTAGATAGATCTAGCAAATAAACACCGTCGTTTAGCCTGGCAAGAGACTGCATGTTCAGTTGGCTTGGTGGCTGGTTGTGGGTCAGTGCTCAGCAGATGAGAGGTCAGCGCTGTCCTCTTGACGACCAGTAAATCGGTGCAGCCGGACGGACCTCGATGCAGAGAGACTCCGACTGCCAGCCAGTCGTGAACGGCAGCTGCAAAGGGGGCGCATAGAGACTAAACTCAACCGTGACCTTCGCGGTAGACATAGCAAGAGACCAGCAAATGCTTGGGGGTACATGGGTGCCGAGCTGACTGGCCGACTTGCTGGTGCAGAATGCAGACCTAAAATAGCACTACTGTTCGTGTAATACAAATTGTGCCACTGATAAAGCCGTTATGGCAACTTTCATTCGGCACAAACGTACAGCACGTGCGCACATTAAAACGCCTAGCATATGTGCACACACACACACACACACACACACACACACACACACACACACACACACACACACACACACACACACACACACACACAGACACAAGACACACGCGAAAGCGCACGAGCTTTTACATACTTGTGCCTCCCTGAGGCAAGCGAATCTGCAAGATTTCGACGTCTGCCTCTAGAAGCCTCTAGAAGCTTCTAGAGGCTTCTAGAAGCTCTGCGAGCAGGGCGGGGTTTGAGAGAGGGCGGGTAGGGAGCACAGCTTAGCTGCTGACTTGTAGATGGCTCATCGCCTGGCCTGGCCTGGCTGATGACGTTATGTCTGCAGCCAGGCATCGTTCACTTCCCTGTGCCTCGGCTGCCGGAAAGTCCCTACGAACTTAGCTATGTAGAACGGCCGACCGAAACAACTCAAACAAGCAAGTAGTGGCAGAGCTAGAGTGCATGAAAGCCACAGTGGCAAGCCAGGGCATGCCTAGCCTTGCGAAGTGTGTCTCTTCAGAGTCACCAAAGGACGAATTCACTCTCGGGGACATCCGTGTCTTTCCTTGCGCTGGCATGCAGGACTCAGCACTGGCCGTTGCCTGGCTCCAGGCAGCCGATGGTGACAACGCCGAGCGAAAATAGATGCGCTCTCCTGGCAGGCTCAGACATCAGTGAACTTGTTTCGAGCAGAAGCTAGCTTCGAACCAGCTAACGTGTCTACACAGTGTAACGGTTCGGAGTCTAAAGTGGCCTTGTCGTCGGACTGTGGCTAGTGCATCGTTGGCTCTCACTTGGCAGAAAGAGAGATTTCGGAGGTGTGAAGGATGTGAATTGCCTTATGTTAATCGGCGAATGGAAATTTAGCCTACGGAAGCTTATTAATAAGTCGCTGAAAATTTAGCCACCGTCCTTCTATGTATCGGCAGCTTTCTTCATCAATAATACGTAAGCTGTCCATAATAAATAAATAAATAAATACGCGATACAAATCAATATAATATTATTGAGCTGTAAATAATGCACAATCAATTGGCATAAGCTGTAAAGGAAGCAGCAGTACAACAGGAGGGCTTCTGCTTCTTCTGACGACAGCGAGGCTTCGAGCACGAGAGACGACGTTCGAGCCGGCTGCCACCGGCGCCAGCAGCTGGCTCGCTACCGGCTGCTGCTACGCTGTCGATCGAGCAGGCGTCCATCCGTGCCGGGTTCACGATCCATTCAACCAATCGCCTGGCTCGAGCGCAATGACGAGCCGGCCGCCAGCTTCCATGCGCGCTTGCCCGAACCGCCCGGTCGCCCCCTCCCACCCTGCTGCCGACCCAAGCCTGAATCGGCTCAGGGAGCAGAAGCGTGCCAGTGCGGGTCGGAAGAAGGGGCTGCCACCTCAGACGAAACGCAGAGGCTCACAGCGACTAAGGCTTCAGCGGCGCCGGCAGCGACGGCACAAAAGGCAGCGGCTCGGCGTCGGCCGACGGTCCGAGTCCAGCATGGCAGCCGACTGCCCAAAGCTGCCTTGTCAGCTAGTCCAGCAGCCCGATGCACCGCCCAGATGCAACAGAGTGGTGGCCGAGCGGCAGCAGCCGCCGCCGCGCAGCAGCAGCCGGCGCCGGTCGCTGCCTGCGACGTCGGAGTGGCTCGCTCGCGCGGAGCCGGCCTCTACAGCCGAGCCCCAAAAGCTGCTGGCGGCTGGCAAGCACTGCCATCCCGAGCGGCCGAGCCACTCGACGGAGCAGCAAGCAGTGAGCAAGCAGTGAGCGAGCACAGGACGCGAGCCAGCCAGTGAGTGCACCGCCGTGTCGAGCAGGCTCGTGTCAGCTAGTCTGTGGTTGGCTCGGCCGCTGCCTCCACCTCCACCGGCGGATCGAGCTCTTCAGCAGCAGCTCTGCCCTCCAGTGCCCTTCCCTCACTCGGCCAAGCCCAGTCTGGCCGGCCAGAGAGGGCAGGCTTCCATGCACGGTCAGCCGTCTCCTCGCTAGCTCGGCACGAGCTCGGCTCAGAAGCAAGCAGCTGCTGGTACCTGCAGCTGCTCGGAGCTGCTGACCCTTTTCTGTTCGGCGGTCGGGGTCACTGCGGCTGCACTGTGGCCAGAGAGGCTAGCTGGCAGTGACTGCATGCCGTCTCTGCCGGCAGCCCGTCGTCGTCACGACGACGACGACCACCACTTCCTTTGCATGCTTCCTGATGTGGGCCTCAAGCGCTAGCAATTCCCGGCAGCGGTGACTGCAAGCACAGCTGCAATAGGAATGCACCGAGATGGGGGCCCTACTGCGTGTTCATGAATGGCTGTCGCGGCGGGCGGCAGCAGGTGGCGGGCAGCTGGCTCCCATGCAGAGGCTCGTGCTGTGCTCTCCCTGACGCTAGCCCTGTTGGCTGGCCAGTTTCGTTGATCGGGCGATCACCACGCTCCTTTCATCGATCGATCGATCAATCAATCGATCGGTTGATCGATCGACCTCGATGTCAGCTCGGCGCATTTAGCGAGTGCAAATGAATGGAAAGGGCAGATGGAATGAAAATGGAAATGCAGGATTTTACCAGGGGGCGGCTGATAGCACTGGTGCCTGAGCTCATGCTTAGGCTCATGCCTGCGTCTCCGCTCGCTCGGAGCCCTCGCGGTCCTGGTCACGGCCAAGCCTGCCGAATAAGGGAATGCCGGAGGCTGACGAAGCCTGAGGAGGGCGAGTATGTGACACTTTTCACGCCACTCGACACACTTTGCTCGTACGTCTGATAGACTTCAGGCTTGATCGGAGAGCCGTTCAGTCAACCCTGAAAGAATGTCCTTAATGCTGAAAAAGCTCTGAATGCAGCCAGTGAGCAATCGCCAGTATGTGGTTAGTAGCAGTTGGCAACTGCCGGCAGCAATTTAGCTCGGTTGCCCCCAGTCCAGAACCTAATGCCACCAATCATCATCGATCTCTATATGGCATCTCTATCTGTATGGAATTTATGGCTCGGTTCGGCTTGCTGGCGGCTTATTCTGTTACCAGCGGGTGATTTATCTGAGAAGAAGGAGTCTTTTTGATGGCACCGATAGCCTTTCTTTTTTTTTATCAGTGCCTGCTCCAATCCAAGATGTGATCATGATCTGTCCCTACCAAGAGCAGCTGCATGCTGATGACACAGGCACTAGGCGAGGGAGGCAGAGTGACCAGTTAAGGAATATCTGAAGCAGCAGCAGCTACTCGATCAGTGGCATCAGGTTCGGGAGGGCATCTGAATGCTTTACCTTTTAGAGTCAGCAACCTTCCATGAGGCTCGGTCTGCTCAGCATCACAGTGCCACTTTCCTCGTGCCCGGTTCAACTAGGCGCCGTGCGTGCAGGAGAACAAGGAGGAGGAGGAATGAAGAAGGGAGAGGGGTGTACATTTATCACCTATGTATGCGACTTAGGCGCGAATTCGATCGAATTGCTCTCCCGAGCGTGTTGTGTGTAGGCAACTAGTGCTTTATCAATAGAAGTAAAGTAAAAAAAAAACAGATTCAAAAACCTACTTACAGAGCAATGGAAGAATGCCTGGGACCTTTTCAACTTGCCTGCAGTGGGCAATGAATAGTTGCATGGCATAAGGCTCAAACCCATGCCGAGGGTCGTGTAGAGTGAGAACGGTAGCGATGGCAGCTCGGAGCCAGCTGCCGGTTATAAAGATGTGCTCAAGTGTGTGCACGTGCACACAGCTGAGCTCAGTTTTGACAATTGCGCATTAGTGCAAGAGGAATGTAATGCAGATGGATGAATAGGAGGACGAGGACGAGAAGGAGAAAGAGGAGTAGGAGGACGAGGAAGAGAAGAAGGTTTTGTCGCTCACTTTTAGGTCTCTTCATTCTATGGCTCCAGCCTATCTTTCAGAGATACTACCCCATCAGGCAAAGCATCGTACCACTCGCTTTTCGGAATCCAACAGTCTAGAAATACCTCGTACAAACCTTAAATCCTTTGGAGACCGTGCATTTAGCTCGTATGCTCCCACAGCCTGGAACTCCCTCCCGACCTGCATCAGAACATCCCCTGACCTGACCACATTTAAAAGAAACTTAAAAACATACCTATTTAGGACAGCATTTAGTGGGTCCTTGTGATTCGTCCTCGATGTGCTTATGCGTGCTGACACTGTTCATGCTGCCACTAACCACATTTGCATGCTGACCCAGTGCATGTAACCCCTAACCATGTTATTCATTTTGTTTGTTTTTCAAGCATGATTTTACTTACTATTCTATTGCGTATCACTTTGCAGCAAATGTAAAGCGCCTAGAAAGAGATTAAGTTCTCTGAGGGCGCTTTATCAAGTGCAATATTATTATTATTATTATTATTAAGAAGAATGCGGAGGAGAATGCGGAGCAGGAGCAAGGAGGTAGTACTCTTGCGCACACATTCTTAATTGCTTCATTTGCAGCATATGTACAGTGCCTAGACATATATTTAGTTCTCTTTTTGATATATAAAAATTAATAAATACATTATTATTATTGCTGTTGTTATTATTTTTATCCCAATATCACGATGCATTGCCAATGCTAGCTCACCGATACTCATGCACTGCCTGCCAATGTGTCAGGTGACTTTTCAAAAGCCAGTCTCACATGGCATTCACTAAGTGTATACTAGCTGATTCTACAGCCTCTTTAGTATAGCGACAGAAGAGAGCCTTTACGGCTACCACCACTGCTCGCAGTGGCAATAAAGGATCGCCCACCACAGGAATCGACCCGCGACCTAGGTCGAGAAAAGATCGAGGTCGTGAAAAGCAAGCGCGATATCTAGTGCTCCATCACGGCTAACGGCTGTGACATCCTGCTCCACCTGAACGAAAGTGCTTTCTAATGGCTGTGAGAGCCCACGAGGTAAGGTGCTTGCTCTTTACGACCAAGGTCGTGGGTTCGAATCCTGCAGTGGGCGATCCTTTATTGCCAACTGCGAGCAGCAGTGACAGCTGTTAAGGCTCTTCTGCTGCTATATAAACGAAGCTATTCAATCGGCATATATATATATATATATATATATATATATATATATATTGTATATATATTTGATCATAAGCAACATTTGTTTCTCGGCCTCATCACTGGAGCTGACTTATTGTCAAACCTTTACATCAGAGTCACTCGCCATCAGTATCACTTTTAACGAGTTCGAGGGTGCCAATTTTAACGAGTCTTCAAAAAATTTGCAGTAGTCCATCAATTCTGGGAGTACTTCTTAGATCAATTAATATTTTCGTGTCGAGTGCAAAGTAAATTCTCAATATATGCACTTGCACGTACAAGGTGTAAGCATATAACATTATACAGTGCTGGCTCAGAAATTAATGCACACTGAGGATCAAGATTTAACTTCAGATATTTCAGGATTTCATGGACAACAGGCCAAAAGAATTTACCCAGAACGTAAGATTTACATGAGATACCAATATTTTAATAAATCGCACCTTGCTTCGACCATTTTTTCTTACCAGGTGTACAACATGTGCAATAAGGCTGTTTTTGCAGTATCCGGTGCCAATTCTGGCTTCCAACATAAGCACCATTTTCGACGGATATTATTTTTTAGTGCTAGCCTGTAGTGTTGGCCGTCGGAGCACTACAAAGTAAAACTTACTAGATACATCAAGTATCTCGCTTTCTAAAAATGCACCTCAATGACCATATCGGGGCATTTTTTCAGCAAAAATCAAGAGTTTAAAGGATGCTGTGTTGAGCATGCATGGTCATATGCTTGAGATGGTTCGAAGAGCTGAAAGAAATGGATAACTCTGGAAGAGAAAAACCGTCCAACAGCATTTTCTGATAAACAATAATAATAATAATAATAATATTGCACTTGATAAAGCGCCCTCAGAGAACTTAATCTCTTTCTAGGCGCTTTACATTTGCTGCAAAGTGATACGCAATAGAATAGTAAGTAAAATCATGCTTGAAAAACAAACAAAATGAATAACATGGTTAGGGGTTACATGCACTGGGTCAGCATGCAAATGTGGTTGGTGGCAGCATGCACAGTGTCAGCACGCATAAGCACATCAAGGACGAATCACAAGGACCCACTAAATGCTGTCCTAAATAGGTGTTTTTAAGTTTTTTTTAAATGTGGTCAGGTCAGGGGATGTTCTGATGCAGGTCGGGAGGGAGTTCCAGGCTGTGGGAGCATACGAGCTAAATGCACGGTCTCCAAAGGATTTAAGGTTTGTACGAGGTATTTCTAGACTGTTGGATTCCGAAAAGCGAGTGGTACGATGCTTTGCCTGATGGGGTAGTATCTCTGAAAGATAGGCTGGAGCCATAGAATGAATGAAGAGACCTAAAAGTGAGCGACAAAACCTTGAAGTCAATCCGTTGCTTGACTGGTAACCAGTGCAGGTCGGCGAGAAGTGGAGTAATGTGGCAACTGCGACGCTCACGACAGACACGCCTAGCTGCAGAGTTTTGCACCAGCTGCAATCGCCTGATCGCACATGCTGGTAGGCCAGTAAGCAGTGAGTTGCAGAAGTCGAGACGAGATGTCACGAATGCATGGACCAACTTGGACGTGGTATCCTTATCTTAACAAGCCATAATTTTAGCAATGTTATGAAGCTGAAAATAGGCTGATTTGACTGTGGAGCTGATGTGGTCGTCTAACGAGAGGTCGCTTTGGAATATGACACCTAGATTTCGAGCTGATGCAACTGGAGATATGCTGGCAGGGCCAATTTTGAAAGTCAGCCTTTCCAATTTCTGAATAACACTAGGTTTGCCCATAACTAGTAAGTTAGTTTTATCATCGTTTAGTTTTAGAAAATTTGCTGCCATCCATGATCGGATGTCATCAATGCATGCAGCAAGTGAGTTGAGAGAATTTGAGGTGCTCGAAGGCTGGGAGGGATCAAAGCAAAGGTACAACTGAGTGTCATCCGCATAGAAGTGAAAGCCTAGATTGTGCTTGGCAATCACATCAGCGAGAGGGAGAGTATAAACGGTGAAAAGGACCGGACCTAGCACAGAGCCCTGAGGTACTTTATATTTTAGAGGTACTTCAGATGATCTTTGTCCATTCACGTCAACACTCTGGAGTCTCCCACTGAGATAGGACCTGAACCACTGCAGAGCAGTGCCAGTGAAGCCCAGGCGAGATGAGAGGCGCTCTAGAAGTACTTTGTGATCGATGGTATCAAAAGCTGCCGAAAGATCGAGCAAAACAAGAAGAGACACTCTACCCATGTCTGCATTCCTAAGTAGGTCGTTGTATACCCGAAGCAATGCTGACTCTGTGGAGTGATTAGCTCTAAAGCCAGACTGGAACTTACTAGCAAGGTGTGAGGTTTCGATATAGGAGTTCAGCTGGTCTGCCACGACCCGTTCCAGTGTCTTTGATAGGAATGGTAGAAGGGAGACTGGGCGGTAGTTGCTCAAGTTCTCTTGGTCTAGTGTCGATTTCTTGAGAAGTGGCCTTACTACAGCTTTTTTGGAAGTTGCTGGGACATGACCTGAGGCTAATGACATAATAATGATGTTAGCTATGCATGGCAGCAGCAGATCAATGCAACGTAGTAGCAGAACAGTGGGAATAGGGTCCAGAGGACTTGTTGTCTTCTTTGATTGAGATACGAACTTCAGGACTAGATCACTAGTGACCTGCTTAAATTGAGACATTGAGGTGCAACCAAGAATCGGGGAACAGCATTCTAGTGGAGATGTTGTCATAGCAGGGATGGATACCCTGATCTTGTCTATCTTCTGCTCGAAGAATCGAGAGAAGCGATCGGCTAGATCATCACAAGGATCATCAGGTAAGGAGCTAATCTGGGAGCGGTTGAGGAGATGGTTTATCGTCGACATCAGCATTTTTGGATTGAGCATCTGTGATTTAACAATGTTTCTATAGAAGCTAGACTTGGCCTTTGCTAGGATCGATTGGGAACAAGGAACTAAAATATAACTTTTAATTATTTTCTAGGTCTTAATCTCACGTTGGATAATTCACTCACTAAATTAAAATAATTTATTAAGATTTCAATGAAACTTTTAGTGCTTGCAGATCATTGCGGTTTAGGCATCTCAGGTGTTCTCCAGACTTCTAAAGAAGTTTTTTATGGTCCCTGCAGTTCTTTTTCTCATCAGGAACCAAAAGTGGCTGCTGGTGTTTGCTCTAATGGCACAACCGATTTCTAGTTGAGTTTCGAATAATGTCAGTTCAAGTTTACTCAAGAACAAAACCAAATGTCTCAAACCTTGAATATTTCATAACTAGCTCCAGAAAGTGTCGCTAAAATGCTTTTTCTTAGGAGATACCTGGCACAGCCTATGTCTATTGAATAAGCTAAACTATCGGCTACTCGAACAGCCTCGTTTATGTAGCTGCAGAAGAGCCTAAACGGCTATCAACACTGCTTGCAGTGGGCCGTAAGGGATCGCCCACTGCAGGAATCAAACCCACGACTTGACTCGTGAAGAGACATCTTACCTCCTGTGCTGATATCCAGTGCTGAGAGACTGTAGTGCACTAATAATTTGGACTTAAATGGAAATACATTTATTCATGGGTGCTTCTGATTGCTGCAATGAGTATGGGTGCAGCGATTACGACTTGTTTGCTGTTGCGTTTGCATTTGAGGTGCGAGTTCTGCCAGTATTAGTCTTCGGTCTACAAGTGCTAGCAATTGCTTGTGCTTGTCGAAAAGAAGCCGAGTTAAGAATCGGAGCAGCTACAGCATGTTTGTACCAGACGGATGGAAGAAGAGAGGTGGGAGAGAGGATTTAGTGAGCACGAGACAGAAATCAGCAGCAACTCTTTGGTAACCTGTTTTCTAGGTTTGCAATGCTTCCTTACTGTTAGGGTGATTCAATGACTCTTGTCTTTTTCCAATTGCCCATTTTCAGATGCCCAAAGCTAAGTCAGGCAAGTCTTTCCGGTCTTTCTTGCATTCCTATGTAACGATTCACTCGGAGAATCGTATGTCAGATTCGCACGAGTCCGACTTTCGACAAGCGCTAGCTTAACATGAAACCAACGAGCTTTGGCTGCATAGAGGAATCCAACAGCATCCGGCAAGCCTGGTTGTGGGTTAAGACTTATGCTCATTGTATAGTACCGTCATGTCTGTCTGTCCGCTAAGACTTGTCTTCATTATTTTGCAATACTCTGACAGTTATTCGACTTAGTAGAACGAGTTTAGTTTAATTGCTAGCAATAATAATAATAATAATAATAATAATAACAATAATAATAATACATTTGATCAAGTGTCCTTAAAGAAGTGAAAGCCTAGATTGCGCCTGGCAATCGCATCGTCTTCATTCATATTCATATTTTTACATGTTTTTTCCAAAGCATCTTTTGGAGTATTTTTCGCAATTTTGATAGCAGAGCACCAGGTTTTGCTCGCATGGATCTTCGAATTCGTACACAATGGCCATTGACTTTCCTGCTGCCAACTGTGGTACATCTTTTTCCAGCCGTCATGAGCTGCTACTTCCATGCTACTTTACACTGCGCTGACTGCTCTGCTTACACAGCTATGCTTCTCACTTACTCTTTGTTTCGTGTGATGAAGTCTGTTTTCTACCCAATGCATGCCTAAAGGCGCTTAGGCTTTCGTGAGCTATAGAAAACTCACACGTGCAGACCCACATGGTCTTTGGCTTTGCACCATCACGGAACTAGTTGTGCTGTCAAATTCTCGGGGCAATTTTCCCTGTCAATTGTCGTGCCGTAAGATCGTGTGAGTCGGAGCAGCCGCATGATGGCTCGGTCGCACAGGTCGGTCGAGCCATTGAGACTTAATCTCTACCACTGTATTTGCCAGTCTTTGTTGGCATGGTCGTGGAAACATCTTCGTGACTCTGTGAGGCATCAGCGGAGAGAGCCGCCCAACGGCTTGCATGCACGAGAGCATGCTGCATCTGGAGCATTCACCCAGTGCCACTCGCGGAGCGGAAGCCGCCCTCGTTCTCGCGGAGCGGAAGCCGCACGGGTCTCGGAATTGTGCAACTCTTTCGAGACGTCTCAACGTTTGGGTTCGCTGGTACTCCGAGGAGGCCACAAAGCAAGTGACAGCGCACTGGCTGCTCCTTCCTCTCTGAGCGCTTGCTGATGCTGGCGGCCAATACACTCGGCACTGCTGCAGCAGCTGATGGTGGTGGCTCAAGTCACGGCTAGCTGCCCAACCGCATTTCATTTCACAGAAAGGGCATTGCTGAGGCCTGAAATTATTGGAAAGATTGCTGAATACACACTCCCCTGGACTCCAGCATTAGCTGTGCCGGGGGGGGGGGGAAGCCGTGGCTGTGGGCAAATGCAGCCTCTAGAGAGGCAGTAGGCAGAGGTCATCGAGCAAGAATGCGATGCATTCGCGTTCGAATGAGCCCTTGGGTCCTGTTGAGCAGCCTGGCCTTTACCTCTGTGGTAAGCCGTGATGGCACACTAGGTAAGGTGGTTGCTTTTCACGGCTTCGGTGCCGAGGTCGTGTGTTCGCATCTTGCCGTGGGCGATCCTTTATTGTCGCTGCTAGCGGTGGTGACAGCCGTAAAGGCTCTTCTGTCGCTATACAGAAGAGGCTGTTGAATCAGCTAGTATCTAAGCTGAGTGTCTCAGCGACAAATGCATGCAAGACAGATGGGCTCTGCGTGGAGCCGCTCTCGACAATAGCATGATTGGGCCGGCAGAAGCTGCATGCAAAAGTACTTGTAAGTATTACGTGAATTACACTCAGGGGCAGATCAAAGTGAATGAAAAAACTCATGAGCATCCACCAGCACCGAAAAGCACACACACACACACACACACACACACACACACACACACACACACACACACACACACACACACACACACACACACATAGACGAGAGTGATTTAATAGAGTGCATGTATGACCATGTGGTGTAGCCCATGGGTACGATTTCGTCGAGTAACTGATCAATGTCACACCTCAACAAATGCATCTAGCGATTCACAATAAAAGTGCCTACATTAAATACTTAAATATTTTAGTCTTTTATGAGAATGGAGGTTAGATTGCAGAATTAGTTATCAGCATGATTAGGTAAAACATACATTTTCTTAAGCAAATATGATTTTGTTCATTTAAGACTAACCTTTTAGCTGTAGGTATTGCTGTGTTCTGGTTTATTACTGGTTAATGGTTTTATTGGTTCATGGGTCATATGGGTTTATGGTTGAATGAGTTGTGTGAGTCACTGCCAGGGCAGGAGAGGAGAGTGAGAAGCAGGACAGAGAGGAGAGCGGCTGTTCGGTGTAATGCTACAAGCGTTGACAAAATGCACCAGCATTGAAGCCCCCCTCGGTGTCCGCATTTCGTCGTTTCTGTACCGGCACGTGCTTGGCGTCAGAGCGTCAGCTTACAGGTACATCAGCCATGTTTTGGAAAGTAAGTACATTCTAGATGTATCCCTGTCTTGCTTGTAAAAGCTAAGCTTTTGGGAAGTAATTGCCATTTTCTAAATTTTTGAGGCACAGGTATTTGCAAAATGACACTTACTATCCAAGAAAAAGTAAGTATACAGTTAAATGCTGCTACATATCACTTTTGCTTGCATGCATACACACTCTGGCTTTACACTGATGAAAGCAAATTTAATTTGACCACATTGAATTTAAATACATTTATGAGACTGAACGTTTAAAGTGATCATTTCCGTCATGCCTCATTCCATCCACCTCATGCCTACCTGTCTGAATGCAAGCATAATGTCAAATTCAAGGTACACGTGCAGGCAATCGCCATAGCCGTGAAACTATGGCACTGACTGGTGGTTGCATCTCGCTGTCTTGTATTTGGTGGGCCGTGATAGCTCAGGGGTTTCAGTGCTCGCTCTTCAAGACCTAGCTAATGAGTTCAAGTCCTGCAATGGGCGATCCTTTATTGCCTACTGCAAGTAGTGGTGATATATAGTGATTTAACACAATTTGTTTAGCGCCTTAAGAGAATCCCTATTCCAGCGTTTCGCAAATGCCACGAGGCTCGAGCCTACGACCTAGGTCGTCAAATACATTCACCTTGACCTAGCCTTGACGGCTCTTCTGCTGCTATACAAAGGAAGCTGTTGAATCAGGTCATCCTTTTTTATTCACAAATAAGCTGTTACCATGGTGGATTTATGTGGGTACTCGATAAGTACTAATTACTACGTACGGACCAGTAAGAATGAAGTAATGTGACTATAAAGAATCCGAGAGCCAGGTGTGTATATATATGCATGAGTGGTTCGTGGCTGGACTGCTGTGAGACATGTCATTGCTTGGAACCTGGAAGAGGTTGATGAGAGAATGAGTTGGGTTTTGCAACTGGCTTTGAATCAGGGCTTTCTACTGTGCCATCGTCTCAACCAGTCACGGATCTCTAAAGGCATGCGGTTGCTAGCATACGCAGTCATATGCGCAAGTGAGGATACAGGCTGCCATCTTCAAAGCAGCTCTTTTTGTGTGACGTCATCGCCGTGGCTCTCTTGCCATCGTTGGCTGCTGGTCTAGGCAAGAGCGATTGTGCTCCAAGGCAGCCAGCCTCACACACTCACGAAGCTACACGAGCTACATTGGGCCGAGTGCATTGGGCCACTGCTGCAGTCGCCCTATAATTCTTTGTTTATTTTCATTGAGTATGTGCCATGCACGGTCAGCTGCATGCCTGTCCACAGTAACCGCAGTTGAGAGCTAAGATAAGCAACTGCCAACTGCTGAGAGATACAGAGAGATACAGAGAGAGAGACAGAGAGAGAGAGAGAGAGAGAGAGAGAGAGAGAGAGAGAGAGAGAGAGAGAGAGAGAGAGAGAGAGAGAGAGAGAGAGAGAGAGAGAGAGAGACAGAGAGAGACAGAGAGAGAGAGAGAGAGAGAGAGAGAGAGAGAGAGAGAGAAAGAGAGAGAGAGAGAGAGAGAGAGAGAGAGAGAGAGAGAGAGAGAGAGAGAGAGAGAGAGAGAGAGAGAGAGAGAGAGAGAGAGAGAGAGAGAGAGAGAGAGAGAGAGAGAGAGAGAGAGAGAGAGAGAGAGAGAGACACAGAGAGAGACAGAGAGAGAGAGAGAGAGAGAGACAGAGAGAGACAGAGAGAGAGAGAGAGAGAGACAGAGAGACAGAGAGACAGAGAGAGATATGGAGAGAGACAGAGAGAGAGGGAGAGACAGGGAGAGATACATAGACAGAGAGAGAGAGAGAGAGAGAGAGAGAGAAAGAGAGAAAGAGCATGAACAAAGAAGTCTCTGCTGGGATGCTCTTGGGGCATGCCAGGCAGGTAGGCGATCAGCTGGAATGAGCTGAGCGGCTCCCTCCTCCTCCTCCGGAGTTGCTGGGAGGAGCAGCTGTGTGCAATGATTAGCTGACCGGAAGAGAACCGAAGGCTGCAGCTGCAATTTTTGCCAAGCCACTATTAGCCATAAAGAAAGGTAACCGCAGCATGACGGCGTTCAAGCCACTAAGTGGTCAACCGTGGGTCTGCCACCGAGGCTAGCTCTGGCTGGGTAGCTTGAGAGAGGCTTTCTCAATGCAGACAGGATCAATTAAGCCTATGCTGGTGGGCAAGTAGGCTGGCAGCAGCCAAGGTCGCTGCTGGCTGGCTGGCTGCAGGCAATGCACCGGCACCAGCCCAGCAGCACGTGCGGGTGTACTCGGTGTACCACGCCAGCTTGCTTCTAGCAAGCCGGCGTGCTCCTCATGTTTGACCACTTCAAATGCTCTTGCCTGCTACTCCAATCCGGCTCAAAGCCGGAAAAACCTTACCTGTGGAGCTGACAAATTTTATCGAGTTTTCTGTTCTGCCTATCAGCCCAGTCTTGCAGCTCTTTTCAATAATAGAAAGAAATGGTGCACTTTTGTCCCACCAAACAGGCTAAATCAAAATATCAGCTGCTGAGATGCCCTGCTATGCCCTACTCACCCTGTAACCGTTAACCTTCATTCTCCTGCCTTGGTCCATCTATCGGTGCGATTTTCTAATCAGACATGCATCGTATCACCCATTCTTCTATTGCAAGTGGTTTAGTTGTGCCGCTGATCTAACTCAAATCGTTTGAAGACCGTGCCTTCGGTTCGTAGGCTTGCAATACGTGGTGAACTCACTACTGACTATTATGACGTCTCCTGACTTGACAACATTAAAAAAAAGAAGCTTAAAGACCGGCTGCTCTTCGAAACAATTGCTCTATCCATCATAATGAATTGTTCCTGACCTGCTAATGTGTGCTGAAAATGTGTGCACCATCCCTAACCGATAGTCATTTCCCTTCAAGTGCAAGCAAAGTGTCTAGAACAAGATTTAGTCCTCTTAGGGTGCCATGCAAATGTGCAACTAGTATTATTACTACTATTCATTGTGACAATGCGAGTGAGTGGCAATTCCATTAGGCCGGTATCTTGTCGAAGAGGTGACGATACTTTGCGGCATAGATTCGAGCATAGACTTGAATGCACAATTCATCTTGGCAGTGCTACTAGTGCTGTGCATACAACCTACTCACACCGGAAGCCTTGAATGGATGCAAGAAAGCTCATTGGCCCGTCTGCACAACGATTGGCTGCCCCGGGTCAAATGCCTCGGCAAGTCCCCTCTGAGACACGATTCTCTGGCAGCCAGTGTCATCATTTTCAAAGGCATGTTTAGTGCACGCTGCACCACTGACAAGCAAACCGAACGTTTTTTCTTCTTCTGGAAACGAATTTGACCGGCAGCCAGCACCACTATAGCTTCCAAGGGCTTCTCACTGCCGGAAGGCAAAGAGTCTTGGCAGACGGTGCCACCTTTTCTTGTTCCGCGAAGGCCGCCTTGCTAGTCACGTAATCCTGAAGCAGGTACAGCTGTGGGTGCCCTCTGAGACTATCATTTTGTCTGCCACGATTAAGACTTCATCCGAAGAGCATCTGCAGCTTGGCACCGAGCTAGCAGTTATAGGCGCACACAATCATTCACGCAGTGCGTCCAGTGTCGGCATGGGCGCGAGGGTGGACATTCACAGCCGAGATTTTAAAGTGCCTTGTTAAACATTGAACGTAAAGTAGTCTCGGTAGTTCAATAGGCCGAGCTCTTGTATATATTAGCCCTTAGAGGGCTGCAGCTGTATTGTCTCCCACCACGAGGCAAGATTCCGTTTTGGCGTCAGTCCCGCTGCCGAGGCAGGCCTCTGGTCGCTTTGTATTTAAATGTAAAATTAGGCTGCATATTTTAAATAAATAAATAAATAAATAAATATATATATATATATTAAATGTTATATTAAATATATACAGTATATTATATGTACATCATATATACTATATGTATTATACTATAATATATATATATATATATATATATTAAATGTGAAATTAGGCTAAAAGTCAGGAGGCGGCTTTTGTACGAGCGATGGCTTGCAGCTCCTCACAGTGGCTGCAGCAGTTCACAATAGCTGCAGTCGCTTGGCTGGTGCAGCAGCTGCCCGGGACAGTGCTTGGCCGACCTTCGGTGGCAGTGCTTGCCAGTCTACGGTGGGCGTGGGTGGTGCAAGTAAGGTGACAGACCCACCCCCTCGATAGCCAGTGCCGAACCCACATCCCTCACAGCACATTCCTTAAGAGGCTCCTCCGGAGGGCATTAATTAGCTCGGAATCGGAGGCAAGAAATTAGGGTGACAAATAGCTACCTAGTGAGGCAATGAAATCTCAAGGGTAGGTCTCGACCATGGTGAAATGAAACCCCTGGGAGACAGAGTCGTCCATTGTACTGCATACCTGCTCATGGTCACCGAACAACCTGTACTCGGGCATGCTCAGTACTTGGGCATGCTTAGTTACACGAGCAGTCAGGTCAGCTCACGAATGTGGCAAGCAAGTGCATGTAAGCGAGTGCACGAGGGCTTGCTTCGTGTTACAGACTGAGGCGGTCGGCTTGAAGTCCGAAAAGATAGGCAGACATTAGTCCTTGAGCCTTAGATATAAGTCGGAACCATTGTACTGAGACGCGGGTTTTGTGCGTGACCAGACGAAAGCCCGGTAGCTACGGTAGGATGTGCCTACGAATGGCTTAAGAGGGTAATCTGCCAGTTTCTGTGGCATCTCTGTTTTAGAGCCGGAAACACACTACTGCTCTCTCTCTCTCTCTCACTCTCTGTGTGATCTTTGTATGCGTGCCATTCTGGCGACCATTGCAGCTCACGAAACCATCCCTGTGAAGTCAGAAGCTACACGAGCAGAAGATGGCAGGAAGGGGGGCAGGTCGGGGTGAAGGTCGGCGTGGCCAAGCGGCTGCCGCTTCGGCCTCTTTCCTGCAACTGGCATGAATGAATGAAATGGTAAGGGCGGCACGACTCATAGCTGGCTAGCTAGACCTTCTGTCGGTATAGGTGCTGCTGCTGGCTGTGGTTCGTAAGTGCCAGGCTTCATTAAGGCTGCCTAATTATTGCCGTCTCTGCCCTCCCAGCTAGCGGCATTCAGCAAAGGCTGCTTTGGAAGAGTCAAGTCGGTGCCGTCGATTCGCCTGCAGACAGGAGGCGCAGAGACTTCTAAGCTGCTCATTTTTTGCTCCCAGTCTTTTAGGCCTCTTTGAGAGACAGGAAATCGCGCCGACTGCACCTCTGCTGTTGCAGTGGCAGCTGCGACTGCCACTGCTGCCGCTGCTATTGCAGCTACCACTGGGGAATGCTGGGATAGCCAGGGGCAGGCAGGTACCCACTAAGCTAGCTTACCCACTTGCCTAGCCTGATGGGAACAAGGGAAAATAAACCCAGTTGCCCCTCTCGACGTTTGACTCCTTGCATACTAGCCTAGGGGTTATGCGTGTGCACTTAACGAACCGGGTCGTGGGTTCGAATCCTGCAGCAAACAATCCTTTATTGCTTGCTGTAAGCTGTATGATAGCCAAACATGCTCTTCTTGTGCTAGATATATGAAGCCCCTGAATCAGCCGACACTCACTTTTACTTGCAGTGGCTGTACGATGTTGTGCAATAATTTACAGGATTCCCTACTATATGGCACCCAAGCAGTGCTTGCTACACTGGCCGAGGATCTGTTCGCATGCTTGAGTGGTTCACTGCTCTTATCTATCATGGCGGCATACGCTTGCACCGCATTGGCATTGCGAGCACGACCAAAAGCCAGCCGGAGTGAGCAGAGAGAGAGAGAGAGAGAGAGAGAGAGAGAGAGAGAGAGAGAGAGAGAGAGAGAGAGAGAGAGAGAGAGAGAGAGAGAGAGAGAGAGAGAGAGAGAGAGAGAGAGAGAGAGAGAGAGAGAGAGAGAGAGCAGAGAGAGAGAGAGAGAGAGAGAGAGAGAGAGAGAGAGAGAGAGAGAGTGTGTGTGCGCGTTGCTCTGCTGCAGGGAGCTCGGAGCGGCCGGGAGCTCGGAGGAGAGAGAAGAGCCGAGGCTCTAATTCTGCTGCTCTGCTCGGTCTGTTGTACCGTGTTGGATGAGCCAGAGCCCTCTGTGGTTCTAGGCAATTGACGGCAGATGGCATGGGTTGAACAGACCGTGCTACCAGATCTATCTGCGAGATCTTGACTGAATTCGTGGCTTGCGCCTGGAACTCACTGAGGCTTACGGTACAAGTAATAGCACAAGCAGCAGTAGCACTGGGTCTTAGACCAGCAGTGCTTAGTGGTTGCACTTAAACATTCGGGTCATTAATTTTAGCCCACTCGAAGGGACCCTTTTCATTGTTCGCTGCAAGCAGGATAAAAGTAGTTAAGACTGTTCTTTGGCTATAGAAATGAGGCTCTTGAAGAATCAGCCACTCCATACTTAGTAGTAACAGCAGCAGTAGTAGTGGTAGCAGTACCAACCAAGTGGTAGTAGTTGAAGCAGCATAGTAGCAGAAACACTGTGCCAATGCCGCAATAAGCGCCCAAGGGATAGCAGAGCAAATTCGATAAGGTATTCCCTTGTCCCACTCCTCGTGTTATCAGTAGAGCTGCAGAATGTAGGACATTCCCCCCCCCCGACATTTCTCTCCCCCATAAGACATTTCTTCCTATGTTGGTAAATGTATAACTAAGAATACAGATGTATATATATATATGTATATATATATATATATATATATATATATATATATATATATATATATATATATTTGTATATACATATACAATGAATTTCATGTTCTATTGAAATAAAATAAACTCAGTATAATATGATGTTTAGTTGATTTCGTATGACATATTCACTGGTTGGCCTTGCACAACACAGCTCATTCGACTAGTCTAATCAAAAAAAACTATACTTTGATGTTTTTCTCAATAAATTACTGATAGGCCAATCAGATCAATCACGAAAACGAGCAATAAAAAGGTGCAAACAATCACGGTACCCCCAGGGTGAAAATGTCGGGGGGGGGGAATGTGGGGGGGGAATGTGGGGGGGAATGTGGGGGGGGGAATGTCGGGGGGGGGGGGGGGCCCCCGGCAGAATTTCCGTCCATTGAGCTGCGTTGAGGATAAATAAATAAATAAAATTCACTTGTATAGCACCTTAAGAGAACTTAATCTCTGGTCATGGGCTTCACATATGACACAGGGCTCGAGACCACGACCTTTGTCACAAACTATATTCACCTTGACCTTGGCAGAGGCGAGTATCTTAACCACTGAGCCAAACCAGCATGGCATACACAGCTGCTAGGAGCCTGATGTTATAAATCGGCTTTCTCACTGGCCAGCACAATTGACAGCCAGCAGTTAATAAATGTGTAGCCCAGCCATCGGCCGGATTGTTGATGCCAAGCATCTCAAAGGGATTTTGTCGTGCTGCAAACGAAAAAGATACAGAAAGAAATGCCCATGAACTTGAGTTGAACCCACGACCTAGCAAACCAATGTCATTTCTCATACCAACTCAATCATTTAGATCAACAAACCAAGCTTGCCGGTCGGCTGGTAGGGAGTTGCACGTGTTTCGACAGATACACAGAGAAATTGAGATTGAAATACAGGTCCATCAAATCAGAATGACTTTCAAAAGAAAGTTAAAGCAAAGAGTGAAAGTTGAGGTGGAGAAAAAGAGCAAAGTTGAAGAGGTCCTAAACGAAGCAAGTGTAAGACAGAGAGGCAGGCAGACAGGCCGGCAAGCAGACAGGCAGACAGATAGAAAGAGAGAAAGTTTGATAGCAAAAACGTTTTGGTGATTTAACAGCCTCATTTTTAGAGAGGGAGAGAGAAAGTGAGAAAGAGAGAGAGAGAGAGAGAGAACGAGAGATTAAAAGAGATTAAGAATAGAGGCTGTTAAATAGAGAGATCGATAGACAGGGAGACAGGGATAGAAACAGAAAAATAAAGACAGACAGAATCAAAGATACAAACAGATATAAAGATGAGAAGTTTGTAGAAGAACAGGTAGTGAGTAGCGTGGCATCCAGCAGCAGCCAGCAGCAGTCAGCAGCAGCAGCCAGCTCAATTGCCAGCAACAGCCTGCTGCAACAGCCAAATAGCAGCATCCAATAGCAGCAACCAGCAGCAGCCAGCTGCAATAGCCAGCTGCAGCAGCCAGCAGCAGAAGCAAATAGCAACAGCCAGCAGCAGCAGCCAGTAGCAGCAGCCAGCAGCAACGGCCAGCAGCAACGGCCAGCAGCAACAGCAAGCAGCAACGGCAAGCAGCAAGCAGCAACGGCCAGCAGCAAGCAGCAACGGCCAGCAGCAAGCAGCAACGGCCAGCAGCAAGCAGCAACGGCCAGCAGCAAGCAGCAACAGCAAGCAGCCAATGGCAGCAGTCAGTGGTCAACAGCCAACTGTCAGCTGCCGTCGGCTAGCAGCAGTGCATTGCAAAGAGGGGAGTGGCAAAGCACAGAGAGTGGCTGTTGGGGGCAGTCGGCCAATCCTGTTGTTTTCTTAGAGTAACCGGTAGCCTGCTGCCGAGCCGGTCAGGCGCCGACCGACAGCTGAGGCCCAGCTGCCCTTGATTGATGGCTTCCACAGCTAGGCTCTGCCGGACTGCCGAGCCCGCAGCAGTGAGTACAGCTAGTGCTTCCTGTGGGCGGCTGCTGCTAGCCTGTGGGCGGCTGCTGCTAGCCTGTGGGCTGCTGGCGACAGTTGCCAGAGCAGTCTGGAGGTATTTGGTTTATTACCGGGCTGGGCTTCCTTTAATATTTGAGGAAACTGCTAGGTGGACGGCCTCCCAGGGTGGCTGGCAGAAGCTGCCTGCTTCTCACCCAGCGTGCTGAAGAAGGTGCGGTGGTGCCTGCTGCCATTGCTTCGGCAGCTGGCAATCACCGGAAGGTCGTGGGCTTGCAAGGTATTTCAATCTTGGCAACGAAGCTTCGGGAATCGCTGCTGGTGCTCCATTAATATGCTTCTGCAAAAGTATCATAGTTGTTCACACATACAGATATGTATATATATAAATACATATATTCATTTGTAGCTAGTAGTTGAACCTGCATACTGGCATCTTCAATGCAATTCTGCTGCCAGCAATTATCTTTGCAAGCGATAGACTTAATAAACAGTAGCGTATAGAATTACAAGAGAACTAAATCTCTTGCTAGGAACTTTACTTATGCTGGAAAGCAAGCAGCTCGTCTTGTCGGGCGGTGCTGTCCTTCTGCGCAACATGGTTACGCCAGCAATAAGTGCACCGTAATATTTAAACCAGAAACCTAGAGCTTTAAAAAGATGCTTAATAGTATTAATACGATATGCGCACAGTACTCTAAGAGAAAACTTTCTATGCAGCATGCATGTAAAGGAAACATGTCAATTGCTTTGTGAGTATGTGCACGGTGTCAGCACCACAAGCACATAAAGGACTAATCACCTGGATCGACCGAAGGTTGTCAGTAGCAGGTAGATGTCTCTTTTCTTCTTTTTAAATAGATACAATATAAATATAACTCATTTGTATATCGCGCTAAGAGAACTTAATCTCTATTCAGGCGCTTCACATATGCCACAAGGCTCAAGCCCACGACCTCGAACAGACCTTGGTCGGGGCGAGCACCGTAACCAGTGGGCCTAACCAGCTCTCATTGAGTACAAGGGCTGTCATGACGATAGTCGGAATAGGGAGTTCTAAGATGGCTTTACAAAGATTAGAAAAATTGAAGGCATAGTCTCCGAAAGATTTGAGGGTCGGTTAGAGGCACAGCAAAAGGACTCGAGGAGTCAGAGGAAGGGTAGATTGCTCGGCTGCTCGGCCTGATTAGGAAGGAAGCCTCGCTCCAGAGAGGAAGCCTCACTCCAAAGAGGAAGCCTCGTTCCAGAGACAGACGAGGGCGGCTCACAGTGAAGGACTGAACCTTGAAATCGATCTGCTGCCTGCTTGCCGGGCAGGAGCCATTGCAGACACGTGACAAGTGGTTTCATGCCTCGTTTGCGATGGTCATGCCGGACAAGCATATCGTAGAGTCTAAGATGAATCTCGAATGACAATAATCACGTGACCACATGCAGTGCTTTCACCCCACTAGGTAAGGTGGTTAATTTTCACGGCGTCTGTCTCGAGGGCGTGGGTTCGAATCTTGCGGTGGGTGATTCCTTATCGACGCTGGAAGCGGTGGTGATGGCCGTAAAGGCTCTTCTGTCGCTATAGAAAAGACGCTGTCAAATCAGCTAGCATTTTTTTTAAGTATGGCTGAGTCGACAGGAAACTTCTCTGGCGGTCATTACAATGCTGCTGTACTGTAGAAGTCAGCACTCATTTATTCATTTACTCATTGTGAATGTATTCTCAAGTTAAAGAGCATCAGTAAAGGTCTACAGACTAATTAGTGCTGGACTTTAGGAACAGAAAAAGAAGAATTGAGTTTCTTGACTGTTCACGGAAATCTCCTATCGAACCGGCTATCCTCCAGCACTAGCCTGCTCTTTCTGCTTGTCCAAGCTGTCACCTGTAACACACCTATTTAGGACAGCATTTAGTGGGTCCCTGTGATTCGTCCTTGATGTGCTTATGCGTGCTGACACTGTGCATGCTGCCACTAACCACATTTGCATGCTGACCCTGTGCATGTCACCCCTAACCATGTTATTCATTTTGTTTGTTTTTTCAAGCATGATTTTACTTACCATTCAATTGCATTTCCTTTTGCAGCAAATGTAAAGCGCCTAGAAAGAGATTAAGTTCTCTGAGGGCACTTTATCAAGTGCATTATTATTATTATTACCTATCCAGGCTAGATTGACATGAGTTTGTCTCGCTTGCTAAGGTTCTGCCCAAAAATATATTAAATTCCGATTCTAGGTCTCCATTGCAATGGCATTGAAAGGGGCATATGCTGGGCTGGCTTGGCCCAGTGGTTAAGGTGCTCACCTGGACTGAGGACAAGGTAAATGCATTTGACGACTGAGGTCGTGAGCTCGAGCCTCGTGGCTTCTGTAATGCGCCTAAATAGAGTATAAGTTCTCTTACTATACAAATAAATTAATAATATTATTTATCACTAATATCCGACGTCGATACTTTTTGAGCAGGATCTGTACTAATGACATTGTGTCACCTGCGGTTGGGGAGATGGAGGCCGGCAGCTAGCTAGCTCAGGATTAACAGCATCAGCAACCAAGCCAATGTAATGTAATGTATCTCAGTCTGTAACTCCACAAATTCATAAAGACCCCGTGGGTGTTACACAGGAGATTTTTGTACAGCGCACTCACAGCCTAAGCGGCTTTCGGTACGCATTCGGTAGCCAATGAGCAGCCATTGCTGCTGCTGCTGCTGCTCTGATCCTGGCACAATTTCCTTAGCTCAATCAGCACCAGCAGCAGTCTTGCCGATTCTGCCACTGCCTGTCATGCCGACTTGGAGCATGGAAGCACGTAGTTGGAGAGCCGAGAGCTGCTTGGTACGCTGCACTCCTGTCTGACTGCAGCGACAGTCGAAGTCGAAGAGCTTCGTGGACGACAACCTCCACCTTATCAGCACTTATGCCGTCGGTGGTCAGCCTATCCGAAGTTGGTCAACACATTGATCTCTAGTGAGGCCAGCTGCCTTCCCCATAGACCAGACATGCCAAAGAATACCAAGTGTAATCAAAGACACGGGAGAGATATAGCAAGCTAGAAAGAGAGAGAGAGAGACAGAGAGACCGAGAGAGAGAGAGAGAGAGAGAGAGAGAGAGAGAAAGACAGAAAGAGGTAGATAAAAAGAACAGAGAGAGAGAGAGAGAGAGAGAGAGAGAGAGAGAGAGAGAGAGAGAGAGAGAGAGAAGGAGAAGAAAGAGAGACAGGGAGTCAAAGAGAGGGACAGAGGGGCAGAGAGTGAAGAGAGTGAGACATAGACAGACAAGGGGCCACAGGAGGAGAGAGTGAGAGGGACAGCTAGAAAGAGACAAGAAGATCAAGAGAAAATGAGAGGGAGAGAATCAGAGTGCGAGAGACACAGATGTGAAAAAGACTGCAACAAAGACTGAGACAGCAAGACCGAGAGGTATACAAACAGTATGTCGATGCATTGCCACCTTCCTTTAATCCGTCGACGGTCAACATAGATTCTGCAACTAACGAGTTTCTATCAGCTGCCGCTTCTGTGAAATTCCTACCATTTTGCACAATCTGCTGCTGATCCAGTTTATTTGGGTAGTTGCTCTTCGTGGAATCAGGTCGGAGGAGCGGAAACTGGGTCATGGTGCCGAGGTGCAACCGGGTGTCAGGAGTGGCCTAAGCCGTGCCTGAAAACGCGATAGGGCATTTCCGCAGGACGTCGATGTCTGTGGGCGGCTGCCCAAACAGGCTGCCTTTATGATAGCCATGATTGCACAGAGCAACCGTGCAGGTGGCTTGCCTTTGTGAGCCGGGCACAGACAGCCAAGAAAACAACAGCAAGTCAGCTGCAAGTCAGCTCAGCAACCAGAGGACGAGGCGATGGCAGCAGCAGTCTCTCATCGCAAGGACCAGCAAGCAACTCTTTTCAAGCAGGAACACAGCGGGCAGGAAAATGGCCATCAGGTACAGTTGGTCCAAATCGGCCGGACATTTTGGCCACGAAAATTCCGGGCCAGATTCAGCCAGATGCCAGGCCATTCTAGAACGATAACCATGGCAAGGCTCTGGCACTGAGCACAAATTTCAGGCGCTTGAAATGAAAAGTGACACGAATTCGACGTGCCTCTACACTGGCCACTGTAGCTGTGGGGTGGCCAAAGCTGACAGCTTTGTGCAGATTTTTGAAACAGCAAACGTAAAACTGCTTTAGCAAGCATGCGAACAGCGTTAAAAAATTTATTTTCGAACAAGAAGAAAGTGAACCAGCAATGCACGAGCTCTGTAATTGAAAAACACCAGAAACGTGTGACAACTTTCCACTAAGAAAAGCCCTTTACCACGTTCAGATCCCATAGAGGACGAGTGGGATACACTGGATCGGTGCTTTCCAAACGCATGCTCATATGAATAGGGGTACACAGGAGTCGCTGGACTCTTGATGCTAGCAAGAACCTCAGGCATAGCATTGCTCTGGGCAATCACAAGCAATCTCATGCATTTCACTAGTCACAGTGATGTTTCAGATGCTGCACAGGATAAGCAATCGGCTTGGAAATTGCCTCTCTATAAAACGTCTTTTTTAAATAAAAGCCGAACAGCTGTTGAGTTTTATGTTTTTATTTTTGATCTCAGCATCTCCGGCAAAAGGTGCAGTGATTCGGTGTGCAACTGCTCACTGTACATTATAGCAAGGCACGGTAAGCAAATGTGCAGCGAGTCCTTTCAACGACATACTTATGAAAAAAGCCTGACGAGATAAGAGTAGGCAGTCAATAATAAAGCTAATAGCGTGTGTGAGCACGATCTACAGTTCAGCTACGACATCATCAAACCTTGGCAACCGGCCGCATTGTCTTCTTACAAGGTGTTGTGTATGCAGCCTTCTGCCTGTGACAGCCTGTTGGTGGAGGGCAAGCCTAATCAATGCCCTTTGGCTTCATTAAAGACATTGATGCATTCATTTCCATATCTACAAGTAGAGTGGCCGTCATCGGGCGGCTGAGGCGCTTACTTTTTCGGTAGCAAACCAATACAATAGTGGTGCCGGGAAAAAAGGGGGCCGCTGTTTCGGTCTATGCAAGACTGCAGTGACTGTCTACCAGAGCTTTTGTAGCTCTGCCAGAATTCTGCTGCACCAAGAGGTATCTGCCAATGATTAGCTGCTTTTAGAAAAAGGTATGCATTGAATTCCAAACTGTAATCAAAGCGGTACTTAGGGGGATGGTTCACCCAGAGCAGAGGGTTCTTAACCTGGCATTCGTTGACCCCTAGGGGTCCGTAAAAGTAAAAAACAAATTATATATGCACTTATTTTATATGATATTTTATTAAAATTATATTATATATTATTATATATATTTAGCTTGTTGTTGTCAATAGTTACCAGATGTTATGCACATATGCATTTTGATTACTGACGAAAACTGGTAAATAGTAGGGTTCCATGGGATGTACATGATCAAGTGAGATGGGATCACAACTGGAATCGGATTACTATCGTTGTATCCCATTAAAAGAAATTAGGGTGTCCGGAAGTCATTCAAAAAGCCAAAGTTCTATTTTTTGCACCTTCCAATGGACAAGCATGTTACACGTGCAATATCGAGCTTTGGTGTATGGTGCTTAATCAGAAAAGGATTTAAAAAAAATGTTCAAGACTTGAAATGTCTGAATAAACTATACAACCAGAAATTTGATTTTTTAGAGAAACAGAAAGCCCGATGTAATTGCAATTTGACAGTGATGAATTCCTCGGCGAACATTTTTGACCGTCTGAATGAGGCACATCTTGTGATTCAAGGCCACCCGCCCCGGAGGCACCGTCACGAATGTTGCTAGAAGGCTGCCAGCTTTTCTGACCAAACTGCCTCTGAGTAAAAGGAGATAGGCAGCTCCACAGGCAGCAAACTTTCCGGCATCAGAGGAAGTGCCTCCGCAGAACAGAATCAAGAGTGAGGAAGCCTATCTAAATTTCTCTGCCGGCAGAATTCTTCAGACATGTGGATACTTGTTTAGAGCTTGTTCAATAGTTGCTTCTGATGAGGTGACCTTAAACGAGAAGTATTGATTCGTAATCCTATCCACGCAAACAAAGACGGCATTAGTGATGTAGACATAGTCACAGATGACCTCTTTGATCCGGGGACAAAAGAAATGCTACAAAATTAATACAACTCCACGAGCCGTAGAGAATTTTAGAGTGTGCTGAAACAGGCTAACTAGTATGGTAAAGCAAGCAACTGGTGCTCTCATTCGGTTTGCCACTACATAGCTTTGTGAGCCAGGGTGTTCAGCATTTGTTTCTATCAAAGCAAAAAGTCGAACTTGATTGGGTATAAAACATGATATTCGTGTTGCCTTATCAAAAGCCAATCCACAGTTTCATCTTCTTATCAAGCCAAACAGCAGCAACCTTCTCATTGAATTGAACTTTCTAGGATAATTAAAGTTTCATTTTATTGAATGTACACATGATGATTGTATTTCATTTTTGTATGTATTGGCCACTAATTTATTTTGCAAGAAAAGTAGTGTAATCTTTGGAAAGATTTTTACTTTAACCAAAATTTGCTTATGTCATACATTGTATGTGACAATACATTTTAAATACAATAAAATGTAAGTAGTGCACGGAAAGTTGTGTTTATGTGATGCTGTACATTTTTGCCTATCTTTGCAAAGTACTTTTGTTTGACAGTTTTTTCTTAAAGCATAAATAGTGCTTAAATAAGCATAAATAAATAAATAAATAAATAAATAAATAAATAAATAAATAAATAAATAAATAAATAAATAAATAAATAAGCTTAGGAGCTGTAAAGTGCATTGTCAAGGTGAAATCGCATTGCACGGTTGTATACTTGCCAGGGTAGCATACAGTTTCACATGTAATGGGCTAAACGAGTGCAAATCACATCCAGCTTGAGGTAGTTGCCAAGCTTCAATTTAAGATCTTTGGACGGACGATTGCGGCTCGTCCATCATATTCAGCAGGTTTTGTACAGATGCTTTTCTTGCTCGACAGCATTCGGGAACTTTTTCATTGGGTGTACCTGTTTCAGTGCTTGTAAATTTACACGTGGTCTTTTTTGTGATCCGACGTTGAGTAGCCACGCCCCTAAAGGAGCGAAGGCGACGACCCAGTCGTGCTGATACTCGCTAACACTATCACCTTGGTTGAAGCCACTTCATTCCTTGTCGTGGGGAATGGTGTCGGCAACATGGTCGACGGAAAAAGCGCGGTTCTGACAGCGTCGATGATCCACTGGTGGTTAACACGTGTACTGATGATAATATTAATGTTAATACAGTTGTAATAATAATAGATTTGTATAGCACCCTCAGAAAACTCAATCTCTACATAGGCACTTGACGTATAATGCAAAGGAAGCATGGTGGTATGGTTAGTGGTAGCATGCACGATGACAACAAGCGTAACAGAGCCAGAGGTGACATGCACAGGGTCAGCATGCAAGTGCGGTTAGCGGCAGCATGCACAGTGTCAGGGCGCATAAGCACATAAAGAACGAATCGCAAGGACCCACCCACAAAGTGCTGTGATAAACAGGTGCGTGTTCAGCTTTTCTTTCAAACATCGACAGGTCAGGGGATGTAGAGATGCCAGCTGAAAGTGAGTGCCAGCCTCTGGGAGCATACGAGCTAAAGGCATGGTCTCCGAAGGATTCGAGGTTCGAGTGGTGCCTTTACACGTGGCACTTCAGGTGGTGCACACAGGTTTCTGTGAGACTGCCAACAAGAATGGTATCAATGCATCAATCGATCTGCTGCGACCGAAATCACCACAATTCGCCGGAAGGACCGCGATCCTTAAATCACAGCTGCTGCTTGGACTCATCCAAGCTGGAGGAACGACAGGTTAGCAGCCATCTTCGGCGACTCAAGTTGGGTCGGATCAGGCAGTACGAAAGCGATTGCTGCAAATCGATCGGGGCGGAGGGGGTGAGGAGGGGAGGGCGAGGGGCGGTGCACTTGCTATTGCTAGTCACCGCAGCGCGGCCGAGGAAGTGATCGCCATGCTCCACTCGCTTTCACATCATCGCCAGACTTTAGAAATCTCGGCGAGACCACGAGCAGGATGAGGCTGGGTGAAAGCTGTCATGCAACACTGCGTGCGCCACAGCTTCGCAGCTTTCTGTCTCGTGTGCTGGCTCTACTTCGTAATCTGGCGACATCAGAGTGTGACAAGATTTCAGGCCTCCCTTCAGTGCAATGCGGTCATGCAGCCTCCCCGGTTTGATGCAAACCTATGCACATTTCTTATGGTGAGCTCGCGTGCGAGTAAGCTTGTGAGCTATGGTAACACCGGTGCCTTGGGGATAGAAAACCTGGAACTATGCAAAGTACAATGCTACCGCAAAACTCTTCCGGGATCAGAAAATGTACAGCTATTGTGTGGCCACACCTACAAAAGATTAAGCTTCTTCTTTAAGTCCAAATATGTTTTGTTTGGCAGGTTTTCACATCCAAAGGCACAGAATCTGATTCATATTGCCATGTGCTCACCAGCTTCAGCACCAATGTAGCAACGCTGAGGCACTCAAAGCGAGGGGTATTGCCAATCTATCAATGACTATGTTCTTATGTCACCAGCCATCTTTCTGGCTGCTACTATACAATGCAACAACATCACCACCAACAATAGCAAGCATTTAAAAACCCAGATACAGCAAGACGGTATAAAACAGCAGCAAAGATGACACAGCTGTGCACATCATTAACTTATGAATTTGATAAGGCAGCAATTTCAAAGTCAAAATTTGAATCTGCAGATAGCTGAAACACCATGTCCGTAATGTGTGCATCCACAGGGAATGAACTTGGGAACTGCTTCGATTGGCTGAAGAACTAAGTCAAACTCAAAACTTTCAAGAATCCGGGCTACCGAGTGTTTTCTTGGCGCGCAGGTGCTAATGGCAATCGCTGATTCTGTCTATAGAGAACTTTTGCCAGATGACAGCATCAGCTTCACAGTCAAGTCTGCCTACTTTCAGCTATGTACCAATACAAAATTGTGTCTGCTTAAAAATGAATCTCTTAGCCAAAATGGTCCCTACATTTGTGATATTTCAGGGACTCCTTTTCTAGACTTGAGTAACTTGCTAACTGCAGGTTCCGGATCGTGCAATAAGGTGCTTACAGGCAGTGCAAAACTCGGGAGCTAAATTTATCAGACCTGAACATCGTGACTGCCGTATTACACCTATTCTCACTGACCTGCGCTGGCTACCCATCAAGCTCCGGTCATTCACATTTAGGTTCCCTCATTGTCTTGCCCCAGCCTACCAATCCGTATGCTTTTCCAATCAGGCTGATGGGATCTTACTATCTGCTCATCTGACTCATGTCGTAAACTGGTGCGTTTATCTAACCTCAAAATCTTTAGAGACTGAGTTTCCAGTTCGTTAGCTCCTTAAAGCTGGAAGTCACTTTGCCTGATGCCACGACCTCCACCTGATTTGGCGACAAGTAAAAAGAAGCTAAAACCCCTCTGCTCCTACCAGCATTTGCCCTAGTCAATTGTCCTTCGTGTGTGCTTATTGTGTGCTGATACTGAGTATGCTATCACTAAAACAATTGAAAGGCTTTTTACCAGTAAATTTAAAGTAACCAGCGATAAGTTTAGTTCTCATACGGCACTGTACGATTGCCTTTATTATTATTATTATTATTATTATCATCATTATCCAAAATACCCCTGCTTCTTCGATGAAAACTGAATGAGAATTAATGAAATTTAATGAGAGATTTAACATTTTCCTAGTTTTTTCAAGCAGCAGAGGCCCACGTAGCAGGCCCACTCTGGCTTTAATTTGTGAACCAATTCACCTTTGCCATGTGCATGTTTGATGCACATTTTTTTCTTTAGTTTGGAAAAAAGTCTGTTGAGAGTCATCAATTCTGGGGAACGTCACAGGTTACAATAGGTTGTGGACATGCGGTTGAGCAGTAAGTCACTGTTTCAGTACATATTTTGTGCATTTTTCTTTATCGAGTCAGATGCTGGACATTAGTGGTGCAACATCAATGTCTTCATGGCTGATACCTCGGCCATGTCATCCAAAAGGCACGTCAGTCATACTCATGAGAAGGCTGCTGTGTGCCTCCTTATTTCATACTTTTGGCATTCAGTTGCTCGTCTCACCGTGCTTATGGCTGCTGAAAGCAGCGGCATGAGGCCGAGGTGAAAGGAAGGAAGATGAGGAGGATGAGGAAGAGGAGAGAGGTAGGAGAAGAAAGTGGAGATGGAGTGAGGAGGAGGTGAGCCGTAATGGCTCACTAGGTAAGGCGGTTGCTTTTCACAACCTCGGCCCCGAGGTCGAGGTTCGAATCCTGTGGTGGGCGATCCTTTATAGCCACTGCAAGCGGGTGGTGATAGCCGTAAAGGCTCTTTTGTCGCTATCTAAAAAGAGTCTGTTAAATCAGCTAGTTTTTTTAGGAGGAGGAGGAAGAGGAAGAGGGCACGTTGAGGCTCACAGCACGGGCACATTGATCTTTACTTTCTCAGTCACCCTTTGTAAGCACAAGAGTGATGCACCGGCAGCCTTAATAATAACCGCCTGGTTGCCGCTGGCTCATAGCAGAGCAATACGCTCTGGGCATCAGCTGGCAGTGGCTGTGGCAGTGGCTGTTGCCACCGATCAAACCGTCCAACTCCAGAAGAACCACATGTTTGCCAGTTGCCACTCCCACCGCATTCGGCTCACAAAGCTACAGCTCTTACACGAGGCAGCTTTCAGATGATTCACACTCTGTCTAAATCTGCAGTCAGGCAAGCCGGTGAAAGAAATATCGTAGCACTTTTAAAGCTGCTGCCGAATAGGAATCATAGTGCTAACCACCACCCTGTCCTAGGATAGAAGCCATTTCCTTAGATAGCCATGGCACACAATTTTCCGGTGCTTTAAGACTGGCCATTCACAAGCAAGAAATTGAGAAGATGGCATTTGCACAATTCTCATAGGGATAAAGTAGAATGTATGTTTTTGTTGAACCGAGTTATACATCCAGGGCACTATTGTTTTGATCACTGGCGTCAGACGTGAAGTAGGCAGTCAGTGCCAGTGGGCTCAACAGCCAGCGCAAGGAAATTCAACCACTGCTATAGTAATAACAACAATGTTAACAACAATAATACTTGTGTATAGCACCATCAGAGAGCTTAATCTCTTTCTAGCCACTTTACATATGCTGCAAAAAAAGTATGATTGAATGACTTTCAGCTTGTGTTTCTCTCTCTGTCTGTTTACCTCTGTCTGTCTCTGTCTGTCTCTGTCTGTCTCTGTCTGTCTCTGTCTGTCTCTGTCTGTCTCTGTCTGTCTCTGTCTCTGTCTGTCTCTGTCTGTCTCTGTCTGTCTCTGTCTGTCTCTGTCTGTCTCTGTCTGTCTCTGTCTGTCTCTGTCTGTCTCTGTCTGTCTCTGTCTGTCTCTGTCTGTCTCTGTCTGTCTCTGTCTCACTCTCTTTCTCCGTGTCTCTCTGTGTCTCTCTGTCTCTGTGTCTCTCTGCCTCTCTGTCTGTCTCTCTGTCTCCCTGCCTGTCTGTCTGTCTGTCTGTCTGTCTGTCTGTCTGTCTGTCTGTCTGTCTCTCTCTCTCTCTCTCTCTCTCTCTCTCTCTCTCTCTCTCTCTCTCTCTCTCTCTCTCTCTCTCTCTCTCTGAGAAAGCATACTTGGTGTTTGATCTTGGGCATGTCACGGCTTCCTCAGGTTTTACTTGCCCGGTACTGATGGTGGCACTGATGAGTGTACCTCCACAATGCAGAGCACCAAAGTGCAGCTTGCTTTTCTTTCCTTCCACTCTCAGCATTCAGCATGCATCGCCTGTAACCGTCCCGCATGGTCGATGTACTCGCATCCTGACCGAGCATTTTTTTGATTGGGCAATTGCAAAGGGGTCCCCAAACTAGTGCCATTGCTGACTGACTGTGACTGCTGGCTGCCGAAAGGCTTCGACATTGACTCACACGACTGCCCTGTGAAGGCTGGGGGCATCTGTCGCTCGGCTCGTAAACATGTCTCACAAACGTCGCACCGAGTTCTGGGGAGGGGGCCACGGCTCACGCCCATGCTGAACCGCGGACTTCCAGCGTTAGAACTTGCGCTGCGCTGCTCATAGTACAGAGAGCTCTGAGTGGTGTGACTTCTCCCCTGATAGGCAAGAGCTGCGTGGAGGTAGAGGTCAACAGAAGACACGATCCACGATCTGTATCGAACAAAGAACTGAAAGAACCAGAAGAAACATGGCAGCTTTTATCGGCGATCGTGGGCGAACGCTCGGTCAGATCTTGATGGACCGGCTCAGCTTGCGAGTGCGACGTATTGTGCACTGACTTCCTGCAAGCAGGTGCTCAACAGTATCGTCTAGATGAAAGCAAGGTACCGGATGCCACCGTGTCGATGAAGTCAGGCATGGTGGACATTACGAATTGACTGCAAATTGTCGGCAGCTCTTTGTGCTCGGACGAAGCACCACGCGTGCCACCACCGAACCGACAAAGGAGCGGGCGATTGGGCGACTCGATCCAGCTGAAAGGGCAGCACAGCAGCAGTCGTACGTGCAGCAGCCAAAGCAACAGGCGCCCGCCGCCGGGTGGCAAGTCAACCGGCGGCGGGCGAGTGAGCGAAAGCATGCAAGGTGCAGAATAGAGATGCCAGCTTTTAGGGGATGCCGACACCGATTGGCTCGTGGACACCGATGGATGGATATCAGGAGTCAGGTTTCTCGAAAGCAAAAAGCAGCCATCAGCCGTTATGCCCTGAGGTCGTGGAATGGGTGGAGCAAGAGGCAGCTGGCGACCAGTGGCAAAGGCAAAAGATCGACGGGAACAGGATTTATAAAAGCATCAATGGTAGCCCTGATCGAGGCAGTCGAGGTGGGGGGAGCCTTTCAAGTTTGCAAATAGATGAGCAATCCCAAATCCCAATCCAAAGAGGCTTGCGTAAACACTACTCGAGGACAAGGGAAGCGGCCATACTTTTACTTCCAGCAGACGGTGCACTCGAGGAGGGGGAGACCAAGGCAGCCCTGCCCAGAGGTTGGACTAGTCGTAAGCTAACCACATGCTTCCTGGGAAAGACATGGCACGGCACGGGTGGGTGTGGTCCCCTTGGAGTGGTTGCTGTACAATTTAGGCTGACAGGTGGCTGCCACCTGCAATTCTGCACCAAAATATATTTATGGGAAAATGTATTGTATCGTATTGCCAAAATATAAAATATGTAAATATATTGTGTTGGGTGCCATAGCAATATCAATATATTGTATTGTCCAGATGTATCTATGTTGTTGCAATACTTATTGGGCAGTGTAGTTTGATAACACTTCTTCCAGAGTCCTGAGTCTGACTGCATTGTGTGGATTGTGGACTGCTTGAGTCCATGCAACATATTTGGTAGACAAAATTAAAAAAAAATCTTCGATGACACGGACACAATATTGTATTGCTTGGAATTACAATGGCAATATCTTGTATAGTTTGTTATGACGATGTAAATATACTCATTGCTAGCTTTGCAAATTGATGATGCAATACAAATATTGTTGTTTCAAGGCCTGGCGACCACCAGTAGCAGGCTTCGATTGCTGCTCGACCGCTGCTAGCTCAGCCTGCAGCCAGATAGCTCGCAGCAGTTAGCCCAGTGAAACTCGATGGACAATCGCTGCTCCACAGCGGTCGCAGTCTGCTGCTGCTCGAGTGCTGCTGCAAGAGCAGTGCACAGCCGTGTGCAGTTTTGCTGGGCATGTCAATCATGGCCAAGAAATCCATGCGTGAAAAGAAGCATTCATTGGAAAATCATTCGAACGTAGCTTGACTTTGACCACTATAAGACAGAATTCCCTTCGCTGGTACCCACTTCTGCCTAGTGGTCTAGAGCCACTAGATCTAGTGGCTCTAGATCTAATGGCTTCGGATCCGGCTCTCTCAATGCCGTGGTGTTACGGTTACGATTCCTGGCCAGGGAAGTGTTTTGGTGAGCCGTGACAGCTCACCAAGTAAGGCGATTTTGCTCTGCATGAATAATAATAATAATAATATTGCACTTGATAAAGCGCCCTCAGAGAACTTAATCTCTTTCTAGGCGCTTTACATTTGCTGCAAAGTGATACGCAATAGAATAGTAAGTAAAATCATGCTTGAAAAACAAACAAAATGAATAACATGGTTAGGGTTACATGCACTGGGTCAGCATGCAAATGTGGTTAGTGGCAGCATGAACAGTGTCAGCACGCATAAGCACATCGAGGACGAATCACAAGGACCCACTAAATGCTGTCCTAAATAGGTATGTTTTTAAGTTTCTTTTAAATGTGGTCAGGTCAGGGGATGTTCTGATGCAGGTCGGGAGGGAGTTCCAGGCTGTGGGAGCATACGAGCTAAATGCACGGTCTCCAAAGGATTTAAGGTTTGTACGAGGTATTTCTAGACTGTTGGATTCCGAAAAGCGAGTGGTACGATGCTTTGCCTGATGGGGTAGTATCTCTGAAAGATAGGCTGGAGCCATAGAATGAAGAGACCTAAAAGTGAGCGACAAAACCTTGAAGTCAATCCGTTGCTTGACTGGTAACCAGTGCAGGTCGGCGAGAAGTGGAGTAATGTGGCAACTGCGACGCTCACGACAGACAAGCCTAGCTGCAGAGTTTTGCACCAGCTGCAATCGCCTGATCGCACATGCCGGTAGGCCAGTAAGCACTGAGTTGCAGAAGTCGAGACGAGATGTCACGAAGAGGCTAGTCATTTTTTTCTATTCTGGAGATATTCTATTCTGGAGATCGCCTGGCAGCGGCGTCCTGTGGGGCTGGCAGATTGGCAGCAGGCAAACAAGTACGCACCAAATAAGGCTTCAATGAAAATCCATCGATCGAACTTGATCAACCATACCCTCTGGCTAGACGCTAAATGCTTCTCCAAAATCCCTCTCCCAGGCAGGAACATCACGAAGAATTTGTGACTGAGAGGAAACGATGCTCAGTGGAATGAAATGAGGTGCTGGATGCATTCAAACGAGGCGTACTGGTAGCCAACAGTGTTGTTCACCTGCAAAGTTTATTTCGGATGCGTTAAATAAGAACGTTTGCATGCCCATGTGTGCACTGCAGCTCCAAGAAGGAGGTGGCTGTTTCGGCCTATTCATATACGTAAGCCTGGATCCAGTGTTTCAAGAAAACTTAGCGAGTGCTTTTAGGTTAAAAGCCTGGCGAACAGTTGCAGCAGCTTTTCCAGCACCACGGCAGCACATAGCTTGCCGTCTGAACGCTGATAGCAGCACAGCGCAAGAAACGATGACAGACCGGAGGGAGCAGAGAGGCAGCCGAGGCACATTTAACAAGGACCGTTCCACGGCTTGGCATCATGGTACCCCGACTGTCATTCAACGTACTTTATTCGGATTCCACCGGTGGCACTGCACGGAATCCACTGCGGCCGTCTACACTCTGGCTGCTGCCGTGATGCAGCGAGCCTGCGACCATTACCCGTGCTCACGTGGTCTCAAGGAAGCAGAGCAGCAGTCGAGCTTTGCTCAAGCGTTCGCGCTGCTGCAGTCAGCGGCTGCACGTAGCACAAGCTGCAGTCAGTGGCAAGATGCGGCTGCTCAGCAAGGCGACAGGCAATGCCCACGATCGCCCGATCACGTGAGCGAGCGGGCAGTTCTTCTTGGATCCGCTGCCACCGCCTCCTCCGCGGCCTGCGACTTGCCATCCTGAGCAAGTGAGCGCGTCTTCGCATGGCACTCATCCGACGATCCGGCCAATGGTCGAGCACGCTCGCCACGCTACGGCGGCAGGCTGTGCCTCCGAAGCTAGTGCGGTGACAGGCGACCGGCGAGCAGACGGCCATTGTTGCCGCTGCTCAGAAGGGAAGGCATCTAATATGTAAACAAGCTTTCGAGATAATTCGGCCTCTCACTGAAGAAGACAAGAGAAAGATAGAGTTTCAGACATTGGACAATGCGAACGCAGCGGTCGGGCAGTCGGTCGCGCCGCCCGTGGCACCAGCAGCTCTAGCTTGGTGCAAAGGACGATGTTTTTCTGTCGCCGCCGGCCGGCCGCTGTGCGCCGGCCGGCCGTCGCCAAAAGCTGCTTCGAGGCGACTCATTAGTCTGAGTGCCAGCAAAGCGCAAAATATGTCGGCCTCCGAGCCACTATCCTTTTGTTTCCGACGAGATGCACTGCCTGCATCGTCGCCTGGCCTATGGTGATTCTACATGTTTTGCCCACCGCCGGAGCCAAACTGGCTGCCACAGCAGCAGCAGCAGCAGCAGCAGCAGCAGCAGCAGCAGCAGCAGCAGCAGCAGCAGCAGCAGCAGCAGCAGCAGCAGCAGGCGACCAACCAGGCAGCCGGCGGCTGCCTCACTATCAGTTAGCTGGTTTCTGCTCAGGCGGCAGCTCCAACCTGCGATCGGTCAGCTGCGTCCCCCACATTTGCGCAGCAGATATGCAGCCTCATGCATGCTAGCTGCCGATGCATCTTGTGCATGCTTGAACGTCAGACGGATGTCAGCTCGGACGTGAGCCCGACTGGCTGTGCCGTGTGCCACAGTCGCAAGCAGCCTCGAACTGCCTGCTGATGCTTGGCGCCTGCAGCAATCTGCCTGGTCATCCGGTTTGGCCTGGACCAGAGAATCTTCAGCGGCACACCGATGCCAACTTGCATGACATACATTACTGACATACCCTAGAAGCATGCTAAGCCGAGCGCCTGGCATTGAAACAGGGCCCGTTTTTCTCTACGGCACCAGTGCAAGCATCATAGCTTGTCATCGGGGTCGCCTTCTTGGTGTGCCCAGAGATGCTGTGGCCAGCCACACCTGTCTTGGCAGGACAGACTTTCAAGCAGGAGCTGACTGATTTGCAGGGAAAGCTTGGAAGCTCACATAATAGCTAGTCATTGAGCCGCCTAGCTCTACTGCTAGCGATTCGTGTGATGCAGAATATAGCCCTTAGAGGACTCAATCTCTTTCTATGCACTTCACATTTGCTGTAAAGGAAGCATGATCGAATGGTTAGCGGTAGCACACTCAACGAACAAGCGTTACATGGTTAGGAGTGGCGTGCACTGGGTCAGCAGTAGGTTTCCCTTTCAGTATGAACAAATGCCTTCAAATTGCAAAGCATGGCGAACCTCGGTGTTGAAGCTGCTTGCAAAAAAAAATATTCCACTTGCCACTTCTGCTTAATCCCCACCTAATGGGGCAAGACAGCAAGTAGTGCATGCTTGGATAGTGCAAATAATGCAATCGTTGAGGCACAGACATTAAATAAAGCAACGTCACTGCTTGAGCCATACACTCTTACCGCTGAAAGCGACAACGGTAGTGGGTAGCAAAGGAAACAGTGACTACGCTAGTCCTGCTCCGTCCACTGCATGCGTTCGTCATGGCAACATGACAACTACGTTGGAGACTACCGTGTCTTGCTGCATGTGCTAGTGCAAAAACCACAGGCACTGGTCTCTCACGTTCATTGGCTACATCAGCAGCAAACCTACAACATCTCTGTGATAACAGATCTATACTGGAGAGCATGCATGGCATCTAGATAGCCTATATATATTTTTTGTATGCACGTGTGCTGTAGTGCTGTAGTGTGTACTCGCGAGTGTGCGCGCGCACACACACACACACACACACACGCACACACAACACACACACACACACATGTGCGCACGCACACACACACACACACACGTGATTGTATGTAAACCTGTAGCATCAGAGGACCATGCAAACAAAGTGAATGTTATGCTGGAGGGTTTTCTGAAGTTCATTAAAAGCCTATTTGGCCACTTTAGTGTGTAATCGGTTGCCAGGAGATTTATTATCCCACACAAGAGCCAAACGGGAAGCACAGGTAAAAGTGGATGACGTTCGGCGAATACAAAGTCTCGACAGGAAAGGAGGCCGTGAAGGAGCCGCCAGAGGAGGAGGAGGAGCCGGACGCAGGGCATGCCGCACTGCAGGTGGCTCAGCAGCAGCAGCAGCAGCAGCGGTGCGTATGAACTGTGGAGCAGAGTTACACAGCCAAAGGCTAGCAAAGAAAAAAGTGTCTTTCACAAGTAGTCCAGAAACAAAAGAGAGTCCGAGCTAATTTATTGTATATAGAGGACCAGAGGGCACAAGGTTCCGTCAGAAATAGGGAGCCTTGGCCACTGTGCTTCATGTAGGTCACACTTTGGCTTGCAAATCCTATTGAACAGGGATAAAACCAAGTGAATCAAACAATGGGAATGTACAGGTGACAGTGTTGGATATGAAAGGCAACCTACATCACTGCCTTCAAACACATTGATGCTCTACGTCCTCGAAACTGTTCGAAAGTGTATTGCTGTCATTTGCACAAGAATGGCAGCAAACTTTCTCAAATTGAATCGTATGATGAAAAACCAACTCGTTAATTATTGGAAAACATGTGGCTACTCTGAATTTGAAAAAGCCTAATCCCCACAACTCGACTCGGCCAGCATATCTCGTGTAGCATGTGCCCGATATCTGTGTGTCCGGTTCCAAAAGGATCTTTCGCGAGATGAACACATTGGCTCCACAGCCAAGCCTGCATACTTGCAGCTACACATCGTTGCAGAAATTTAGGCTTGCATGGATAATGATAGCACGGCCAAGGTGGGCGATGCATTTACAGCATCTGGTCTAGACTTATGTAACTCACCACTCGCAGGTCTTCCGGGCCTGTACCGTACTTACCGAGCTTTGAACTTAAAATCCTCAAATCATTCAGCAATGTCTCAAAACCAATCTGAAATCAAACGAAGGCCGTGCCTTGAGCGTGTTTGCTCCCAAGCCTGGACCTCACTCCAGTGAGGCCATGCATTCTCTTGAATTGGCGACATTTTAAATAAAGCTAAAACCAGTCTGTTCTTCAAGGCATTTCCTCCACCCATCTAATTTGAGGCTTTTGTACTCGTGTGTGTAATGAGACTGAGCATGTTATCACTTACTAATAGACAATCTTTTTCCCAGGTTAAGTCAATTACCCAGAAATAAATTTATTCCTAGGGTGCTATACTGTCTACAATGTCATGTAATGTAATGTAATTTATCTCCGTCTGTAACTCCACAAAGCCATAAAGACTGTGTGAATATTAAGCAGGAGAGTTTTGTATAGCTTACTCACAGCCTAAGCGGCTTTCGGTACGCAATTCGATAGCCAACAGATTTAATTTCACTCGTGGGTTTGAATCCTGAAGTGCCCGATCCTTTAATGCCAACTGCTAGACGTGGTGATAGCCGTCAAGGCTGTTCTGCCGCTATACTAATGAAGTCGTTAAATTAGCTGATATTTATTATTTGTCAGTTTTTTGTCCGATCCTCACCCTGAAGGATTGCATTGCTAGTTTCCTTCAAGGAAATGAGGCAGCTGCTCCAGCCAAGGGCTGAGAGCGATCGCCATGTGCGCAATGATCGGGGTCATGGGGTCATGGGAACACGCCGGTGCCATCTTGGCGACGATCGGGTCAAGCCGGAGGAAAACTGCTTCCACAGAGTAGCAGCTGTGGCGGTGCCGCCTGCTGCTGTTGCTAATCGCGGAGCTGCTGCATTGTTTTCTCATTGCAGATGTCGGATGACCCTTTCGTCACACAATGAAATACGCCACGGTGAGAAGGGACGAACATTTCAGGGCGATGCCGAGGCTCTCTAAGTAAAACAGTCAGCACCAGTCGCCACGGCAGCCTTCACAGAGACGCCGACCGGCTCCGCCGCGGTATGCCACTCTGCTGGCATGTGGCCGCGGCCGCACGCTTATCGTCCGGCTCGCTGCTTAGTTGCCTCGTGGCGACTGCATTGTCATTGTTCGGGCCTTTGTCGCGAGTTCGGAGCAGCGCATTCAGAGCAAACATTAGCATCGCGCCGGAGCTGACAAAGTACACACCGGTCGATCTGCTCGCGAGTGCCTGTTTTCTTTTTCGAGGGCCACTTTCATAGCAGGAGCATCGATGCTGCTTTTGCCTACTAGCGCTTCAGCAGCTGCCAGATTCTCAACAGAATAGGAATGAGCCAAGCCGAAATGCATAGGCAGCCGTGTGCCGAGCGGCAGCTGTCTCCATGGGTGGCACCCAGAGGCCGTCGCCCGCCTTGGGGGTCGAGCGGGGGGGGGGGGGGGTGGCAAAAGGCTGTGACGTGACGTTCGTCCGATTCGACTGTGTCAGGCCACCTCATGGTGCACAGCCACTGCCGCTAGCTCGTACTGACCGCAGTGTGCAAGGCACTACTAGTGCATGCTAGCATTCTTGGAAGTCCGACGGTGCAAGCGTAGCTAAGACGGAGGCCCACTAATCGGAGCTGTTCCCGCAGGCCAGCGCCTAATTTTCTGGTCTTGGGCCCTCACGACCTGCATCGTCGAGTTTCATTTATCTTCTTCCAATGGTATATGTTTAACGTGACGATCTCAGTCTACCAGGATCTCTCGTCTGCTGTCACTTTGCTCGGTCAAAAAGCTGTCTTTACTTATCGGCGTCTGTAAGACAAGCTATGTTCAGTGGTGCATGGATCCTGTAGTTGTACTGGACTCAGGCCCTATGTACCATGCTATGAGTAAGCACTATATAAACTCTGCCCCAGTTTCGATAAAAGCTGATTTCGCAGCACGAAGTTGATTACGCACAAAGAAGGTAAATCCAAGATTTTTGCATGAAAGATTCAACGGGTAAGTAATAAATATTACTTCCTTTATATAGCGCCCAAAGATAACTTAATATCTATTCAGGCAGGCGCTTCACATAGGCAACGGAGCTCGAGCCCAAGACCTCAGTCATAAAATACAATTGTTGACTGTTCGCTCTTCTTTGTTATTAGTCCGCACGATCTTGATATGAAGCCGATAACAAAATTTGCTGAACTTACGAGGTTTTCGTCGGCCGCCTGTTGGCTGCCAAAAACTAGTCGTTCTAACTGCCGGTGGGCTGCACGTGCGTGGCTGTTGTGCATATATTATGCTCGTCGCTAGAAGTCGCTAAATGGGCGTTAAGCTCCCTATAAATCCTACACCTTTGGAAGAACTCGTAGTAGCCTCATAGTGGCAAGGCGGAAACAGCAGACAAGCGATAGCTAACAGAAAACGCAAGATTTACCTAAAGGGCAACTATTGCGATCTGACGATCGAAGCATGCGCCAAAGTGAATCGTCGAGAGGCGGCGCCGTTTACATCCACTCTAGCCACGCTAGTAAATACGGACGCAAAATTGAGTTCTTGATTGTGCTTTATATGCTTCTTTGAATTCGTTTCTGAAGATCTTGTATATTCACGATTCTAGCATCGATTTACTGCAGAATGCCCTTTGCAAGCCTGTTGTTCTGCCAGCCCATTCTGCAGAGGTGCTCGTGATTATTGCACTCAGACCAAGGATTGCATAGTCGTGACCTTCACCTCGCTTTAGGAATCTTGGTAGCTTTTGGCTGATTACCATGCGCATGCAAGGCAAGAATTCTGCCCACTCAGAGGCTGCCTACGTTTCACAGCATAGCTAGTATAAGGGAGATAGGCTTCCTCGATCGCTAGATTACCGTAGGGTTAGTGCAATTCGCTTCTTTTTGATCTGCATAGAGCACTCTCTAAGTTCGCATCGAGTCTTCTGGACAGGCTGATCACTGAACAGAAGCAGCAGCAGCCGCTTCGAGCCTCTTACCTACGTCGCCGCCGGTTAATCTTTAATGGTGTCGAATGGATGGGCAGTGAATTCTGTTAAAAGCGCATTATATGGAGGCTCATTAGCCGACAGGACGAGCTGCCGCCGACCTCTCTCAAAAGGATTGCGTAAGATTAAAGCTTTGCATAAGACTGTGCCTATGAGTCGAATCCTCGAGTAGGTACGGATCTAGGAGCGCAGGCTGTCCGAAGTTCTTGGAATCTGGGCCTTTTATCGCCAGCCTCGCTGTGGTACTGAGTGACCTCATCATCGGAGCACAGCCAAGCTTGTACTATGTAATGTATCTCCGTCTGTAACTCCACAAAGTCATAAAGACCATGTTGGTGTTACGCAGGAGAGTTTTGTATAGCCAATTCACAGCCTAAGCGGCTTTCGGTACGCATTCGGTAGCCAACAGACTTCGTCTCACGCAACAAAGAGAAAGTGGCAAGCATAGCAGAGTCAGGAGAGCAGTTGAGGTAGTGAGTAGCATAGAAGTAGCAGCTCAGGACCTCTGAAAAGGATGTGCCATAGTCGGCAGTAGGAGAGTAGATGTCGTTGCGTAAGAATTGTGGAAGCGAGTTCCACAGTCTAGGACCTGCAGAGCTAAAGCTTCTGTCACCAACTGTCTTTAAGCGGAGGAATGGGACAGCTAATTTATTGTCCACACATGACCAGAGGGCGCGAACAGGCTGAAACTGATGCAGCAGTTCAGCTAGGTACGAAGGAGCCAAGCCGAGGCGGGCCTTGTGGGTCAGCCTAAGAACTTTGCTCTGTATCCTTTGCTCAACCGGCAACCATCCTAGCTCTTTCAGCAAAGGAGGCACGTGCTCAAACCTTTGGGACTTGAAGACTAGCCTTGCAGCCTTATTCATAGTCAGCTGCAGTGGCATAATAGCTTTCTTTGGCAGCCCAGCCAAAAGGAAATTACAATAATCAAGCCGAGACAGAACTAAGGAGCTAGTTAAATTTTTTACAAGCCACTGTGGGAGACAGCTCCTAATTTTGGATAGGGATAGGATATGATGGCTAGCTGCAGAAGCAGTCTTCTGAATGAAGCTTTTGAAATTGAGGCAGCTGTCGAACGCGACACCTAAATTTCGAGCACGTGGTGATGGTCGCACAATAGCATCATCTATTAGAAGAGCAAAGCCTTTTAATCCAGCCACACGGATAGAGTGTCCTATGAGAAGCAGTTCAGTTTTATCATCATTTAATTTCAGGAAGTTTTCCGAAATCCAGGATCGAATATCGGCAAGGCAAACATTCAGTTTCTCAGTTGCCGCAGCAGATTCCGACGGTTTGAATGACAAATACAACTGAATATCGTCAGCATAGAAGTGATATCCTATTCCACGGGCCTTAATCACTTTTCCTAGAGGTTGTGTATAAATGGAGAACAGCAAGGGACCGAGGACAAACCCTTGAGGGACTCCGCAGGTGACCCTTTTCGTGTCTGAGACCTGACCCCCACACGACACGGATTGAACACGATCAGACAAGTATGATTTAAACCACGCCAGTGCTTCGTCTGCCAGACCGATCGTTGCTCTCAATCGTTCAAGCAGAACTTCGTGATCAATGGTGTCGAAGGCAGCAGACAGATCAAGCAGAGCTAGGGCAGTAACATTCCCGTCGTCGTTGCCACGTAGAATGTCATTGTTAACACGGAGGAGAGCAATTTCAGTGGAGTGCTGCATCTTGAACCCTGATTGAAATGTTTCTGACATTCCATTATTTTCAATATGTTCAACCAGCTGCTTAGCAACAATTTTTTCAAGAATCTTTGATAAGAAAAGAAGAAGGGAAACTGGGCGATAGTTTGCAAGGACCTCTGTGTCTAATCCAGGCTTTTTAAGAATGGGTCTAACGATTGCCGATTTGAAGGACTTGGGGACGATCCCTCCTCCCAAAGAAGCATTCAAAATCTTGGTTATGGCAGGGCTAAGTTGGTCTGCTAGTGAAGATCACAGAGATGAAGGTATAGCGTTTTCAGGAGACGAGCTCGTTTTGCTAGACCTTATTAAGACAGCCACATCGCATGCAGAGCCTTTCCTGTGCCTTCAGTTACAATGCTCCGAAAGTTTGCAACTGATTGGCGGCTGACGTCAGGTTCTCTCCTGATTTGACGGCATTGACAAAGAAGCGGAAAGCCTACTTGTTCACATACCACATTAGTAGCCCTGTCGGAGTAATTTTTCTTTTTCTGTGTTTGTGCGAAATGAAAGTGTACACATCCTGACTAAGTGTAACAGCTATATGCTTTTGTATAGCCTTGCAGTGGACCTGTCTTTTTCCCGAGTGCTTTGCCTACCAACCCATGATTGGTTGAGTGTTATTAACCGGGGTCCTACTAATTAGTGATCGTGAGTCTTGTGAGTGCTTTTGCATGCTTGCCGTAGTAGAATAACCATCTACTTTTGCCTGCCTGCCTGCCTACAAAGAGAACGCCTGCCTCGTTCTTCTTGAACTATCGGTTATTACTTCTCGTGCTTGCACCGAGTTTTAAAGTTCCTCAATAGAGATTAAGTTCTCCTAGGGTGCTTCGCAAAAGACTATTATTATTATTATTAAGAAAGCTTCAGGGTGAATCAGCGAATCGACGAAATCGAATTGAAAGCACTCCGTTTAGCTTCCACGAAGAGGAAACGGAGCCCCTCAGGAAGGGCGCTAACTGCATACGGGTCCTGGATCTGGAAGAAAATCAAAAGGTAGGTGGGAACAGCCTTTTGGAAAGAAAAAAATCAAATATTGCTTAAGAAGCAATTTCAGAAATAATTTTATGAAATGCTTCTTGTACTTCTTGGGCTACTTGTTAAGGATATTGGTTTGTTTATGTTTTACTTTACAATGTTTCTGAACATTGACAGCTTTACCATAGCGGCTCATTTGGCGAAATACTGCATGCTCACGAATCATTTGCTACTCCTGCTGAAGCCGTAGATTAACCAAATTTTTAATTATTATAATTCACATTACAATATTAAAATTATTAAACTAACATTAACATTACATTAATGACATTATCAATAATTACATAATTAACATTATTAAACTTGAGATTAATACCACTATATTAATATTATTGTCATTAAATGTTAGCGCTTTGAGAGGAATAAATCTCTTTTTAGAAATCTAACGTAAGCCGAATAAGAAACGTGTCACCTGACTAGCGATAATAACGCACGAAATTGCTGTACGCTTAAAGAAGCTTTGATGAACAATTCTTTTGGAGGAAGTACGTCAGGCAATGAACTGGTGGATTTAAGTTTCATTTAAAATGCCCTCAAGCCGGAGGAGGGTTTATGACAACAGATGGTAAACAGTTCTCTGATTTAGGAGTAGTACGAGCTCAAGTTGTAATTTCCAAAAGATTCATAGTCACCCGATCCTCCTTCACCTCCTCTAAATTTTAGCCAACCGTTAAGGATACCGCTAGACGACTAGAGTGTGAGGAGCCAGTTGTGCGAGGAACACCCAAGGAGTTTAGGCAGTGGTAGGTAAGCTGAAGCAAATATAAATCGTGAGACCTAAAAGTGAGTGACCGGACCTTGAAATCAATCCGTTGCTTGCTGGGGTCAGCGTAGGTCAAGGTCAGGTAATAAACTTGATTATACTATTGCAACCGAAACCGGTGGGTAGGATATTTGTGCCCGACCTCCGCATGCCCCAGATACGCCGCCTTCTTGCCACATCACCGTCGTAGTGCTAGAGCCAGACGAACGGCCATTTGATAGATGTCTTAGTAACAAGATCTTATGCACCAATAATAGCAGTAAAACTAAACAGAAATTTTGGGGCACCCTAGGTACACCAGGCTGCAGGTGGAACGTGAGAAACACTGATGCAACCTTCCCAAAGGCGTAATAGATGCCAACTGACCAAAGCAATCTTGAATGCGAATGTCTCTAGAGCACCAATCACGTTGTTAGAGGTACGCGTGACTGCCTAGCGAAAAGTCGCAAGTGGGGACGGCTCAGTTCGCCGAGGGCCCCAGCTCAGGGAGACCTATGAACAATATACTGGAGGGGAATGCGGAAAACGCGAAAACTAACAGCGGGCGCCTAACTTCTCGCGCTCGGGCAGTCGGGATCACGTGGATCGCCTTCCTCCGTGGTTCCTGTCGCGTTGACGAGGATCCTCGCCGTCGGCAATCCGAATAAATATAAAATATAATTAATTAATTAAAATATAGTTATATTTTATATAAAATATAAAATATTTTAACTCATTTGTATAGCTCCCTAAGAGAACTTAATCTCTATTCAGGTGCTTCACATATGCCTCGTGGCTCGAGCCCCCCCCCCCCCCGACCTCAGCCAGACCTAGGTCGGGGCGAGTACCTTAACCGCTGGACCAAACCAGCTCGGCGAATGGGGATAATGACCGACGAGAACAATGCGATCTCACCGGATCTCACGTGGTGTCTGACGAGCTCCACATTCACCCTGACTGTCCAGATTAGTGTGCGTCATCGCTCATTCGGGTCCAAGTTAAAGGGCCGGCTCGGCGCAGCTGGATGCTCCCATCGCTGACTGCATCGCATTACTGAGCCTACAGAGGCTACTGAATCCGGCTCGGGTACAACATTGAACATCTACATTGTAACCTAAAAGAACTGAATCTCTTAATAGGAACCTAAGGCTGGAAGGAAGCATATTTAGGTTGCTCAGTTATGACGTGCACAATTTCAGCACACAAGAGCGCACAAAATGCACGATTCGCGAAAATAGAGAAGTTCACAAAGTAATTAGAAACGGGCTGGTTTTAACTTCTTTTCAAATGTCGTCAGATCGCGCGACCGCGTGATGTCAGTTAAGAGTGAGTTCCGGATTTTTGGAGCATAAAAACTGAAGGCACAGTCTCCAAGAGATCTGAGGCGTGTTGGTGGCGTAACCAAGCAGCAAGGTATGTAGGAGTGGGTGCTGCGACCCTGCTGTGACCTTGTTGGCAGATATTTTAAATAAAAAGTTCGGAGAAAAAGAATGACGGAACATATTATGATTGATAGAAACTTCAAGTCAATTCCTCGCTTGATTTTCAGCTAGTGCAGATCGGCCAGTAGTGGCGTAACGAGGCAGTTTCGACACACGAGGGTCAATTCTAGATTCGCAATTTTGTATCAGCTGTTTTCGCGTACGGGCAAGAACGAAGTACGGAGTCAAGTAATTGAAATTAGGCACAAGTGACTGCACACCTTCTGTACTCAGTCATCTTCTCTTAAGCTAAGTTTTGCTGAATAGTGCTGGCGTACTTACCTAGTTTGCCTGCATCTGTCACCCTCGTGAATAAATATTGGAACCATTTTTCCACGGCTCCCATAATCCGCTTCCTCAATGGCCTGTCCCCGTGGTTTGCAAATATTCTAGCCTGGCTAAAAGTGATCCAGTTAAAATGAAAATTAGAGTGGTTTGGGCTTGAATAAAATTATAGCCGCCTCTAATGCTCATGCGGCATTACCATATCGATTTAGGTGCTTTAGAGTGTGGCACGAGCTCTGTAACTATTATTTCACAACTCGGCTATTACTCATTCGCTCACCGAAACATTTAGACAGCTAGTTGAGATCCGATCGCACATGTTGTCTATCCTTAAGCAAGGGCACACATTCAGTAAGTATTGCTATACACCTCAAACATAATTGAACTTGATATTCTACTTTCATGATTAAATATTCACGGCCATTTTAAATTTTCTTAGGTGGTCTGAAATCAGAGCGGGTGCAATGTACGTGCTGAGTGATTTTTCCTTGTTTGTAATTTGTAGTTAGGCGTCTGCTGATTTCTATAGATTTCTATAGATTTCTATAGATTTCCACATTTGGACACGGCAGCGGAAGGCACACGTGACTGTCCAGGGAAGACAGTGAATCAGCCGCAAAGCCATTGCTACATCAAAATATCTAATGTTGCTGCTGTTGTTGCTAATGCCAATTTTCACCGTGATGCTTCATTGGTTCTCATATAAACGATTATATCTGCTTGGCCATACATTTAAGGCGTTTGGGGAGATAACTTATCAGCCGCGCTGTTTCCCGAGGTTTTGCCGGCGGATTTCAGAGGTAAGACCTTTGCCATGCGAAAGCTCCCTAAAGGTCGGTTATCGAGACACCAAAATCCTCGAGACACCTTCAGGTCGGCAGCGGCTTCAGGCAACCATCTTCAGGCGCCCTCAGGTTTCCTAAGATGCCGGCTGGTTTCGAAAAGACGACACCTTAACCAGTAGTGACTGTGGGAACAGGTCCAGTGCACGTCTGCCTCCAATCTAGTAAGTGCTAATCTCAACAATTTAATCCAAAAATTGCTCGCCATTCCCTTTTCTCTTTCGTTCGGCATGGATTGCTGTATCTGCAGTCCACGCTGAGCCACCCGCACGCCGTATGGTATTAGAATAGCTCTGAATGGTTTATTTTACACCGAGATCCGTTATAGCAAGCTCGCACCTGCATTCATCCTCCTCCCTTACGCCAATGAATAGGTAATTCGTAACAAGGCACGGAGCAAGCATGCAATGCTTGATAGCAGCCTACTTGGTGTATTGCTCAAGGTGAGGAGGCACCCTGGAGGCTCGATCGCTTCTTGTGGTTGTACTCTTCGAGATTAAGATTAAGGCTGATGCGATGAACATAGGGATGAGTTGCTCGGGGAGTCCAGCTAGCACTGGAGGGCACAAGTCTGTAGTGTCTCTTGCAGCATCAACGGAAATGTGACTGTCTGTCAGACAGCTAATCCCGTAATCGCATGGTGGGTGCATACGATAAGAACCACTGTAGTGAACGGACGACTAATGTGTATCATAGTTGTTGGGACTTACCTGCTGGACTTTGCACGCTGTCTTGGTTGGAATGTAGCATAGGCGCTAATTCCAAGATTGTGGTTGACGGCCGTTCGATTACGTCTGATTACAAGTCCGCGAGCTAATCTTAGCAGTTGCAATCTTGGTGAGCTGCGGTGGCTGACGACTTTGACAAAGATCCAAGAGCCATTTCACTCGTCAACTCTTTTGGGCTCAAAATGAGCGAGCTGCAAATAAAAGACTAGCATGACGTCCTCCGTGCAGGCTTCGCAAAAACAACCCATGGTGACCTAATAGCCATAGTTGTAGTTTCGTTGCACAGTAGAGAGCCAGCCGATGCCTAACACCGACAGTTTATTCCCAGCACACGGAGCCCCAGAGCGCACGGCTTCCCTTAGCCCCTGCCCTCACACGACTGCCCTCCCCTGGTCGACTCCGATGACTCATCGACCACAACTGTGCACCGGCCAACCCTGATGGTGAATCCACCATCTGGCCACCAGCTGGTCCATGCCACATCAAAGGCGGATCACAGCAGTGCACTGGCCGACCCTGATGGTGAATCCACCATCTGGCCACCAGCTGGTTACTGGCCTCTGTCCATACCACATCACAGGCGGACCCCAGCTGTGCACCGGCCCCTCTCGGTGGTGCTTCTAACAGCTCACCAGTAGCTTATCAGAGGAGCCTGCATACGATACATACATGCGAACTACACGCTCCCTTGACCTTACGGTCACAAGTCAGGAGCCGGCATACAATACATACATACAAACGTACATACGAACTACACGCACCCTTGACCTTGAGGTCACAAGTTTGCAGCACCAACACATGTAGCTGCAAGGTACAGAGCAGCAATGAGCAAGTCTATCCGGTCAGGACATAATCGTCGTACCGGCGGGGAAGTGTCACAGCGCGCCTGGGCCGCTGTACTGGTTCAGCTCTGTCCCCTTCAGGTGCAGGGGGCGCCTCTTGCTGCCCTGGTACGAGGCGAAAGTCGGACACGTGGCGACGCACACCGTCGATCTCGATTCCCACGCCCTGCCCCTCACTTGTTACCGTGCCCTCGGGCCACTCGGTCGTACAACGAGCGCCGGCAGGCTTCACAAAGACTCGCTGGCCGACAGCATATTGAGTAGTCCTCGGGCCCTGATCTGTCTGTGCTCTGAAGAGGGGGCTTTTCCACTCATAGGAGAACAGCCTTCTGCAGGGCACTGATTCCTCGTGCAACCCGGCTGTTGGCGAGATGTTGTACCAATACACCATCATCAGGACGTTCTTGCCCGTGCGAGCCGCCATTCCCTTGATGGTCCTGTGGTTTCGCTCAACGATGCCGTTGCCGGAGGGTTTATAGGCGCAACGGTATATGGGCTCCACGCCCCAGCGGTCGCAAAGACTGCGAAGAGCTGTTGAGCGAAAGCTCGCACCGTTGTCCACGAGCAGCTGCTGCGGAGGGCCACGCTCCCTAAAAATTTCTCCCAGATTTTGCACCAATGTGTTTTCTCCCTCGTCGGGTATTCGCCTCCAAATAGCGAAACGGCTTAATCCACAATCTACCACGGTCAGATATTTTTGGCCCTTGAAATGCGTTACGTCGCAGGCCAGGCGCTGCCAATTCTCGCTTACATCCAGCACGCCTGCACTCCATGCGACTGGTGCAGGATCGATCGACTTGCAACGAGGGCAAGCCTTCACGACGGCTTCGACGTCCTTCCGCCGGATAGTAGCTTTCGGGTGGCACATTCTGGCAAGGTACAGTGTCCTGTCAACTCCAAAGTGGTGAAGGCTGTGGAAACTCTTTAGGTCGACGCCGACCGCCGGCGAAGACGCCTGCTCTGGAACAGCGAGACAGCTTACATTCGCCCTCGTCCATTTCTGAGAGACGCGGGTCAGCTGGTCGGCTTTATTGTTGGATGATCGCACTAGGACTACGGAAGCCTTCAGTCCACACTCTGACACCGTGTCGGCTATCAGTGCTAGCCTGCGTTTGATAAGCGCCTCTCCCATGCCGTGGGCTCGTACAGGCTTATCTCCAACCAGCAGTGACTGTAGCCATCCGTGAACAGTTGCTGAATCTGTCCGAATCTCCACCTGCCGTAATGACCAAGCAATGGCCAGATTGAGGCCCTTGATGATAGCCTCCAGCTCCGCAAGATTGATGTGGGCTACGGCGTCCGCTTTTCGCAGCCAGAAGGCATCCTCGACGATTATTCCTCCTATATCCAGGCATGTGCCGATAGCAAGGCTGCTGGCATCACACCAGAGGATGCCACTATCCAGATTCGGCACATTCCAAATGCCTGAAACTGGATCGTCGGCATGCAATCGCTGCATCAACTCACCCGCCATGGCTGACATTTTCACCAACGACTGAGTCCCAACCGACATCGCCAGCAGCTCGCTTTAGGTAACTGCAGGCCGGGCGAAGCCAGCCTGCGATTGGGAAATGCCCGATCAGCTGCCCGCACCACGAAAACAGCTGGCGTCGCGATGGGGCGTTAGGCAATGCGCTCACCACGTTATCGCGGCGCCAACGAAGCTCCTCACCTTCCTTTGGCCTGCATACTCGAAGGCCAAGGACCCTTCCGCCAGCCAGGCTTTCTGGCGGCTTAGCCTCCAAACCAAATGTTCGTAGCAAGTCGATTACATCACCATTCGAGACAACGCTGTTATTGACAACAATATCGTCGACAAACGAATCGGTACCAGCACGAACTCGCTCATCCATGGACAAGACCTTTGTCAGAATCGCGGTCATTATTTTCGGGGCGATGTTAAGTCCGAAACCTAGTCGTGTGAGGCAGTACCGACGGCCTTTGTACTCCACGACCTGATATTGCCAGAGAGCGGGATTAACATGCACCTGCAAGTATGCTTTTCGCAGGTCAATTATGCTCACGCTCTCGCCCAGCCGTCGCCACGCTCTGAGCTTGGTGCTACACACATCGCCACCAGCCGTGTGACTCGATATAAACTGATTAAGTTCTCGGTAGTCCATCACGGGCCTCACTTTGCCTTTACTTGCCTGTACGACGGCCATTAGAGGGATCAGGCCACCACAATGATCAGCGAACGGCTGCAACCAGCCTTCCTTGATCCACTCTTCCACCTCCTTTTCGTAGTCGGCACGAATTTCCTCTCCCACATGATATGAAGCGACATGGTCCGTCAATTGGGGGACGACACAACGATTCGTCCACTCCCACTTGACTGACCAGCGCCCCCGATGGAAAACTGCCTTAAAGTCCTTGTCCTCAATCAGTACGTCAGCGGCCGAACAATGCTACAGCACGTTTGACACTAGGAGACGCCACTACTGCTGCCTCGGAACGGTGTGCTGGCTCTGGAACTCTCCTTTGGCACATGAACTCAACATGACCAGCGGAAGGACCGATAATCACGCCGCCTAGGAGTTAAGTGGCATCCATACCGAGTAGTAACCCGAAACCAGGAAAAACATCTGACACAAGGCAGTCCAGCACTATGGTTCGTCCGCAGAGGGCTACCGTAGCGACGCACGTGGACTTGCAGACAGCCGTGGCTCCATTCATCATTACGACTTCCTCGCACGCTCGCCTCTACCTCGCAGGGTCCGCAAGCGTCGCCGAAATGATGGACCTCGAGCACCCAGTATCCACGAGCGCAGACGCCTCGGAGTTTTCGATGAGGACACGTACCGAAGGAAGGCGCGCTATAACGGAGGGGAAAGCACCGGCGCAGTAATGCCTGCTCTCCCCTACTCGTTTTTTGGCCAGTTTGGTACGACCGCCCGATCCGAGCAGTTAGCAGCGAGATGTTGAATGCTCCCACAGACGTAACAGTGCCTCCCGCGACCACGGCGCGCCGCTTTAGAAGGACAATCACGGCGTAAGTGCCCGATCGCCTTGCATAGGAAACACACAACATCTCTGTTATTCGGTGCCTGGGGAGGCCATCCCGAACGAGAACCGGATGCGAAGCAACTTTCTGCCGCCTTCGAAATGCTGACGCTTGCCTTCACTATGACCCGAGCCTTCTCGACAAGAACATCCGCAGGCATTTCCGCGAGGTTGCATGAGGCTTGGAGGTGCCTCTTTGCGGCCTCCGGCAGCCCAGCAACAAAGGCGCATTTGACAAAATCACCGGCCACCAGCCTAGCCAACCGATTCAAGTCCGCCCAAAAGCCATCCACATTTTCACCTTCAGCAAGGCGACGCGAGGCGAATTCCTCGTAGGCATCGAAGAGATTCGGCGAGAATGCTGCCAGCAGCGCTTTTCTTACCGTGGCGTAGTCTTCCTTAGCCGCCTCGGGGACGCCATCGTATACGGCGTATGCCACACGTGTAAGGAATAGCGGCAGGAAATTTTGCAATTCATCAACCCCTTGCATCTTGGCCAATCTTTCGAACCGATTTAGCCATTCAGCGAAGTCTCCGCTGCCGTCGAATTGCAAAATTTTTCCTTCCATTAGTTGTACTTTCAGACTCATCGTTATACGGACCACACAGTCGCTCCCGCCGAGAAATAGCTTGTAGTTTGGTTGCACAGTAGAGAGCCAGCCGATGCCTAACACCGACAGTTTATTCCCAGCACACGGAGCCCCAGAGCGCACGGCTTCCCTCAGCCCCTGCCCTCACACGACTGCCCTCCCCTGGTCGACTCCGATGACTCATCGACCACAACTGTGCACCGGCCAACCCTGATGGTGAATCCACCATCTGGCCACCAGCTGGTCCATGCCACATCAAAGGTGGATCACAGCAGTGCACTGGCCGACCCTGATGGTGAATCCACCATCTGGCCACCAGCTGGTTACTGGCCTCTGTCCATACCACATCACAGGCGGACCCCAGCTGTGCACCGGCCCCTCTCGGTGGTGCTTCTAACAGCTCACCAGTAGCTTATCAGAGGAGCCTGCATACGATGCATACATACGAACTACAATAGTGATCAAGTGTTGACATGGAGTCCGTCCATCGATATGGAAAAGGTCAACTGCCAACTGGCTGCTGCTGATGCAATAATACACTGCTAGTGTCATTACTACCTTAAAAGAACTAAATCTCTATTCGGTGTGACATACCACTGGCTGCTAGAGATCTGTGTGATCATAGATCATCGCCTAGAGATCATAGATCATCTAGATCATCTGCTAGAGATCGGGGTGACATACCAGTGGCCGCGAAAGAAACATCACCCAAAGGTAGGAAGCATGCACGGTAACAAGCCTGGAAAGCGAAGAAGTAAGTATCGTGATTGCATCAGCATGCTAATGCGAACAAAAACCCTCACGGCAAAAGTTTTTAGGAAGAGTTACGACTAGTAACATGCAACGAATTGCACACAATTTCGAACGCAAAGAACACGAAAACAAAAACAGACAAATTCAACGCGGGGCGCAGTAAAAGCTGACCGGAGACGATGCGCCTGCGCATATGAGATTTAAAAGATATAATTTCTTTGCAGGTAATGACTGAACATAAAAGAATGTTCCATAATATGTCTGAGTATCTTTGAGACAGCATGCGCCATAGAGATCGTCAGCGCTTTGTTTTAGTTTTTTGCAAGCGCGAGTGTTCAATGCCGATGAAATACAAGCTACCAGAATAATTTAATTTAGACTAAATCTTTGACAAGAGCAATAGTTTTTGCCGCACCAAAATAGCCTTAATGTAGGTGCTGCAAAGTGTGCTACCGCAATGATAGAGGAATGAAGTCTTGTTCCCCTTTGAAGACGGCCACTACGAATTGACAAAAGGCATGCTTAACTCACTCCTCCGTATGATACCTCCAAAGAGCAAGCACCTGTCGGCGCATATCTGGTCACCACTTAAATGTTTGACGCAGGGTTAGGAGTGCTGTGCGGCCATGGTCGTTCGTCTGCATACTTCTCCTTGATCGAATGTCGGTAGGCTCTAGTAAAATACAGCTGCCAACCTGACCCTTCTGAGCTCGAGTGATACGATCATCTTTCACCGAGGCTTATGAACTAAGTTGAAGTGATATCCCAGGCAGCAAAGTGTCATCAGTTGCAGTCGCACAGTGAAACCTTAACTATGGGCTTCTTAAAGATGCCAAGTAAGGGTTTATGGACGACCTAACGTACCCTGCTTTGCTCACAGACATACTGCTGAAAACTTTCAATTTCAAATCGGAGAGCCACAATCTTTTTATTTTCATTTGGGTACGTCGTTGCCGAATCAGGTCAAGGTGTGGGAAGCGAACGCAACAGGCCGCTCGTTTTGCATTAATAATGCCTCATATCCATACTGAGATTCATCCGCAGACAGCACCAAATACAACTTCGCGTCCAATAGGAAGCAAGAGAGCATTAACTACAGTGCTTTTAACGTGGTCAGAGGGGTGCGCTTGGTTGGCGTCACAGTATTGGGCGATCTTTCCTTGCATCAAATTTTGTAAAGGCATGATAATAATGATAATACATTTATATAGTGCCCTCAGAGAACTTATTTTTTTCTAAGCAATTTACATTTGATGAAAAAGAAGCAATATCGAATGGTTAGTGGTAGCATGCTCAATAAACAACAAGAACAACGTGGTTAGGGGTGACATGCACAGGGTCAGCGTGCAAATTTGGTTACTGGTAGCATGCAGTGTCATCGTGCACAAGCACACAAAGAACGAATCATATGAACCCATCAAATGCTGAGATACAAATTTAGCTTCTTCTTAAACATCATTTAGTCAAGGAATGCTGTGACGCCAGCTGAAAGTAGGTTCCCGGCTTTGAAAGCATACGAACTAAAGGCACGGACTCCAGAGAACACTTCAGCTAACTTAGTACAGAGCTTGGCCAAGTAAATAGCCAGCCTAGCAGCTGCAAGATGACGACCTTTGATGAGGGCACAGTGAAATATCTTTTGGCACTAGGTCATGACGATAGCAGTAGTGCATTCACCAAGCTGAGCTCTCAAAGATATAACTGCAGAGGAATCCATAAAGTAGGAATTTCCTTAGTAAACAAAAACACGAAAGTAATTCTTGGAGACGAAGAGATAGACCAGCAACCTAGTTGCTATCCTACTGCATATTTGGTTGATTTTTCCAACGTCACTGCAATTAATCCCTGTTTAAAAAAATGTTTCTGCACCTGGAGCAATAGCATTCCTTATAAATGTACGTGGTAATTCAAGCAGATGCTCAATAGATGAGATCAATATAACAGGAGCTAGTGTGGGATTGAGCACTGTTCCAAATTCCATCAAATTAAGCATTACTCTGCTCCGAAACCCACTAAAAGTCGACGGATTACTGCTCGCTCATTCTTCAATGTAGAGCAGGAGTTTTTTCGGAATCCCATATTTTGATAGAGCCGAAAACTAATTTTAATTTCAGGCAAAATCCTTTGAACAGTGCCTGCTTTATATCCGTCCGGATCGAAACGCATTAATAAGATAGATTAATCGTCATTATTTTATAGCCACAGGCAACGAGACTAGCACAAAGCTGCTGCTAATAGTACTCGAGTGATGTTGGTAGTTTTCTGTAGCATATTCTGAACTCAGAAGTCTTTTTCCGCAAACACATCCCACAAAGCAAGTTTCGTACTTTCGACCGCTTGACTTATAATGGTGAAGCAAGCGCCTCAGTAAACAGCAGAACCCGGTATCCACACTGTCCGAAAGAAGGTAGGGCGACTATCACAAAGCAGGACACCAATCAAGAACGCCAGCGCTGTGAATGTCACCCCTAACCATGTTATTCATGTTGTTTATTAAGCCTGATACTACTCAGCATTCAATTGCATTTCCCTTTGCAGAAAATGTAAAACGCCTAGAAAGAGATTGAGTTCTCTGAGGGCGCTTTATCAAGTGCATTATTATTATCATTGTTATTTGATAACGAGTCAAAGTAGAGCATTATATTCTACAGCCGCAGTGGCCACATTAGCTGAGTACCACCAATAGTGTACAGCTAGCACCAGCTCTAATGTTTTTAAATACTCTAAACCACGATATCACGACGGTGCTTCACGTTCCTAATCATTGCATAGCTCAGGAACCTCTAATTATCTCGTACGCTGTCATTTAATATGGCTGACTTAGGATGCTAACCCATCAATTCCAAGATACGTGAGGGGATTAAAAAACTATGTCTTTATGTTCGACATGCTAGCAGAGCTATTATGAAAGAGATTATTGAGGACTATTTGTGAGAGCTGCTACAAGAGTTTATACAGCGTTCTAAAAAACCCGGAAACGCTTTCACGGTCATGCCACTTCAAATCCGTAAAACTAGCCCTGCACAATAAATAATATTTATATAAAATTCACTAGTATAGAGCCCTAAGAGAAATTAATCTCTATTCAGTTGATTCACATACGACACGGAGCTCGAGTCCATGAATTCTGCCAGATCTCTGTCGGGGCGTGCAACTTAACCACTGGGCCAAACCAGCTCGGCAAAGTAAAGTAGAAGGTAAAGAGGAAAATCAGAAGAGTCGATAGCTTCATTATTATAACGATAGAAAAGCCTAACAGCTTTCAATCCGCTTGGAGTTGCAATGTGGAATGCCTCCTACCGGGTTCGAATCCATAACCTACGTCCTGAGCTGTAAACGAACACATTGTGGCTGGGCTAAGAACCACGGGTAGGTATGGTAGAATTTCTGCAACGTACGCACTAAAGGAGAAAGGGCCGATTTAAAAAAAAGTTGATCAATATTTGAAGTTTACGAAAGTTTACCTTAATAAAGACCATCAAATTAAAAATGCCATCCCAACTTTTGGCTATTGACAGATGACCGGAACGTCGTAAATTAAATTAATTTGTAAGCCCTATTTGCACTGGAAGTAGTACATCGAGCTCAACAATAACACTTTCTCCTAAATATGATGTCACTGGAGTGGCGTTGTTCGGCCAAATTTCAGTAATAGCTACTTGCACTAAACGGACATCGGGCCATCACTTGAAACGGCAAAAAAGTTAAAATTTCAAAGTAATGACACTCCCTTCTAGGTCAACCTGTTTGTTTTAAAAACCAAAAAGCGCTAAGCCGATCGCACCAAGCATAGACACGCCCCTAGAGCTCAAAGTCCGCATCCGGCAAACTCTTTATCCGAGGCTATAACTCTTTATTTACTTGCCAGAAATATCTTAACATTGGCTTAAAAATCGGAAGTAACTATTATTCGATAGCAAGACTATCGTTAGGGATGATGTATTGATAATTTACAACCACCGGGACCGCAGTAACTAAGGGTTAGTTATCACCGCAGCTACTGAATGCTGAGACCGCAACTCCAGTTCCTGTACCAGCCATTGAACAGTCGGGAGGAGGCAACCACTGAACCAACACAGAGCGGCTGGCGCCCACTAGGATCGAGCAGTTGACAGAGAATCCGTCTGCAAATGTTGGTCCAATTCTATTCAAGGGAAATGGTAATTTCAAGCTCTCATTTCTGCCGTTAATAGGTCGAGAATTGTACTGATGAACTCCCGCTCTCATTGCCAGCCCGGTTCATTGCCGCAGCACGCTGTTGATGCTATGTAAGGTTATTGCAAGGTTTTACCTATTCCTGAAGCTCTGTATCTTTGGTTCTTGAATTTGTTTCGTGAGGCATAGCACTGATTATTTCATAGCTTGCCTTTCTCAGTTTGTCTCACATATGAACAAGTCAACCGCCAGCCCCTGGTATCTTGCTTATGTCATATCTATGATCACAGGGATCCTAACAACTTGAAATTTGGAAGGTACTATTTTATGCTCTTACACAGCACTCCCTCAGGTCCTGTCTCGGTGGGAGACTCCAGACAACAGATGTGAATGGGCAAAGATCATCTATTGATGACATCCCCACATGGATGGCAGCAAGTTTTCTTAAATTGAATGGTGATAAAACTAACTGACTAGTTATGGAAAAACCAAGTGTGATTCATAAATTGAAAAGGCTAACGCTCAAAATCAGCTCTGTAAGCATATCTCCTGTTGAATCTGCGAAAAATCTAGGTGTCATATTCCAAAGTGACCTCTCGTTAGACGACCACATCAGCTCCACAATCAAGTATAAATACATCAGCTCCACAATCAAGTATAAATACTTTCAGCTACATTACATTGCTAATATTCGGGCTTTCCTAGACAGGCATACCACATCTAAATTGGTCCTTGCATTTGTGACATTCCGCCTTGACTTCTGTAACTCACTGCGTCTGGCCTACCGGCCTGTACACTCAAGCGCTTACAGCTGGTGCAAAACTCGGCAGCTAGACTTGTCTGTCGTGAGAGTCGCAGTTGCCACAGTCACCACTCTTCACCGACCTGCACTAGCTCCCAGTCAAACAACGCATCAACTTTAAGGTTTATACCTCAGTTCCAGGCCTCTTTATTATTTTGCTCCAGCCTAACTATCAGATCTACAACCCACCCGGCTAAGCATAGTAACACCCATTTTTTAAATCTCACTGTTTACCTATACTTCGTACAAATCTTACATTCTTTAGAGACCGTGCCTTTAGTTCGCATGCTCCCAAATCCTGGAACTCTCTCCGGACTTCCGTCACGACATCCCCGGACTTGACCACATTTAAAAATAAATTAAAAACGAACCGAATTATGACAGTATTTAGTGGGACCGTGTGAGTCGTCCTTCATGTGATTATGCATGCTGACACGGTTGCATGCTGCAACTAACCACACTTGCATGCTGCCCTGTGCATGTCACCCCTAACCATGTTATTCATGTTGTTTATCAAACATGATACCATTTACCATGCGATCGTGTTTCCTTTACAGCAAATGTGAAGTGCCCACAAAAAGATTGAGTTATCTGAGGGCGCATTATCAAGTGCATTATTAATATTATCATTCTTATTACTTCAGCCGTCCCGCGTGCATATTGAACCTTAGTATATAGACTTATTTTGATCATGATCTGGCTGTTTGTCAATGCTAAGCCGTTGTCATCCCTCACATTTCCTGAAAATGTCATAGGTAGGCTAATAGGGATAAGATCAACGTGGTGTTTAAAAGAAATACTCCTAGGTATGTGCTTCAAAGTTATATGAAAGTAAACCTTGAAACGTGAACTTTTGGAATATAGGTCGAATTCATCTGCCTCTCAAACATGATATGCTCAGATTCGCATCACGAATGAGTCAATATAGCTGCACGTCACGAATGTCCTTGAACTTGGCGAGTTTGGCAACACTCCCATCAAGTTGACATGTCAAAAAATTCTTGTTTTAGAATGTCGCATTTCGGTGCCACGAGTCTTGCATCTTTGTACAGCGGCTGGTATTAAAGCTGCCGATTTTATCACAGCCATGTTTAGCTGAGCTCCAGTAAAAAACGTGACCTTGAAATTTACAGGCCACCACAAGGCCAACACAACAGCTATGGTTACATCAAATGATAGCCTATTCTACCTTTGCTGTTTTCGCCAATTTGTAAGCCAATTGTTTCATTAATATTTGAGTAAGATCAATAAATGTGCTGTGACGTAGGTAAATCTCATGCATAACTTCCCATCCCTTGGCCACACCTCAAATATCGTAGTCTTCCCTCAGAAGAATGACCTATCAAATAACCTTATCGCACTCACTAAAGGTTCTCAGAACCACCCGGTTAATTTGGCACGTTCTTCACCGGCTGAATTATTCAGTCCGAACCGCATCGAGCGCAGGCCTTTTAGAATCCTTCGTAAAGCCTGCATTCTGCTTAGCTGCTAGCCAACCTGCCATAAGCAGGGCGCTTCTCTGGTCTATGTTTTTGAGTAAGAAACTAAGGCTCGGACTGTACTTTAAAAAGCAAGCGCCTAAGATAATAAAATCAGCGTCAGTACAGTAGCAAGGGCTGCCAACACTCAATCACATTGCCAGTGCTCAGCATAATTTGGGGACGATGTAACCAAAATGAAAGAGCATTTTTGATATCGTAATTGACGATAGGGGAAACATGCAGCGCTTGCTGGAAGCAAATACCTCATATGCAATAACCGTCGCACGATTGTCACAAATGAAGGTCTGTGCGGAAACTAAGTCGAACTCACATTTTTTTATTTGCCTAGCCTTTAAAAGACTATCAAAAACTGTCGTATTGAGCTACAACACGCCACGCCTTTTGGAGTCTTTCCGAAAGCCTGCATTCTGCTTAGCTGCTAGCCAACCTGCCGTAAGCAGGGCACTTCTCTGGTCTATGTTTTTGAGTAAGAAACGTAGGCTCGGACTGTACTACAAAAGCTAGCACCTAAGATACTGAAACTAGCGTCGGTACAGTAGGAATAGCTGCCACCAGTCAATCACGTCGCCAGTTTTTTGAGTAAGGAACTTAAGCTCGGACTGTACTTTAAAAGGCTGGGCAGGTTCCAAGAGAGGGCACACACTCAAGACAGGAGCCAAAATGGCCACACGGCAGAAGAACGATCTCGGCTTGTCTCTGGCTACACTTCTTGCACTCCAGATGCTTACGCATTTGCCTGTTTTCTTCAATTATGCGTTGATCTAAAGAGAAAAGAGAAAGTTTTACTAGAGTTCTGGCACGTCAGCACTCCAGCACGTAAGTATCGGCAAGCCACCCAAAATGGCGATCCAAACAAGAGGTTACGAATCTGGCATACAAAATGTTACTTGCAATTGGCTGTATCGCAAAGTATGTAAAATAAGCTTACGTAATGTTGTAAGCAAAGTTTCAGTACAAGTTCATTTATTTGTAGTGCTAAAGGGAAGTTGCACAGCAGCATTTATCAATCACCTGTCTGCCTAGCTCTGACATGGAGCAAACTAAAAATTGGCATACATCAAACGTGATCGTTCTCCGAATTTCACGCAAGCTTTAAAGGAGCGAGTCTCTAGACACGATATGAAGAACTCGGAGCCTTCTGGCCTTTACGACCTAAGGAAGCTCATAATGATTCAGGTCCAGAGGCCACCACACTAGCTCATTAGGAACAAAACCAAACTCAGCAGCAGAACCCGGTATAAAGATATCAAAGGTGGTTCTGCAGAAGTTCTTAATACGTTTAGGAGTACTTCTAAGTAAACGTCTTTCGTCAAGATACGATATGATACCAATGCGATGCAGGACAGCTTGCTAACGGCTACTGAAGGATCCCCAGACCACGACCTCTTTGTCTTTACAAAAAGACAATTGCAACTGAAACCTATAATGGGGTGCCGACGAACGTACTGGGTGCCTTTCCAGCCAGTAAGAATGCCGGATTTCGTCCCACAAGGCGAATTGGCTAACAACATAGATACATCTAGAACATAGATACATCACACAATAACATAGATACATCTAGACAATACAATATATTGATATTGCTATGGCACCCAACACAACATATATTTTAGCAATACGATAGATACAATACATTTCCCCGTAGATATATTTTGGTGCAGAATTGCAGGTGGCAACCACCTGTCAGCCTAAATTAGGCAGTAACCACTCCAAGGGGGACCACACCCACCCGTGCCGTGCCCTGTCTTTCCCAGGAAGCATGTGGTTAGCTTGCGACTAGTGTAACCTCTGGGCAGGGCTGCCTTGGTCTCCTTTCAACTGAATCCAGTCGCCCAATCGTGCTCCTTTGTCGGTTCGGGGTTGGCACGCGTGGTGCTTCGTCCGAGCACAAAGAGCTGCCAACAACTTGCAGTCAATGCGTAATGTCCACCATGCCTGACTTCATCGACACGGTGACATCCGGTACCTTGCTTTCATCTAGACGATACTGTTGAGCACCTGCTTGCAGGAAGTCAGTGCACAATACGTCGTGCTCGCAAGCTGAGCCGGTCCATCACGATCTGACCAAGCGCTCACAACTTAGAACGTGAACTGGCACGAGCATTTGAATGCAACAACAAACCGAGCCGGGTGCTTTGGCTGCCGGCCTGGCCAGGCATGCGAGTATACATATCAAGTGCATTATCAAGTACACATACATATTCATTTACAGCTTCATTCCGGGCTCATGGCAGCCAGCACAGCCTCTGCCCAGCTGAAGATGGTCTGAGGCTGTGCTTGTAAAACAGCCAGTACCTAGTCATCCCAGTCGTGCGGTTGAATGCTAAACCGTGGAGATTCAAGGTCGTCACGATTGCTGGCACGAATGGAGAGCTAATCATGATCCGCCACGAGCTGCTGTTGAGGATGATGCTCTTGTGACCCATCAGCAATCCCCCCATCTTCGACCTGCATTGCCGAGTAGGCATCCTCGGTTTCCAACGGGTAGTTGTTACCTACAAAACAATATATCAACGGAAACAGAGCAAAGTTCTTAGGCTGACCCACAAGGCCCGCCTCGGCTTGGCTCCAAGCAAAGAGGCTTGTCTCACTGCTAAACGGTTGATCTGTGATAATGCCACCACCAGGCCGTCCCTGACCGATGGGTACGTTGCCACACTCCAGACCAATCACCAATCGGCAGTAGCTGAAGTGCACCCTGTGCTCGTTCATGGTGCTGTCGCCACGCTCCCAGTTGCGTAGTACACCGCAACAGAAAGCACACTGGAAACGATCGTGAACGCCTACAGACAAACCAAGAAGGTAGGTGTGAGGCCTTGCAACAGCTAACAGTATGCATAAGACACGTGGCTTGCAACAGGAAACACTAGTCAGTCACGAAGTAGCCTGTATGCTCTGCACGTGCCCAGTGTGTGCTAACTGATAAACTATGCTCGAGAAATGCACAGGTATTGAAGCCTGTCTTCACCGACGACATCCCAGTCATATATTGACGGTGCGAGTAAATCTAATGCATCTTGCACAATTTGGTTCTACTGCAATACAGCAGGGAGCTTGGCTTATTTTCTAATTGTTCTCCAGCTCGAAGGATTGTATTCGGAAAATAATTTTTCTTTGATAGGATACTGCAGCTATTTGTATAGAGCAGTAAATTTAGAATTTGTACAACAGTAAACATTGTTCTAAAGAAACCTTAGCTGTTGCTATTCGGCATGAGGAATGGCATAACCTGTTCGGAAGACTTGCTAGCTTCAATTTTGCATCACCAGCCAGTGATCACACGTTCAAAGCTTCACTGGAGAACGCCTAGAGCCCATCAAGTAAAGCCAAGATACAGCAGCTTTTCAACGAGAAGCCAACTCGGGCTCAACGCGACCATACCTGTGTAGTAGAACCCAGCCGCTGCAAGCTCCTCCGGAGGCATAATCTCGCGAATTGGCCACAAGCCGGAGCCAAAGGTCCTAAATTGTTCGGCTTCACTTCGCATGAGCTGCTCCCGTTCCTCGGGTTGAAGTGCCATGAGATTACGCACAGAATCTTGCTCACTTGTGCGGTCAGCACTATGCAGCGTGTATGTGGCAACCGGCGGAACATAGGCTTCTATAAAATCTGTCAGGAAAAATCGTGGCAGTTGGAACTTCTTGTCGCCGACCTTGGTATCCAGCTCATATTTCATTCCATCCTCATGGCAAACGAATCCGCCTAAAAGATTCATCGAAGTCTTCACCCGTCTTACATATTGCTGGCACTCCATTCAGTGTCACCTGCTATGTGAGGAGGCTATACCTGGTGCAGCATTTCAGCTAGGTATGGAGGAGCCAAGCCGTGGCGGCCTGCCTCCCTCAGCGTGAGAACTTCGCTCTGTACCAGACATGGGAAAACTACGGCCCGCGAGCCATATACGGCCCGTTGGGCTTTTCAATCCGGCCCGCTGCACTCGTCCACGTTATATTATTTAATTAAATTTTATTACAAAGACACCTCAATCATTTCACCTAGCTGTAATTCCCATCTTTCCCCTGCAGATGGCGACCAGCTGGAGTAGTACTAGTAGTACCAGCTAGACTCTGGTATCAAAACGTCAAACTTGGTAAATAAGCTCCAATTAGAGTTATAGAGTTAATCATGCCACCCAGTCAGAATTGCTTGTGTTGCTACATCCTTTGGCAGCATTTGCTATAATTGACACAAACTTCGTTCTCGAGCATGTTTCAACTTTCTGAGGCAGCATTAGCACTGCACAGCGATCATTTAGGTCTCATCTCGGTGAGAGACTCCAGAGCAATGATATACTGTAAATGGGCAACAGGCATCTGAGGCAACTCTAAATTATGTGGTACACAGTGGCTTTGGGCGCTGTCCACTACTTTGCTCTCCCTCTTGTCGATGTAATAGCTAAGTGTAATGTGGGCTTTCATATCTATGCAGATGACACCCTGTACTCATGCTTTAATGCCTCCCAGCCATCCAGCATGCTCACCTTCACAACTTCCTGACTACATCTATTGCTTACATTCAAACTTGGATTGCAACAAACTTGAGAAAATTAAATGACAACAAAACCAACTTACTAGTTTAGGGCAAACAAAGTGCTATTCGAAAATGAAAAAACCTAACCGTCCAAAGGGCTGTGACATTTCAGTTATTGCTACTGCTCTGCATATCGTTGGTTTCATGAAGGAGAGCAGTTTTAGTGGAGCAGTATTGCTTGAATCTCGGCTAAAGTCTTTCTTAAGATTCATTCTTTTGAGGGTTTGCTACAACGGGTAAGGAACATTACAGGAGATTGCCAAATGATCTGCACTGGGCACATGCCAAGTCAGTGGGGCAGACATCCTTAGTGGTAACAATTTCATAGTACTGTATGGCCCCAGTGAGTATTGTGATTAACGTGCTGGATCAAACTAAATTTACCGAGAAAGTCAAGAAATAAAGGGACCCGACTGATGTCAGGGTCGTCAAAGTGAATGTTGAAGTCTCCTGCAATCCTCAAAGTCGGTCACACGCGACTATTTTCGTGAGAAACTCAGAAAACCTCTCCTTAAACAAAAGGTAAACGGCCGGACGAGGGCCGGTAGATCCCAACTTGTGACAAGCATGTTCTTTAATGGGGAGCTGATAGCAACTGACTCAAGTGGTGGCCTGCTCAAAAGACTGCAGTTTCATAGCAAAGAGATTCAAGAACAATGACAGCAGCCCAGATACCAACTTTGTTGGACCATTTAGGCTGATAAAATAAGAACGGTGGGAGGGGTTAAGATGTGCAGCCACCAGAGCAGGGCTGAAGTCATTAACATTAAGTAAAGGCTACCTTTATTATTACTCAATCAATTACTGTTGCTGTACAGATTCATAACCCACGAAAACACGAGCATGCAATGCAGTGAAGTTGGCATACCACGAGGTGCTTAGGTCACGAGTGACTCCTTGACTCATAAGTTACCTTTTACACTTTACATTTGCTGCAAAGGAAACAAACCATACTAGCCATAAGCCTGTGGTTTCAAAGCTCTCGAGGCATACGATAAAACAAAGCAGGACACTACCAGCGAAGGTCGTATACCTCCATTTATCCCTTCATCTTCCATTCGAAGGACAGCTTCGAGAAGCTCGGCACCTGTCGGCATTGTTCCAGAGTACGCTTGGGGAAAGAATCGGTTGAGAGCAGACTCGATCTGTACAGCACTGTAGCCAAGACTCTGAACGAGTTTCAACGAAGCATGATGCTCCAACGACGAGCCTGGCAAGCCACTTGCTGTATGATATCCAAAGCTCTCCTCAATGTGTTCAACGGTGCTGGGAGCAGCTTGAGGCGGAAGCTGAGAAAAGGGTTGCAAGATCTCAACCATTTTAAAAGTACACTATGGCAGCCATTTCAGTCAGGGCGTGCACAATGGCACTTGCAACAATGCTACCCAAGACACGGGTCAGATCTTGTGTTGTATGCTTTGCATGTACAAATTATGCAACAAAATTGATTGGACATTTATTATCAGTAGTTAAAAACTGGAAGGTGGGCTAATAGTGGTAGGGAGAGGCTAGAGATCAATATCCAATGAGTCACTGCAATAAATACCACTCACTAATGATTACCTGCAGGTCTTACTACAGGATCCTAGCAAAGGCCAAATCTAGCTTCTACAAAAACATCGTCCAATCATAGATGCACAAACCAAAAATGCTGATGTCTACCACCAATCATCTCAGTAACTGCTCCCAGGTTAGCTCCTTACCTAGTGATCCTTATGGCGATCTAGTTTCTCTTGCTTCTTTGCCAGCAAGATAAGAGAGATTCGAGAGTCCATCCCTCTAGATAGCAGCATCCCCCCTGGATTCATGTCCCTCAATAGCACTAACGCAGGACTCCTGTCCCTCAATTAAATAAAGCCTCTCAATGTCTACATTCAAGGAGGCCACAAAGAACCTTGTCCTGAAATTCATCTCCCACTCAAAGAAGACTGCTAGTCCTCTAAACCCTATTACTACTGTCTTACTTCTACAACGTATAGACCTGCTTCTACCATGTCGTACATAATAAATATGTCCTTAGGCACAGGTCGTGCCCTGCACCTTTAAAAAAGGCTGCTGTTAGGCAACTAATTAATAAAGCAATTCTAGACCAAGTGAACTTGAGCAGCTTCTGCCTCGTCTCCCTTCTACAGTTCCCATCAAATACCTAGATCGAGCTGTGACAGACCAACTGAACATTTTTATTAAAATCACAAACCTAGCAAGTAAGTTACAGTCAGGATTTAGAACCAATCACTCCACAGAGTCAGCATTGCTTAGGGTGTATAACGACGTTCTCAGGAATGCGGACATGGATCAAGTCTTCCAGCTTGTTTTGCTCAAGCTTTCGGCAGCGTTTGATACAATTGATCATAAAGTCCTTCTCGAGCACCTCGCATCTCGTCCGGGCATCAATAGCACTGCACTGTAGTGGTTCAGATCCTATCTCAGTGGGAGTATTGTGTGAATGGACAAAGGTTATCCGGAGAACGGCTGAAGTATAATGTACCTCAGGATTCTGCGGTCGGTCTGCTTCTTTTCACAGTTCATACTCTCATTCTTGCCGATGTGATCACCGAGCACAATCTAGGCTTTCACTTATATCCAGACGACACTCAATCGTACCTTTTATAGATCCTTTCCAGCCATCCAGCACCTCAAATTCAGTTACACAAAATTGCTGCACGTATTGTTGACATGCGCATATGGATGGCAGCAAAATTTCCAAGATTAAATGACGGCAAAACCAACTTACCACTTATGGGCAACCAAGCCTGACTAGGAAACTAGAAAATTATCACTCATAAAGGCTCTGCAAAACCATATCTGCAGTTGAATCTGCACGAAGTCTAGGTGTCACGTTCGACAGTAGTCTTTCATTAGCCGACCACATCAGGTCCACAGTACTTTCAGCAATGGCTTCCAATCAAGCAGCCTGTCGACATCAAGGTTCTGTCACTCACTGTAAGGCCTCTTCATTCCCTGGCTCCAGCCTATTAATCAGAACCACTCCTCACGAGGCCAGGCACCGAACAACCTGCTTTATTGAATCCAATCTTTTAGTTATACCTAGAATACAAATGTGACGTCTTTTGGAGACCATGCCTTTAGTTCGTGAGCTCATAAAAAATACTAGCTGATTTAGCAGCCTCTTGTGCAGAGACAGAGGAGCCTTTAAGGCTATCAACTGCGCTTACAGCAGTGATGAAGGATCGCCCACCACAGTATTCGAAACCACGCCCACTGGAGCGAGGTCGTGAAAAGCAACTGCCTTACCTAGTCTGCCATCGCTCACTCACGACTGAGGCCACGACAGTTCCTGACATGAAATTTAAAAAGGAGCTTAACACACGACGTGATTACAACATTTAGGGGTCCTTATGATTCATCCTTTGTGTACTTCTTCGTGGTGACATTGTGCTTGCTGCTGCTGACCATATCTACGTGCTGATCCTGTGCATGTCACATCTAACAATCTTTTGCTAGATAAAATTGCGAATGTTACCACTAATCCTTTTATCACACTTTCTCCACAGCATCTCTAAAAGTGGCTTGCACGAAATTCAGTTCTCTGAGGGTTTCATATAAAACGTATTATTATTATTACATAATCAGTAGTTACGGCATACATATATACCACTTAGCATAGGGTGGCTAGTGGTTCCACTTTATTGCACTTTAAAATAATTAATATACCGAGATAATTCAATAAAACAGCTTAAATTGGCATAGCCCATTACGTGTAATAGCTGGCAAAGTCTTCAGAAAATCATATACTATATTGTCATTAGAAGCACTCCATTTAGGGTCCCAAGAAGCAGTCACAGCAGCCTGAGTGCATTCCTTTAGTTTGAAAACTTCACATTCTACACATAACTACTAATCCGATGTTGGGAGGAGTGGATGCAAGTAAGGAAAATGCATGTAAGCAACGATAGAACAAAAAGATAGCAAGGGATCACTCACTTACCTGGTTCAAACTATTGACAGGTTCTACATCAGATCTAGACGTGTATTTTTGTGGTATTTCATTAACGTAAGACATTCCCTTCACATCAAGCAAGTATTTCAATTTTTCGAACCACCTTCAAAGTAGACAATTGGAGGATATATATATAAAAGCAGACAGACGGCAAGGACGATACACAATGATTGAGGATTAAGTGTAAAAAGCGGGGCTACTTCATCACATCAGCGATAAGATAATACCTTGCACGCTCTTCCCAAGGGCTGTCCGAGATTTCCCAGTTTCGAAGGCCTCCGTCACGGTGAAAGCATTTCACGTTGTCGCCAAATCCTGTGCAATAAATAGTTCACAAATGAGTAGCACCTTGGTATATCGAGGCTTTTAAAAAGAGAAGTAATTGGCAGCATTTTCTAGTGATCAGTGCTATAAGCAGAGTTACTTACATACCATTCAGAGTGTTCCTATTTTCACAACTGTCATGCTTTTTTATGAGCTTTCCACGTTTAGTAGACATGCATGACAAAATTAACCACTTTTCCAAACAACATGATATCGCAAACAAGTAATGCCAAAGCATTAAACAACGACTTTATTTCACTTGCTAGCTTTGACTACTCTCTTGCTGAGAGAATACATGTGGGACAGCGAAAGACGACACGAGACAAACGAGTTTGTCAGTTTGCAACAACAGAGTAGTATTTCCAGAAGGTATGCTCCCTCTTCACGACTGCGTTCGTGGATCAAGTCCTTAAGTGGGCAATCCTTTATTGCATTGGCCACTTCAAGTGGTGGTGATAGCCGTTAAGGCTCTTCTGCTACTATCCAAAGGATACTACTATCATAAGGTGGTTAAATCAGCTAACGCTATTATTTATTCCTAACTTTAAAATGCATACCAATTTTACTGGTAGATAATCAGCGATTAGGCAGATTCTTTAATTGATGTGTGAGGTCTTGGGCAGTTCCAGTGCATGCCTATTGCATAGCATGCTGCAGCAGATCTGTAAGCATGTTTTGCACCCTGGTTTGGCTCAGGGGTAAGGCACTTCCTCTTATGACCAAGGCCATGGGCTCCAGCCCTGCTGCATATGCAAAGCGCTGGAACAGCAATAGACTAAACAATTTTTTTAAGTAAAAGAAATCATGAAATTGAAATTGCTCAGCAAAGTCGCACGTTTTTTGCTGTAGTTCTCGATGCAATACCAATATTTGGTACTTAATGTGCAAAGCCAGTTGAGAAAATTCCCGGTACTTACACGGCGTCATAAGCAACTTTCTGCATTCTAACAAAACGTACCGGCATAAAAAAAGCCAGCTTTTGCCAGAATTTCGGGAGACTGGAGAGCCCACATGGGCCAAGAGCTGAACGTCTGCAGACGACGCGCCTCCACGGCGTACTCAGGATGCTTGGGCTTCGAGGTTGATACTCCTGGAAGCGGCTCAGCCGATCCTCCAACTGAGAAATATTTATCGCCGTCCACCAGATTGAGAGGTCGGATTCCAAAATGATTATCTGTAATGTCTGTAACGAATTTATTAAAGGACTACCAAAAGGTTCAAGTTAAAGAAGGTCAAGTTCTCGCCTTTTACGACAAAGGTCGTGCGCTCGAGCCTTGGCGGCATATGTGAAGCACCTGGATAGAGACAAAGTTATCTTAGCGTGCGAAAACAGTGATTATAATTAATAATTGCTATATTCAATTGGCATGTTTCGGCTTTCTGTGGCAACAAAAGCCACATTTTATCTAAAAACGTGCTCAAATAAACTTTCAAGAACCTCCAGGCCATGCACGTTCATCGGCAACGGGTACGACGTTAATAAGGTCAAGCACAAAGAGCTCGTCTCATGAAGACCCCAGACCATCATCTCTGTGGTCTTCACTGGCAGGCCAACAGAGCCCTGCCATAACAGAGATTTTGAATGCTTCTATGCGAAAATGGCTCGTCCCGAAGTCCTTCAAACCGGCAATCGTTGAACCCATACTTAAAAAGCCTGGATTAGACACAGTGGTCCTTGCAAACTATCGCCCATTTTCCCTTCTTCCGTTCTTATCAAAGATTCTTGAAAAAATTGTTTCTAACAGCTGGTTGTAAATATTGAAAATAATGGAATGTCAGAAACATTTCAAACAGGGTTCCTGAAGCAGCATTCCACTGAAACTGCTCTCCTCCGTGTTAACAATGACATTCTACGTGGCAACGACGACGGGAATGTCACTGCCCTAGCTCTGCTAGATCTGCATGCTGCCTTCGACACCAATGATCACGTTGTTCTACTTGAACGATTGAGAACAACGATCTGATGTCGTTTAAATTGTGCTTGTATGATCGTGTTCAATCCGTGTCGTGTGGGGGTCAGGTCTCACACACGAGAAGGGTCACTTGTGGAGTCCCTCAAGGGTCCGTACTCGGTTACTGGCTGTTCTCCATTTACACTCAAACTCTGGGAAAAGTGAATAAGGCTTACGGAATAGGATATCACTTTTATGCTCACTCTATCTTTTATGACGATACTCAGCTGTATTTGTCAAACCGTTGGAGTCTGCTGCAGCAACTGAGAAACCTAATGCTAGCCTTGCCGACATTCGATCCTGGATGTCGGAAAACTTCTTGAAACTAAATGACAATAAAACCAAACTGCTGCTCACATTACACCCTAAGCGTGTGGCTGGATTAAAAGGCTTTGCTCTTCTAATAGGTGATGCTGTTGTGCGACCATCACCAAGTGCTCGAAATTTGGTTGTCTTTTTTGACAGCTGCCTTAATTTTAAAATCTTCGTTCAGACGACTGCCTCTACAGCTAGCCATCACGTCCGATCCCTATCCAAGATTAGGAGCTCTCTCCCACAGTGGCTTAGAAAAAATTTAAACTAACTCCTTAGTTTTGTGTCGGCTTGATGATTGTAATTACCTTTTAGCTGGGCTACCGAGGAAAGCAACTAGGCCACTACAGCTGGCTATGAATATGGCTGCAATACTAGTCTTCAAGTCCCAGAGGTTTGAGCACCGGTCTCCTTTGCTAAAGTAGCTAGGATGGCTGCTGGTTGATCAACGGATACAGAGCAAAGTTCTTAGGCTGACCCATAAGGCCCGCCACGGCTTGGCTCCTTCGTACCTAGCTGAACTGCTGCACCGGTTTCAGCCTCCTCGTTCCCTCAGGTCCTGTGTGGACAAAAAAATATCTGTTCCGTTGTTCTGCTTAAAGACCGTTGGCGACAGAAGGTATAGCTTTGCAGGTCCAAGACTGTGGAACTTGCTTCCACAATTCTTATGCAACAACTACTCTCCTGCTGCCGACTATGGCCCATCTGTTTCAGCGGTCCTGAGCTGTTACTTCCTTGCTACTCACTGCCTCAACTGCTCTCCTGACTCTGCTATGCTTCCTAATTTCTCTTTGTCATTTTATTAATAGGCTATATCAAACTTCGGTTTTGATTCTTCATTAAAGGAAACCGTGCTGTGGGTTAACTAACCAAATTGTATCGCACAACGCATGGGCGTTCCTAAGCTATTACCTCCAAAAATCTCGGATCAGCTTGCCTACCTACGTAATCAAACTGGGCTGCTATTTCCACAACAAGAGTTGAGCAACTAGGGTTTAATTTCATGTTATTTATGTAAAGTTTAATACCATAGAAAACAGTGCTTTGAGTTTACCGACCAAATTAGATGATATAGTCCATACAAGCACACATGCACCGGTCCTGCACTATAAATCTTCGAACAGCAATAAACTACTAATCCAAAATAGGCGCCTTTGAGCTATGGTTTGTATTGCTTATTATGGATAATAGTATTCTCTATTTACCAACCAAATTGTATGCAATTGCACTAAGGCATTATATTCCTATGTCCTTTGACGGCACAGGCCTTTGGAAGCCATAGCATTAGAACAAGCCGACGCAATGTCCTAAAATTAAGTAGATAAACCCGAAACACATCGGCGTTAGAATTAGTAGGGGGTGTTCGCTGGTCCAAGCCACAGCATCAAAAAGCATGTTCGTCATGCCGTAAAATTTTGAAAGTGAACTTGGAAAAATGTTTTCTGTAAATTAATATAAAAACTGCAGCTGTGAAAAGCTTATTGTATGGTGATTGAATGGTAGCTGCGTTGTAGTTCAAGCTAGATTAAATTATTAAATAAACAATTAAATAAAACATTGAATGAAATAAAGCGGTCGCTCGTCGAGTGGAATGTGGACATAATCTGGTCGTTGGAGGCGGTCAGGGGGCATAGGTTTTGGGGCGCCAGGTAGCCCCCCATTAGCCAACTTGCCCTGCCACTTTTGCGCTCCTCTGCAAGTCTAGTACATCCGTAACGGATGCTACTAAAGTTAAGATTGAGAGGCTATCGGACACGGAGTGACGAAAAAGAGTTGCAAGGTGGCGAGATTTCTGTTGACCATTTCTGGGCTGCATCCAGAGGGGAAGTAATAGATGTATGTCTGATGAAGCAGATGCTCCGTCGAGCAGCCATACCCCTCCAGTGACATGCACTTTCTTTTACACTTCAAGGTCAGTGAAAAACCATGGTAGAATAGCCATCGCAACTACCTCATTGCTCAACTTCAAGCTGGCATGAGACATCCAACATTTTAAACATATATAAATAAGCCGACAAAGGCTGCAGAAAGCACGAAAAGCACGAATACTGTCGCCCCACATACTTTAGCAAGTCTTCGAAATAGTTACGGTGATGCTATACATCGTGTCTACAAGTAGCCAGTTTGCAATCTCAGAGGGTCATGAATTCACTTTTCTAGTTTAAAACAACACAGCGTTAGTCGGCAGCTGTACAAGCCTATTGTGGCAGGCTTAGTAGAAGTTGCTTGTTGTTACTAAGATAGGTTTGCTGACTCTTCTATATATGCTATGCTCAGCACTGCATACAAACCACATTGATTGTTACAATTTTGCTGTTCAGGAATTTTTGGAGTAGTTGGAAGTAAGGCTTCTATTTTTGATGGCCTTCCCTTTTGATGTCAGTAGTTACCGTCACACGCGGCCGGGAGAGCACGGTACGACGTCAATTTTAACACCAAACTGCAAGATAACTTCTTGTCCTAATGTCCCAACTTCTGCTACAGATGTTGTGTAGGGTTTAAACATGGCCACGGGTTGGCAGCTTCAAAATTCAGGATTGAGCTCAGTCTTGGTGCAGACAGTGCCACATTGAACACTGGTAGTCCTTTGGCAAGTGATATTTCGACGTTCATCAAAAAATTACTGCCCAATATGGCTTTAACTAAGTTACTAAACATTTTAAAAATGTAATGCAGAAAACTAAACACTGATTTTTATCTAGGATTTATCTAGGTGAATTATTTCACAATTATCTAGGTAAATTAATCCGCAGGTGTTACTCATTTAAGGCTCAATCTTTCTCAAGCTCTGCTAAAACTAATTTGAAATCCATTTTGGGGCTCTTCTTACACAACCTACTCTTCTGGTCAACGTCATTTTCCTATCCTTCCAATTAATCGAAGGCCATCACAGGCCAAGCTTTTCTTTTGCATGCAGGATAACATTTTTGTTTCGAGAATTTTTTAACGGTCAAGTGACCGAGACAAATGCACGACAAATGAATGCTATGCAAAAAGAACCAGCTAGAATGTTCAAAGAAATTAAAATTGCAAACCAGCATGGTACCAGTGGCACTACCATACGTTCTATTTGGTCAAAGCCTGAAACTTTTGGTTGAATGGCTTTGAGACATGACTTGAAATATGAAATTTAATGGCCGGAAACTGGCAACACTGAATAATAATCAGGTGGTCATGATTTTAAAAATGTCGTATGAGAAGCAAGTTTGACTTCGCTGCTACCATATCTACAGAGCCGACGAAATACGTCTTAACCGAGGGAATTAAAAAAAAGGTGCTCTAATTGGCATGCCAGCAAAAAAAAGACTTGGAGCACTGATGCAAAGATAAAGGTAATGGGGCCATCAATCACAGGAGTCCATATGCTGCATCAACCCAGTGGCTCATAGAGCTCGATCAATTTTGGTTTCGTAACCTGTATCCCAATAAAAACTTGCTAGCAGAATAAAAGTCAGAAGCGCCCAAAAAGTGGAATTTCCATGACCGAAGCTATAAAGGAAAAAAAGGTGGCACCGGTCCATTATGAATGGCATGGCAATTAATCAGAAGCTGGCGAAAAGTTGTATCAAAAAGTAACTTAAATTAAATCAGCCTGCCTACGTATGTAATCAAACTGAAATACAGCTGATATTCTACAACAAGGGTTGACCAACTAGAGTTTAATTTCATGTTAATCATGTAACGTCAAATATCATAGAAAACAGTGTTTTGAGTTTACCGACCAAATTAGACGATATAGTATATGCAAGCACACGTGCAACGGTCCTGCACTCTACATCTTCGAACAGCAATAAACCTACTAATCCAAAATAGGCGTCTTTGAGCTATGGTTTGAATTGCTTATTATTGAAAATAGTATTCTTTATTTACCAACCAAATTGTATGCGATTGCACTAAGGCGTTATATTGCCATGTCTTCGGACGGCCCAGGTCATTGGAAGCCATAGCGTTAGAACAAGCCGACGCAATGTCCTAAAATTAGGAAGATAAACCCGAAACACATCGGCGTTAGAATTAGTCGGGGGGGGGTTCGCTGGTCCAAGACACTGCATCAAAAAGCATGTTCGTCATGCCGTAAAATTTTGAAAGTAAACCCGGAAAACTGTTTTCTGTAAATTAATATCAAAACTGCAGCTGTGAAAAGCTTATTGTGGCAACGGTAGCTGTATTGCTGGTCAAGCTAAATTAAATTATTAAATAAACAATTAAATAAAACATTGAATGAAATAAAGCAGTCGCTCGTCGAGTGGAATGTGGACATAATCTGGTCGTTGGCGCAGTCAGGGGGCATAGGTATTGGGGCGACAGGTCGCCCCCCCCCATTAGCCAACTTGCCCTGCCACTTTTGAGCTCCTCTGCAAGTCTAGTACATCCGTAACGGATGCTACTAAAGTTACGATTGAGAGGCTATCGGACACGGAGTGACGAAAAAGAGTTGCAAGGTGGCGAGATTTCTGTTGAACATTTCTGGGCTGCATCCAGAGAGGAGCTATGCAATAGATGTACGAGAGTCTGATGAAGCAGGTGCTCCGTCGAGCAGCCATACCCTTCCAGTGACACGGCCTTTCTTTACAAGGTCAAACTCTACAAGGTCATGTCAATCCAATGCTCATCATTAAAAATCACGGGTCCAGGAAGGCTTCTCACATCGTTCGTCAAGGAAAATCACATTAGTCCATGTTACGGTCAGCGGTTTATTTAGTATTAGACGTTAAGCAAAATACAGAAGCCAAATGTGACGAGCTACTATAATTTGCAACAGTGCATGAATATAATCGACACTAGAGCTCACTGCCTGTGGACTTGGTTCGCCGAGTCATAGTATAATTATACATCTATTACATGGTCACTCCCGAAAATAATGGTCGCCATCTTGCCACGTGGTGGAAGTGCCGCGTGATGGAAGGATGGCAGTACATCGTCGCTTTAATTGGTATGGATAGAAATAGACGTATAACATAATAGCAATAAATAGAGTAGAAGCTATCGTATTTCTAGATCTCGCACAGTTACTGGACATTACAGGGATTAATAATAATATAGATACAGCCAGTAGGAGAGAAGCTAAGTGCAGTTCCAGTTGTATTGCTAAAGTTCGAGGAAATACCATGGGAATATTTAAAAGATAAGCAAAATAGATTTGCTAATCAGCCCTAAAAATATCACGTAAACGTGCGACAGGCAAATACCAATCAGTCTCTAACGGTTGCTTGTCTAAAGCCTTACCGACAGGAGGATTGAGGTCAATATGTTTGAGGACGTCTTCTTGACCGGAAGCATACCGGTTAAAATCCTTTTTTCCCTGTTAAAATAATAATAATAATTAAATAATAATAATAATGCACTTGATAAAGGGCCCTCAAAGAACTCACATATATTTTTCTAGGCGCTTTACATTTGCTGCAATAAATGAACAGATGGCGAGTTTTTAGCATTCACGCAGACGTCAACATCGGTTGCTTGTATTGCAGGAGCAATATCACTTGGCGGTTGGGTATCGTCGATCCGGAATGAACTGTCATCCCCACAAATTTCCTCTCGAGAATTGTCCGAGTAGGATTCCACATTAGGGCAATCTTTCGATAGCAGACCAGTGCCTGAAAAAATATATGCTAGCTGTGTTTGCAATCATAGAATAAAAGCCATAACAGATGGAAAAAGCTGTACGATTAAAACGGCATGGATCTGAAATAGAAGTACTGCTTAGTTTGTACTGAGACACACAATTATGACCCTACTCGACACATTAAATTATGAAGACAGTAATTCTTATGCAAGATAACTATTGACCTACCGTTAAGGAAAAGTACTTAATACAAATATAAATGAGGCTGTTAAATCAGCTAATATCTTATCTATCTTCAAATGCTCAAAATACTGCTTCGAGAGCAGAAAACTTCAATTATTTTTGTCTTTGATTATCAGCAACGCTAATATTAAGTAGACACTTTCAGCATCACAACAGAAGCAGTCCTAGATTCTGCAAGCAGAAGCAAATTACATGCATATTCTGTTTTCGTTTGACCATGAAAACTCCCGCATAACCCTAGCGCTTGAGAGTTGACCACCATTCAATATACAGTGGTATCGCGGCTTACGACTTTAATTCCATCAGTGCCGGAGCTCGTAAGTAAAATTACTCATATGTCAAATCCATTCTCCACACTGAACTAAATTAAAATGCCATTAATCCGTTCCGGACCATTAAAAAAGCGCTGCGATTTTTGTTACGCGTTTTTAAATTAAAAAATATACCTATAAATAATGAATAACGTTTTAAAAACAATACAATAAAATGTCTTGTCATAAATGGGCTTTATCAATCCTAATGTAAAGGAGTAACTTGTAGATCGGACGACTTGAAGATGCTAATAGAATTAGTAGAGAAAGGCTGAAACTAATATTTGAATCTTATTCGCTGATGTTTGCCCTTTTCACTAGGCTTTCCTCGCTTTCAGTTTATTGACTGGGCCAATACGCAGACAGACCGATAGTTATCAGTTATGCGATAAACTCTCACACGATGACATTGTCTAAACAGAGTACGGTATATATTTAGCTGTTACTGTCATAGTCGGATTTGACGCCGGAGTCTGGCAATCTTGTGCGTCAAAGCACCACGACGGCTCGCTCGAGTCAGGGAACAAACCCACAGGCCTGTACTTGGCGTCACAGCAGGGTCGTAGGGCAGCATCTTACAACGGAGCACCGTTCGCTGCCGTACCCTTATAGGCCTGAGTAACCACACGCTGTGTGACGTTCGCTGCGACAACTCGCGATAAAGTATGTGAAGCTGGCTCGTAACCCGAATTTTAGCTCGTAACTCAATGCGAAAACCGGCCGAGAGACAGCTTGTATCTCGAAACATTCGTATGTCGAGACACTCGTTAGCCGAGGTACCACAGCACTGTTGCGATACTCCGTCTCACTGGCTATGATATTTCCGTTCATGTGCTCTAGCAGAATCCCAACGACATTAAGTCTGCGTCTGGTCTAATAAAAATATGAGGAACTAGGATTCTAATATTTTTTCCGGAAATACTTATTTGCTGCAAATGTGCCAGGATACAATAAAATAGTCATCGACATAGTGAATGCCAAAGTGCCACATTTCAAACACTTCATTTCAAATACTTTTTCAAACGGGTGATCATGCTCCAAAAATCTCTTCTTAGTCATGCAGAAGGCAATCGTTAATTGGCTACGGCAAATTTGGCAATTGCAAGTGAGATTCATTCGCCACTACATATACTTATGAGGCTGTTAAATCCGAAAGTCTTTTTTTTAATAAGTCCACATCAATGGCATAGACGTCTCGCCTTCAGCTAAGCAGGTCCTGTTTGGCGCGGCATATACGAGGACAGCTCATGCAATGCCACAAAGGATATAAGCAGAATACCTAAAGGTATTACCAAGAAGTTATGTAAAGGTCCGCACTGCGCTTGCAGTCGCCTAAGAGCTGTCTAGCCCTTGGAGAAATGTGCAACCAATGACTGCAGGTACCTCTTTTGAAATATCGTCACTATCCTCCCCTGATGGAGCTGTTTAGGCGAACCCTAATCTGGATAGAGCTGCCATGAGGTTGCCTGCTGCACATTTCCATGCTGACTTTATTGACAGTGCAGGTCTGTATGTGGACAGAATCGCTGTCAATATTCCTGGGCAGATCATTTAGAACGGTACTTTCAATCGCAGGTAAACTGTCAGTACGTCTGTTACCCGATTTTAAGTGCAGTGTCGCGTATAAAAGTTTCACAGCTTGATAATTCGTAACTTATTGTCAGTGTTTGCTTCTTCTCGGTGTCTGCCAAATGCTCCGGCCCTGTTCTGTTTCGAGTTTTAACAGTTAGCTGGTGTTGGCAATTTAAGATTTTGAGGAATACAGTCGGATTCATTTTCCTTCTAATTCTGTTTTAACATAAATCCAGCGGATTTATTAGAAGGTGTACACATATTTTATAAAAACAACGGTCCTGTAACTTATTCGACGATTTTTTTTAAATCTAGTAAGTGATGTTATCGAAACTTGGCAAAGGCAAACTTTACTTGGAAGCACGTCCACTTAGAAATGCAATGATTACATTGGCAATTATTAGACAAGCCGATTTTTTATTGTGCTATATCCCTCAAATGTATGACAAAATAGGACGAATTCTCTATCCCGACCGGCTTTATTTAAACCATGACCTGGGATAGGACCAGCCAACCAAGCAAAGCTGTTAATATTTGTGTCTCCTTTAGTTATTATCAGCAAGGCCAAATGGCTTATTCTGCTTTGCAGTTACATTCTCCACCTTTTCCCATTTGCTCAAAGACATTCAAATTGAACGATTTATTTATTGAAAGTTCTTTAGCCAACCAATGGGTGGGGGTAAAGTATGAAAAAATGGTCAATAATTTGTGGTTCTTTGAAATTTGCGTATTAAAAGATAAACTTGTTATAATTGTAAACCCAAATTTTGGTGATTGTCAGATGACTGGAACATGGTCAATAAAATAATTTATAAGACCTATTTAAACCGGAAGTAGTACATCGAGCTCAACAAGATAATTTTTTTTGAAAAATAACAGAGCCCGAACTTCGGTTTTCTGGTGAACTCTGCGAATATAAGCTAGACAGCCCTAAATTGACCCGAGAAAATCACTTTGAAAAATAATAAAACGTTACATTGACAAAAATGACTCGCCCCCTCGAGATCCAACGTCCGACTGGTAGTATAACAAGATCATAAAAGCATAAACGCTATCGGCCGGGGCATAGTCCAGCCTCAGCCTCCCCCCCCCCCCCCCCAGTTCATAGCAACCGACTGCAAACGGCATTCCAAGGCTCACTCCATATTTACTTGGCAAAACCATCTTTACATTGGTATGTTTACATCGGCTCAAAAGCCGGAAGTGATTATTGTTCGACAAGTAGACTATCATTAGGGATAATATATTGAGATTTTACAGCAGCCGGGGCCACCGTAACTAAGGAGTTCATTGCCACTGCACTTACTGGCTCACGGGACAGCCGATCCGGTTCCTGTATCGGCCATAACATTCGAGACAACGGCTTTGTCCGGCCGCCGGTCAGCCTGGTGACTAGTATGGAACTAACGCGTCGTTTACTGCAAATTGGTGAAAATGTTGATTCAATTCTATTCAAGGAAATTTATGTTTTTTCAAATTCTCATTTATGTCATGTATAGTTGGATATCTGAATTGGCTAACGCAGGGTGTGCCACCCGGCTGTAGCTTGGTTTGAAGGCCGGCTGAATGAGACCTATCGTGGATACGTGCTGCTTATGCTACCTAAGGGTCTTGTTAGGTTGGCCTATTTCTTAGATCCTTATTTATCTATTTATTCAATTGTGTGTGCGATGCATAGCTTTTCCTAGTGGTGTCGCTTGGTTTAGCTTGGGGTTCTCACTTTACCTGCAAACGACAGTCAAATGCCTGTTGTCGCTGATGTCATATCTGCTAAGCCGTTATCATCCTTTCATTCACATATCGTAAAAATGTCACTGGTACGCTAATAGTGACCCGATCAACGTGAAATTTGAAATATACGTTCGTAAGTATGTGCTTTCAAGTTGTGTGACGACAAACATAGTAACACAGCCTTGTTTTCTATGGCCTACATGCTTTGACAGCAAGTTGGCTTCTCTGAGTGCTATCCCAGGAGTGGTACTTTGTACCTCATCAATTCTACAGCTTCCTCGATACTCGGCCGATCGACAGGAAATATTTTTCATATTTTGTGCGTGGTGTGAGGTCAACAGTTTGAGATATCGAATTATTCGTTTATATTTTGTTCGTGGTGTGGGGAACATAAGAGCCGAGTATCCTGCATCTTTTGGGGTTTTTCCATATTTCTTGAGGGACTGGTATTGAATCTATTGATACGATGATAAAGCCATATTTGGCTGAGCCTCAGTGCTATATGTGACCTTGACTTTTACAGGTCATCAGAAAGTCAACAAGGCAGCTATGTTACATCAAACGATAGTTTATGTTACCGTTTTTCTTTGTTGCACTTTTCATGCGATTCGTTCTATCGGTCTTTGTACAATATCAATAAATGTGCTTTGAGGAGGTAATTCCTATTTGGTCGGGCACATAACTCCTACTACCGTTGGACATACCATGGTCAAGTATTCTTACTGCAAGGCCATACTCATGCTCCTATCTTCAACTCTGTCACTCAATTCAGAAAAATTGGGAAGCTAGACCGATATAATGAGAAAACAGCCAGAAAGTTCTTTTACATGCAAGACAGTGATACTTACCTAACGAAATCATTAAATGTGGACATTTATCTTTGCTGGTGACATCCGCTTCACTGTTTGCACTGAGGGAAATCGCTGATGTTTGATCATCTTGTTTTTTAAATTGGTCTCCGACGAATTTCCAGACTGTATATAACAGTACAGCACATTGTACAAACATATACCGTCAATATCGACCACATGACCAAGAAACCTTCATAATTCCAAATTTTTAAATCATGAGTTTATTTAATGGAGAAAGGTATAATACAGAGAAACCTGCAATGCTACAGTCCTCGAATGCTGGAGCCACGACAACGTTTGCTCTGTTAACAACTCGTCACATGTAAAGCAAAAAGTCTATTCACCAGCTTCACAAACTTTGGCATGTCATTCAAGATGCAAAGCCTTAATAGCAACTATTTTTTATTATCGCTAGGGATAGCATTTCAATGTCGTTAGGTTTCTAGACCAATCGTGTCGTATACTTGGCACATCTGTACACGTCCAACATGGTAGCCATTTATTACGACACGAACTTCACTGAAGGCTCGCGGCCAAGGTGTTGAACTTATATTGCTAAGTTAACAAAAAGTAAAAAGAATCATAAATGACTAGCACTCACAGCAAAAAAAGTGCTATCGAATCCCTGGTAATGAGAACTAACCATAAGTAACACCAGGCACCCAGAGAACATATGCTGAGGGTGAGGTGCAAATTCAAAGAAACTATAGCATTAGCAGCAACGATGGGCAGTCAGCTTAAACTTCAATGAGAATATAGAAGGCCTGAGTTTGCTTAACTTGCATTGATCTGCCTAACACATCTTAAGCTACAGTTACGATGCAATCTCCACCAGCCGGAGTCAACAGCGCTGTGCCTGCAATGGCAGTGGCAGCAACAGTGATCGCAGCAGCACTAGTACTAAAAGTTGGGAGTATATCTCCACAGTTGTAGCAGGGTGGAGGCAGAGCCCTTGCTGCTTAGGAACCAGCTCGGGGGTTCAAGTCCTGCTGAGGGTGATTCTTTGTTTCCTAATGCTAGCAATGAAGATAGCCGTTAAGGATATCTTAGGGCTACATGAACAAAGTATTTGAATCTGCTAACCTTTACCTTTAATGATCGGGCAGTGTCAGATGACCCCCCCACCTACTAGGCATTACTGAGAGAGTTTTAGGGGCTGCATTTATGTCACATTACACGATATGATTCAATACTATACATAGTATTCCTTCCACGAATGACATTTGTTCCCAGTAGGATACCTGCAAGAAAAACATGCACTTGGAAACTTTCAATATAGGGAGGCAAAGCCGACGTCACTTGGACAGGCATGTGTAAATATACAGCTCATACAGTAGCAAAATCTCAAATATGTAAACTTTAACGACATTAGGGCCAATGCCTTTTGGCTTAAACATGCATTTGCTGTTTGCAACAACCTGCCAGATAACAAGCAGCTCGTCGACTTCGAACTACTGTCACTCGTCTTTAGGGTCCCTTCATTCTCTTCTTGCAGCTCAACTAACCTACTTTCTAATCAGACTAGGCATCATACCACCCTCTCTTCTTGCTCAAGTCGATTAGCTGCGTCTCAACCTCAAATCCTTTGGAGACCCGCACCCTTCGTTCGTATGCTACCGAAGTCTGGAAGTCACTCCTGACTGACGGCAAGACAGCACCTGACTAGATGCATTTTAAAAGAAGCTGCCAGCCCACTTGTTCCTCACACCATTCGCCCGAGAGTCCCTGTGAATTTTTGTTATGGACTAATCCCTGCTGATACTGTGCATGCTTTCACTACCAGATTGAAATGCTTCCTTTACAGCATTTGCATAATGCCCAGAAAGATATGTATTTCTTTTATGGTGCTACAGTGACCTCGATGTGAGTCAGCTACGGGCCTTATAATCTCTTAAAAGCTGCCCTCTACCACTGCTTTTGGTACCTATGTCTCAAACTATTCTTCAACTTAATCTATCTTCTGTGATAAAAACAATACTAGCTGATTTATGGTAGTGATCATGGTAGTGCTGTTGAAGCTCAGATCCTCTTGTGTACACTAAATTAGCTGTTCTATTCCTTCACTTTAAGACCTTTGGTAACAGAAGCTTTTGCTCTGCAGTTCCTAGACTATGGAACACACTTCCACAATTCTTACGTCGCCACATTTGTTGACCGGGCACATCCACTTTTGCAATCCTTAGCTGCTACTTCCATGCTGCTCACTTCCTCAACTGCCTACGCGAATCAGTTGTGCTCACTCTCTCTTTGTTGCATGACAGATAAAAAACGTCGGCTACCTTATATGTACCGAAAGCCATTTATGCTTCAAGTGAGCTACAGAAAATCTTGAGCATAACACTCAGTCTTTGTCGAGTTAAAGACGGAGACCTTTTACATTTCACTAAACTCTCCATGATGATCTGACAGGGTCTCGACAATTAAAATGCATAGTGCAATTATCCTGTTCATATCGGGCATGCAGTAGCTGCTTGCACGAGAATTCTTGTTGGCATAAGACCACAGCCGGCTCCTTTTGGTCCAAACTAGATAAAAAAAAACAAGGACTTCAGCAAGCAGACTATTGGAAACAATTTATGGTGGTACCCTTTTCAACGACGAAGCTAATAGTTATTGACATAACTACATTCTTTCAATAACTGTATCAAGCTTTGGAATCTCTCATGTCAGTTGGTGGTGAGATTGAGGCCAATAGAACCATAACAACTGCAGGTAGGGTATATAGAGAACTAGCGGTTGGTTAGAGGCACAGTTTAACGGCCACATGGGGAGACGGTGGTAAGGTTGAAAATAAGAGAAGTATCTTCAGAAAGAGATGCCTGGGGAAGAAAATGGAGGGGACTACAGGTATGTTACACGACCCAGTAGCAGACACATTGTGAGATTATGAGCCAATGCAAATCGGTGACAATTATGACTAACGAACGGAGCTGCAGCCAAACATTTGCAATTTAGCATGCTAAATGCAAGCAGACATGACTTTGAAGGTGAAAGAAAGTAGAACGTGGATAAGGAGAAAATGTGGTCGTCTAATGATCGTCTAACTATGTCATTAGCCCCCTTGTCATATTGGGCGATATATAAATTGATAGAAAACGATCAAACGAGCAACAACTGAAGTGTGGGGTACATCAGCGCTAGGTGCTTGGTCCGGTTCTTTTCACGGCTTATATCCTACCCTTGCACATGCGATTGCCATGCACAACATCGGCTTTCACTTCTATGCATATGACACTCGGCTGTAGCTTTGCTTTGATCCCTCCTGCACATCAAATTCTCTCAACTAGAGAGCAATATCATATTTCAATCGGTCCGTGCATTTTTGACATCCGTCTCGACTTCTGTAACTCACTCTTGCTGGTCTACCGGCCTATGCAATCAGGTGCATACAGTTGGTGCGAAACTCTTCGACTAAGCTTGTCTGTCATGAGCAGCACTGCTTCCTCATCATGCCACTTCTTGCCGACCTGCACTGGCTCTCAGTCATTTAGCGTAACCCCTTTAGGTTCTGTCACTCGCTTTTAGGTCCCTTCATTCTTTAGCTCCACCCTACTAATCAGATCGACTCTTCCTTCAGGCTAAGCATCGTTCCACTTGCTATTCGCAATCTGACTGTTTATCTACACCTCATATGAACCAAGAATCCTTTGGAGACCGCCCTTTAGTTTCCATGCTCCCAAAGCCTGGAACTCACTTCCGACTGGTGTCAAGGCATCCCCAGACTTGACCACGTTTAAAAAGAAGTTAAAATGTATCTGTTTATCACAGCATTTAGTGGGTCCACGTGGTTTGTCTTTTGTGTGCTTATGCGTGCTGACACTGTCAATGCTGCCACTAACCCGATCTGCCTAACACAATCCTAATCCGTACGGTGGGTTGTAAATGTCGTCTCTAACCATATTATGATTGTAATTGAGCATGATACCACTAACCAGTCAATCATGTTTCCTGTTCAGCCAATGTAAAGGGGCTTAGAAAGAGATTGACTTCTCTGATGGTGCTATAACAAGTGTATTATTGTTATTACAAACCCTTTGCAGCAAATGTAAAGCTCCTAGAAAGAGATTGAGTTCTATGAGGGTGCTTCATCAAGTGTATTATTATTATCATTACTATAATTATTTTTAACGACAGATTATTTGGGAAAACAACCTAATTTTGTGCAGAATCTGTGTGAGATGTGATGACCGAGCTCATTTTTAGGGTTATGATTTTCAGTTTCAGAGTAACAAAAAGCTTGCTCATAAGGAATAGCATGGTCTTACGGTCACTCAATTCGAGAAGTTTGTTGACATCCACGTGCAAATGCCGGCCGCAGCAAAATAATCAAGAGGGTTTGGTGTGCCGGTAGGCCAAGCACAGGTGACATTAGCAGAAAAGAAAGCCAAAGTTCCTTTACATCACACGTCAATTGCCTAGAAAGATATCTAGTTATCTCATGTTTTATTTACAAATGCGTTATTACTATTCCCATTATTACATTGGTAAGAATAATAATTTTAATTGTGAAAAGTATTAGACTTGGTTGCCATGTAGACTCTGTCTTGTGGCTGATTAGCTAATTCGTGCCATCGTGGCCTGTGCTCCTACCTTTATAGGATAAGAATGTTAAATCTTGCCTGCCAGCATCGTACACAGAGGATGATCGAAAACGAGAAGACGACAGGTCAGGTGCTGTGTTTTCCTTATCAAATTTACTGCGTCCACCGACTCATTCGGTGCATTCGCGTTCGCAGGGATATAACTGGTTTGTCTAGGTGGCTTGCTGTAATTGCATCGTTGTTGGCTTTCAACGGGTTGCTTTGCCGTGCTTGATCGTGTGCCATCCTCGCCGATGCGCATGACCTGCATGTTGTTGTCATTGCACTGGTGCCACATACCTAGGTCCGCTCTACTCCTTCCTGCAGGCTGCTCATTGGTCTATGCGTGACTGTGGTGCTGCTGGTCCTCGAGCTCGGTGGCTTCTTGTCCGGACTGTCCATGTTCATGGCGACTCAAGATCTGCTGTGTATCCTTTTGGTGTATACTCACGCTGAGAAGTTGTGTTGCCTCTGCTGCGCATGTGCTTAATGCATGACTTCCCCCAGGCACCACCGCCCTTTTTACAATCAATTTGTAATGCTGAGGCCGTGCGAGTACCTTTGCGAGCTCCTAGATTTTAGCTGTTATACGTATTCAGGACCTCTGCTCACACTTGGATTTCTTAGCCTTAGCGGTGTAGCTCTGGGAGCACATACCACGGCTAGCATAGTGCTGGCATTCTTTCTGTTTGAGTCGTGGCGAATTTTCATCGAGCAGTAACAAATACGTAATGTGTGGACTTGTTCCGTTTGTACTCTTATATGTATTTTTTAATTATAGTTATGCTTTTGTACAACGTAGATTTACTTTTAGCTGGTCTTGCTTTTTTCTGAACTAATACTTTTCTTACATCTGCGAATGTGGAAAGGAATGAATGTGTGCCTCCGTCTGTAACTCAACAAAGCCACAAAGACTCAGTGGGTATTACGCAGGAGTTGTGTATAACTCACTTACAGCCTAAGCGGCTTTTGGTAAGCATTCGGTAGCCACCAGACTTTATTTCACACAACAAAGAGAAAGCGAGAAGCCTAGCTGAGTCAGGAGAGAAGTTGAGGTAGTGAACAACATGGAAGTAGCAGCTCAGGGCGGCTGGAAACGATGTGCCATAGTCGGCAGCAGGAGGAAAATTTGGCGTGGCCTAAGAATCGCTGAAGTGAGATCCACAGTCTAGGACCTGCAGAACAAAAGCTTCCGTCGCCAACGGATTTTTAGCTGAGGAATCGAACAGCTAATGTATTGTCCATACAAGACCTGAGGTCACGAGGATGTTGAAACTGGTGCAGCAGTTCATCTAGGTATGAAAGAGACAAGCCGTGGCGGGCCTTGTGGGTCAGTGTAAGGAATTTGCTCTGCATCCATTGATCAACCGGCAGCCATCCTAGCTTTTTTAGGAAAGGAGACACGTGGTCAAACCTCTGTGATTTGCAAACTAGCCTTGCAGCCATATTCATAGCCAGCTGCAAATTACTAACGGCTTTTTTCGGTAGCCCAGTGAAAAAGGAATTGTAATAATCTAGCCAAGACAAAACTAAGGAGCTACTTCAATTGTTTGCAAGTCACCGTGGAAGGCAGTTCTTAATCTTATACCGACGTGGTGGCTAGCCATGGAAGCAATCTTTTTAACAAAGCTTTCAAATTTTAGGCAGTTGTCGAAGACGACGCTTAAATTCCGAGCACATGGGGATGGTCGCCCAACAGCATCCCCTATTAGAAGACAAAAGCCTTCTAGTTCAGCCACACGCTTAGGGTGTCCTATAAGCAGTAGTTCAGTTTTATCGTCATTTAGTTTAAGGAAATTTTCCGACATGCATTATCGAATGTCGGCAAGCATTCAGTTTATCAATCGCTGCAGCAGATTCCGAAGGTTTAAATGCCAAATACAGCCGCATATGTCAGTATAAAAGTGATATCCTATGCCATGGGCTTGAATCACTTTTTCAAGTAGTTGAGTGTAAATGGAGAACAGTAAAAAACCGAGGGCGGACCCCTGAGGGACTCCACAAGTGACTAGTCTGATGGGTGAGACCTGACCCCTCACGAAACTTTTAGAACACGATTACAAAAGCACGATTTAAACTACGCCAGCTGGCGTAGTTTAAATCGTGCTTTTGTAATCGTGCAATCGTGCGCCTATTGTAATCGTGTAATCGTACACCTTGTCTGCCAAACCGATCGTTGTTCTCAGTCGTTCAAGTAGAACTTCGTGATCAATGGTGTCAAAGGCAGCCCATAGATCTAGCAGTGCTAGGGCAGTGACATTGCCGTCATCGTTGCCACGTAGAATTACATAGTTAACACGGAGAGCAGTTTCAGTACACTGCTAATAATAATAATAATAATATTGCACTTGATAAAGCGCCCTCAGAGAACTTAATTTCTTTCTAGGCGCTTTACATTTGCTGCAAAGTGATATGCAATTGAATAGTAAGTAAATTCATGCCTGAAAAACAAACAAAATGAATAATATGGTTAGGGGTGACATGCACAGGGTCAGCATGCAAATGTTGTTAGTGGCAGCATGCACAGTGTCAGCACGCATAAGCACATCAAGGACGAATCACTGTTACTGCTTGAATCCCGATTGAAATTTTCAGAGATTTCATTCTTTTCAATGTGTGCTACCAGGTGCTTAACGAAAAATCTTTCAATAATCTTTGACAAAAAGGAAGAAGGGATACGGAGCGATAGTTTTCAGGGACATGCGGAAAAACGTCATTTCGCTGGCTTAGGCCAGAGTCAAAAGACTTTGAACCACCTTGGGGCTAAGCTTGAGCTGCAGGGCAAAACAAGGCTTTGCCGCCAGAGATGGGAGATGGATACAATATTCCAAATCTAGCCAAAGATAAGAATAATAGGATGTTTGAATAGTGCCCTGAGAGAACTAAATCTTTTCTAGGCACTTTACATATACTGTAAAGGTAGCATGTCAATATGGTTAGTGATAACATGCACAGGATCAGCATGCACATGCAAGCGACAAGAGATTCACTGGAACCCAACAGATGCTGTGAGGAGCAGGTACGTCTTTAGCTTTTTCAAATATCGTTTTCAAATATCGTTAACTCTGGAACTGTCGTGAGCCGGTGTCGAACGTAATTTACGGGTGTTCATTATCTATACAAACTGATCCTAAGTCTCACGATTCATCCCAAATAATCTTGAATTGGCTTTCTCAGTTGAAGAGCTGCAGGCGTAGCTTTGAACCACATTGAGCAGTGAAAGGCAAAGCGCCGGTGCCCGGCGCGCTCCTCTTACCAGCAGCTATGTAGCCGAGTTCCAGGGGTCAGAGGCCATTTCCCGCCGAGCCCCGCCATACTACGGCCATGCTGCCGCTCGCCATGCCGCCGAGTTAGGGTAAGACGAGCTGCCATCACGTTAGACCTCATTATAATATCGCATGGGCCAACAACAACAGGGGAACTAAACAAGACGACGCAGCAAGCGCGAACAAACGTGTCAGGTAGTCAGTCGGCTTCCAAAGTCCCGCCGTTGCACCGACTCCGTTCCAACAGTACGAGCATACGCCGTAAAAGATCCGACTGGCTGAGTAACTGCTTGGCTAGGCGGAGTCGACGTCCACCACAGTCGAAAGCTTCCGTCGAAAGACGCCATCTCGCGGGGTGCTCACGAGCGCGCTACGCGGGGAACGCGGAATATACAAATCGCAACAACGAGCGAGCAATCCAGCTCCGCTCGGGCCTTGGGCGCTCGGTGCCTTGTGTGCGTGGCCGCATCGCCGGAGCACGCCTGCAACCATCCAGGTGCCTAACTCGGCAAGACCGGAAGCCTCTAACACTATGACTTACTGGGCCAACTTATCCTACCCAAGAACCCCGGTGACCTCTCGTCACCGCACATGCCATAGGTCAGAGCCATACCTAGCCGGTGACCCTTACCACATTACCGCCGTCATGCCCCAGCCAACCGAATATAGCCTGGGTACAGCTATATACTTAAGCTGTTTAAAAGACAAAAGATTGCCCGTGTCAAGCTTTTAAGAAACGAGGTGTAATCATTTGCGTCACATTTTATAGATTCTTTTCTTGACTGATTTCTTCAAAAACCGCCAGCATTTTTATCAAAGACCTGAAGAAATCGGAAGTGCTACAGGCTGAGCTGCGATGTTGAGACTGCGATGGCTCGCTGAGATGCTTTGAGGCTTTTCTTAGCAGAATCTAAAGCTGCAACACACAGGCTGCAATGGACGGAAATGAAAGGAGTGTGTGAGTGCACTCATCCAACAAATTAAGGGAGGCAGAACAGTTGGCACGGTTTAAATGCATACTCCATCTAGCCGTAAGGCCTATCCCTTCGGATGAGATATTTAACCAGCATTTTTACTCGCATTAAATCCTCCAAACACCACTCCAGCAAGGGAAATGCCGTTTAACGCTGCACTAAAGTGGGGGAGTGAAAGGTAACCGCTTATAGATATCGAAAAGAATCCACGAGTTGACGACCACAGGAATTTTTTACTCTGCTCATACTACTTTACTTTACTCTGCGACATCTCCGGCTCGTGAATTTTAGACGAACGGGAGGGACACCGCTGATTTAGAGCGAATGTGGTCTGAAGGAAGCCAGCTGAGTGGCAAGTTTTGTTCGCTGTGTTTGTATTTGTGGATAATTCGAAACTCATTTTAACAGCAATGTCTCAGCATTTTGGCTGATGGCTGGCTCGTAGCCCTGTAACATCAGCCTTTGTTTAGCAGCGATGCAGCTATGCGTTGCTGCATCGCCGCTCAACTTAGATACCTGTTTTTACTTTGTACATGTGAAACTACGAGCTACGCAGTGACTGGTGTCACTCGCCTCCTTCGAACCACTGCAAAAATTGACGAATCATCTAAATTCAACACTATGCACAATGAATACTAGGCAGCTCTTAAACTTATGTACCAAGCTGAGTCGCCATCCCCAAAATTACCTCTAGTCCATTGTACGTATAGTACCCAAGCCTCTAAAACCCAAGCCTTGGCAGGGCAGACTACGCATCCAGTTCAGAGCCTAGCCTAAACCCAGTTTATCTTAAATCTGAATATCATCAAGTGAAAACTGCTGGGGAAGGCAGACTACTGATCGCTTTCTCCTATGGACAGTACTCTGGCTGTTTAGAGTTATGCTGCTTGATTAGCGTCGTGCACCGGCGACATGTGAACGGCTTAAAGGAGAGAGCCTAAGAAGGTTTCTGTTGGGAGATGGCTCCGATTCATTAGGACGATGTCATTGTATCTAGTCAGTACTGTAAGCAGGAGTAAGGGAGGTTACCTGAAATACGTCATCACCTGCGGCTGGCCAGATTATATTCTCGCCCTAAGAATCGACACTCGTTTCAATGGAAAGTGCAATACTTAGGGTCTAGTCGTAGGGAGACTCTGCGGTGTTAGAACGGCTTTGCTGGCAGCTGTTGCATTACAGTTATTCCGGCAGCAGCAGTTCTAGCGGAGTCTCAGAGACACGAAGCACGAAAGTGTCGTGAGCAGTAAACAAGACTGCCTTTATTTCTCTAAATGCATACATATATGAGAGCTCGATTAATCACGACAGCTACGTCGCGAAAGATAACGCATGTTAGTGGCCTGACGCTGCTCTGTGTCAACGGCTCAACTATTGGCCACAGGTCATGAGTTGGCCGCATTGTGTCCATGGCATAAGTATTGGCCGCAGGTGGGGCATACGTTAGTTACCAGGCGCTTTGCTAACTACAACAGCGGAAGCATCGGTCACACACACACCACAGCCCACCAGAAGCCCACAGCATATATGGTGTGATGTGGAAACTACCATGCTCACGACAGACACAAGTTTGCAATAAGCACCAAGTGAAAGTGTCTGCATAATCATGACTAACGCCGGTGTCACAATAAGCCGACCAAACCGGACATGATTATGGGGCATTTTAAAGTGTCTCTGGAGGTTGCCCTGCATCCACATTGACTTCATGGTCGTCCGTTGTTTCTGTTGAGAATGCCTCTTCAGGTTTTAAGAAGGGATAGTTTTCCATCCCGTCGAACACTTGGTTCGAAATGACGTCGGGTTGTTCGTTACTCACTTCTTGAGGGAGCAACTCGACCTCCAAGTTCTCGGCATTATCTACAAAGATATTCGTTAAGTGCTTCTTTGTCAGTAATAAAGGGAAACCTAGTGAGCAATGAGATACTCACGATTTAGGAGAAACAAAGTGAAAATAAATCCAACAACCGAATGCTACCAACCGTACCCAGGAGCCAAGCTTGACTATCAGGACCCTCAACCAAGCAACAACAGGTGCACTTGTAAGTGAGAATGCAGGGCTGCTGCCGTTAGCTCTAATAGTGGGAAATCCCAAAAAGTCAGCTAGACACAAAAATAAGAGGAAACAAAAAGCCTGTAAATTATTCGCTTCAAGAATTCGGTTCAAGTCGCTCACTTTTAGGTCACTTCATTCTTTGGCTCCAGCCTATCTCTGAGGCCTTCTCCCCCAGCTGGCCAAGCATCGTACTTCATCGCTTTTCGGAATATAACAGTTTGCTAATACCTCGTACAAACCTCAAATCCTTTGGAGACCGTGCATTTAGTTCGTATGCTCCCAGAGCCTGGAACTCCCTCTCGACTTACGTCAGAACATCCCCTGACTTGAACCACATTTAAAAAGAACTTGGAAACACACCTATTTAGGACAGCATATAGTGGGTCCCTGTGATTCGTCCTTCATGTGCTTATGCGTGTTGACACTGTGCATGCTGCCACTAACCACACTTGCATGCTGACCCTGTCCATGTCACCCCTAACCATGTTATTCGTGTTGTTTATCGAGCATGATATTACTCACCATTCAATCGCGTTTCCCTTTGCAGCAAATGCAAAGCGCCCAGAAAGAGATTGAGTTCTCTGAGGGCGCTTTATCAAGTGCATTATTATTATTATTAAAACCCTTATATATGAGATGGAGTCAAGAAAGTACGAACAAACAGATGGCGGCTAAGATTAGGAGCTATCTTCCACGTTGGCTTGCAAAAAATTGAACAAGGTCCTTAGATCTGTCTCCCCTTGATTATTGTAACTCCCTTTTTGCAAAAAATTGAACAAGGTCCTTATATCTGTCTCGGCTTGATTATTGTAACTCCCTTTTTGCTGGGCCACCGAAGAATGCAACTAGGCCACGGCAGCTGACTACGAATACGGCTGCAAGTCTTCAACTCCCAGAGGTTTGACCACATGTCTCCTTTGCTAAACTAGCTAGGATGGCTGCCGGTTGATTAACGGATACAGAGCAAAGTTCTTACCCGGACTCACCAGGCCAGCCACGGCTTGGCTCCTTCGTATCTAGCTGAACTGCTGCATCAGTTTCAGCCTGTTCGCGCCCTCAGGTCCTGTGTGGACAATAAATTAGCTGACCCATTCCTCCGCTTAAAGACAGTTGGCGACAGAAGCTTTAGCTCTGCAGGTCCTAGACTGTGGAACTCGCTTCCACAATTCTTACGCAAAGACATCTACTCTCCAACTGCCGACTATGGCACATCTTTTTCAGCTGTCCTGAGCTGCTACTTCCATGCTACTCACTACCTCAACTGCTCTCCTGACTCTGCTATGATTACCACTTTCTTTTTGTCACGTGAGACAAAGTCTGTTGGCTACAGCATGCATACTGCAAGCCGCTTAGGCTGTGAGTGCGCTTACAAAACTCTCCTGCATAACGCCCACATAGTCTTTATGGCTTTGTGGAGTTACAGACGGAGATACATTACTTGATGGTATTACCATTATTCATCTGTTCAAGCTCTCTTTATAGCATCTGCAAAGTTCCTAGAAAGAGAATCAGTTTTCTGAGGGTATTATGCAAATGTATTATTATTATTATTATTATTATTATCCATCAAGGTGTTACGCAAATGTATTTTTATAATAATTATTATTATCCATCAACTTTCTTTAGCAAGCATTCAAGAATATTCAGGCCATGTACATTCACTGCCACCGGATGCTAAGGGTACTACTGATCTGCCTTCTAAATAACTAGCTACTGACATATCCAAAGAGTCGACGTGATAGCCATCGACCATGTATAAACTAACATGTCGTACACTATGTAAGGACTGGCATGATAGTAAATCTGCTTGCCAGACATGACAGTATGTAAGTTTACACAAAAATTTGACGACCATGCAGTTTCGTGTCAGCCTGTTCCCACTTTTGAAGCTGCAGATAGCCCTGCTTGTCCTATTGCAATGAGAACAACTGTGCAGTTTCTAGCCATGGCATGTATTCAGTGAATACTTAAAATCTCTGCAGACAGCATATCACACCTGCAGGGTTTACGGCCTCTAAATTTTCACTTACCACCTGAAGGTCTGCCACCCGAAGCAAAGAGGCTTGTCCCGCTGCTAAACGGTTGACCAGCGATCATGCCACCACCAGGCCGTCCCTGACCGATGGGTACGTTGCCACACTCCAGACCCTTCACCAATCGGCAGTAGCTGAAGTGCACCCTGTGCTCGTTCATGGCGCTGTCGCCACGCTCCCAGTTGCGTAGTACACCGCGACAGAAAGCACACTGGACACGATCGTGAACGCCTACAGAAAAACCAAGCAGGTCGGTGTGAGGCCTTGCAACAGCTAACTGTATGCATAAGACACGTGGCTTGCAACAGGAAACGCTACTCACTCACGAAAGAGCCTGTATGCTCTGCACATGCCCAGTGTGTGCTAACTGATAAACTATGCTCGAGAAATGCACAGGTATTGAAGCCTGTCTTCACCGACGATATCCCAGACATATATTGACGGTGCGAGTAAATCTAATGCATCTTGGACAATTTGGTTCTACTGCAATACAGCAGGGAGCTTGGCTTATTTTCAAATTGTTCTCCAGCTCGTAAGATTGTATTCGGAAAATAATTTTTCTTTGATAGGATACTGCAGCTATTTGTATAGAGCAGTAAATTAAGAATATGTACACCAGTAAACATTGTTCTAAAGAAACCTTAGCGGTTGCTATTCGGCATGAGGAATGGCGTAACCTGCTCGGAAGACTTGCTAGCTTCAATTTTGCATCACCAGCCAGTGATCACACATTCACAGCTTCACCGGAGAACGCCTAGAACCCACCAAGTAAAGCCAAGAAACAGCAGCTTTGTAACAAAACGGCAACTCGGGCTCAACGCGACCATACCTGTGTAGTAGAACCCAGCCGCTGCAAGCTCCTCCGGAGGCATAATCTCGCGAATTGGCCACAAGCCGGAGCCAAAGGTCCTCAGTCGTTCGGCTTCACTTCGCATGAGCTGCTCCCGTTCCTCGGGTTGAAGTGCCATGAGATTACGCACAAAATCCTGCTCACTTGTGCGGTCAGCACTATGCAGCGTGTATGTGGCAACCGGTGGAACATAGGCTTCTATATAATCTGTCAGGAAATATCGTGGCAGTTGGAACTTCTTGTCGCCGACCTTGGTATCCAGCTCATATTCCATTCCACCCTCGTGGCAAATGGCTCTGCCTAAAAGATTCGTCGAAGTCTTCACCACTCTCACATATTGCTGGCACTCCAATCAGTGTCACCTGCTATGTGAGGAGGCTATACCTGGTGAAGCATTTCAGCTAGGTATGGAGGAGCCAAGCCGTGGCGGCCTGCCTCCCTCAGCGTGAGAACTTCGCTCTGTACCAGACATGGGAAAACTACGGCCCGCGAGCCATATACGGCCCGTTGGGCTTTTCAATCCGGCCCGCTGCACTCGTCCACGTTATATTATTAAATTAAATTTTATTACAAAGACACCTCAATCATTTCACCTAGCTGTAATTCCCATCTTTCCCCTGCAGATGGCGACCAGCTGGAGTAGTACTAGTAGTACCAGCTAGACTCTGGTATCAAAACGTCAAACTTGGTAAATAAGCTCCAATTAGAGTTATAGAGTTAATCATGCCACCCAGTCAGAATTGCTTGTGTTGCTACATCCTTTGGCAGCATTTGCTATAATTGACACAAACTTCGTTCTCGAGCATGTTTCAACTTTCTGAGGCAGCATTAGCACTGCACAGCGATCATTTAGGTCTCATCTCGGTGAGAGACTCCAGAGCAATGATATACTGTAAATGGGCAACAGGCATCTGAGGCAACTCTAAATTATGTGGTACACAGTGGCGTTAGGTGCTGTCCACTACTTCTCATAAGATCTGCTCTCCCTCTTGCCGATGTAATAGCTAAGTGTAATGTGGGCTTTCATATCTATGCAGATGACACCTAGCGGTACTCATGCTTTAATGCCTCCCAACCATGCAGCATGCTCACCTTCACAACTTCCTGACTACATCTATTGCTTACATTCAAACTTGGATTGCAACAAACTTGAGCAAATTAAATGACAACAAAACCAACTTACCAGTTTAGGGCAAACAAAGTGCTATTCAAAAATGAAAAACCTAACCGCCCAAAGGGCAGTGACATTTCAGTTATTGCTACTGCTTTGCATATCGCTGGTTTCATGAAGGAGAGCAGTTTTAGTGGAGCAGTATTGCTTGAATCTCGGCTAAAGTCTTTCGTAAGATTCATTCTTTTGAGGGTTTGCTACAACGGATAAGGAACATTAGAGGAGATTGCCAAATGATCTGCACCGGGCACATGCCAAGTCAGTGGGGCAGACATCCTTAGTGGTAACTATTTCATAGTACTGTATGGCCCCAGTGAGTATTGTGATTAACGTGCTGGATCAAACTAAATTTACCGAGAAAGTCAAGAAATAAAGGGACCCGACTGATGTTAGGGTAGTCAAAGTGAATGTTGAAGTCCCTTGCAATCCTCAAAGTCGGTCACACGCGACTATTTTAGTGAGAAACTCAGAAAACCTCTCCTTAAACAAAAGGTAAACGGCCGGACGAGGGCCGGTAGATCCCAACTTGTGACAAGCATGTTCTTTAATGGGGAGCTGATAGCAACTGACTCAAGTGGTGGCCTGCTCAAAAGACTGCAGTTTCATAGCAAAGAGATTCAAGAACAATGACAGCAGCCCAGATACCAACTTTGTTGGACCATTTAGGCTGATAGAATAAGAACGGTGGGAGGGGTTAAGATGTGCAGCCACCAGAGCAGGGCTGAAGTCATTAACATTAAGTAAAGGCTACCTTTATTATTACTCAATCAATTACTGTTGCTGTACAGATTCATAACCCACGAAAATACGAGCATGCAATGCAGTGAAGTTGGCATACCACGAGGTGCTTAGGTCACGAGCGACTCCTTGACTCATAACTTACCTTTTACACTTTACATTTGCTGCAAAGGAAACAAACCATACTAGCCATAAGCCCGTGGTTTCAAAGCTCTCGATTCATACGATAAAACAAAGCAGGACACTTCCAGCGAAGGTGGTATACCTCCATTTATCCCTTCATCTTCCATTCGAAGGACAGCTTCGAGAAGCTCGGCACCTTTCGGCATTGATCCAGAGTACGCTTGGGGGAAGAATCGTTTGAGAGCAGACTCGATCCGATCAGAACTGTAGCCAAGACTCTGAACGAGTTGCAACGAAGGATGATGCTCCAACGACGAGCCTGGCAAGCCACTTGCTGTATGATATCCAAAGCTCTCCTCAGTGTGTTCAACGGCGCTGGGAGCAGCTCGAGGCGGAAGCTGAGAAAGAGAAAAGGGTTGCAAGATCTCGACCATTTTAAAAGTACAACATGGCAGCCAATTCAGTCAGAGCATGCACAATGGCACTTGCAACAATGCTACCCAAGACACGGGTCAGATCTTGTGTTGTATGCTTTGCATGTACAAATTATGCAACAAAATTGATTGGACATTTATTATCAGTAGTTAAAAAATTGGAAGGTGGGCTAATAGTGGTAGGGAGAGGCTAGAGATCAATATCCAATGAGTCACTGCAATAAATACCACTCACTAATGATTACCTGCAGGTCTAATCCACAGGATCCTAGCAAAGGCCAAATCTAGCTTCTACAAAAGCATCATCGAATCACAGATGCACAATCTAAAAATGCTTATGTCTACCATCAACCATCTCAGTAACTGCTCTCAGGTTAGCTCCTTACCTAGTGATCCTTATGGCGATCCAGTTTCTCTTGCTTCTTTGCCAGCATTATAAACGAGATTCGAGAGTCCATCCCTCTGGATAGCAGCATCCCCCTGGACACATGTCCCTCAATAGCACTAACGCAGGACTCCTGTCCCTCAATTAAATAAAGCCTCTCAATGTCTACATTCAAGGAGGCCACAAAGAACCTTGTCCTGAAATTCATCTCCCACTTAAAGAAGACTGCTAGTCCTCTAAACCCTATTACTACTGTCCTACTTCTACAACGTATAGACCTGCTTCTACCATGACGTACATAATAAATATGTCCTTAGGCACAGGTCGTGCCCTGAACCTTTCAAAAAGGCTGCTGTTATGCAACTAATTAAGAAAGCAATTCTAGACCGAGTGAACTTGAGCAGCTTCTGCCTTGTCTCCCTTCTACAGTTCCTATCAAAGACCTAGATCGAGCTGTGACAGACCAACTAAACATTTTTATTAAAACCACAAACCTAGCAAGTAAGTTACAGTCAGGATTTCGAACTAATCACTCCGAAGAGTCAGAATTGCTTAGGGTGTATAATGACGTTCTCAGGGATGCGGACATAGATACAGTCTTCCAGCTTGTTTTGCTCAAGCTTTCGGCAGCGTTTGATACAATTGATCGTAAAGTCATCCTCGAGCACCTCGCATCTCGTCTGGGCATCAATAGCACTGCACTGTCATGGTTCAGATCCTATCTCAGTGGGAGTATTGTGTGAATGGACAGAGGTCATCCGGAGAACGGCTGACGTATATCGTACCTCAGGATTCTGTGGTCGGTCTGCTTCTTTTCACAGTTTATACTTTCACTCTTGCCGATGTGAACCGAGCACAATCTAGGCGTTTACTTAAATCCAGACGACACTCAATTGTACCTTTGTTTTGATCCCTTCCAGCCATCCAGCACCTCAAATTCGTTACACAACATTGCTGCACGTATTGTTGACATGCGCATATGGATGGCAGCAAAAATTCCAATATTAAATGACGGCAAAACCAACTTACCAGTTATGGGCAACCAGCTTGACTAGGAAACTAGAAAAGTATCACTCAAAAAGGCTCTGCAAGAAGATCTGCTGTTGAATCTGCACGAAATCTAGGAGTCATGTTCCAAAGTAGTCTTTCATTAGCCGACCACATCAGGTCCACAGCACTTTCAGCAATGGCTTATAATCAAGCAGCTTGTCAACATCAAGGTTCTGTAACTCACTTTTAGGCCTCTTAATTCCCTGGCTCCAGCCTATCAATCAGAACCACTCTTCACCAGGCTAGGCACCGAACAACCTGCTTTATTGAATCCAATCTTGTAGTTATACCTACTATACAAATGTGACGTCTTTTGGAGACCATGCCTTTAGTTCGTGATCTCCCAAAAAATACTAGCTGATTTCGCAGCCTCTTGTGCAGTGACAGAGGAGCCTTTAAGGCTATCAACAACGCTTACAGCAGTGATGAACGATCACCCACCACAGGATTCGGAACCACACCCACTGGAGCGAGGTCGTGAAAAGTAACTGCCTTATCTAGTCTGCCATCGCTCACTCACGACTGAGGTCACGACAGCTCCTGACATGAAATTTAAAAAGGAGCTTAACACACCACTTTATTACAGCATTTAGGGGGTCTTTATGATTCGTCCGTTGTGTGCTTCTTCGTGGTGACATTGTGCTTGCTGCTACTGACCATATCTACGTGCTGATCCTGTGCACGTCACATCTAACAATGTTATGCTAGATGGCATTGCGAATGTTACCACTAATCCTTTGATCACACTTTCTTCACAGCATCTCTAAAGTGGCTTGCACGAAATTAAGTTCTCTGGGGGTTCTATACAAACGTATTATGATTATTATTAATACATAGTCAGTAGTTACGAAATACATATATACCACTCAGCATAGGGTGGCTCGTGGTTCCACTTTATTACACTTTAAAAATAATTTATATACCCAGACGATTCAATAAAATAGCTTAAATTAGCAAAGCCCATTACGTGTAATAGCTGGCCAATTCTTCAGAAAACCATATACTATTTTGCCATTAGAAGCGCTTCATTTAGGGTCCCAAGAAGCAGTCACAGCAGCCAGAGTGCATTCCTTTAGTTTGAAAACTTCACATTCTACACATAACTACTAATCAGATGTTGGGAGGAGTGGATGCAAGTAAGGAAGGTGCGTGCAAACAACGATAGAACAAACAGATGGCAAGGGATCACTCACATACCTGAGGGGCAGGTTCTACATCAGATCCAGACCTGTACTTTTGTTGTATTTCAGCAACGTAAGGCTGTCCCTTCACATCAAGCAAGTATTTGCATTTTTCGAACCACCTTCAAAGTAGAAAATACGATGATGATATGATTAACAACAGATAGACGGCAAGGTCGATACACAATGATTGAGGATTAAGTGTAAAAAGCAGGGCTACTTCAGCACATCAGCGATAAGATAATACCTTGCACGCTCTTCCCAAGGGCTGTCCGAGATTTCCCAGTTTCGAAGGCCTCCGTCACGGTGAAAGCATTTCACGTTGTCGCCAAATCCTGTGCAATAAATAGTTCACAAATGAGTAGCACCTTGGTATATCGAGGCTTTTAAAAAGAGAAGTAATTGGCAGCATTTTCTAGTGATCAGTGCTATAAGCAGAGTTACTTACATACCATTCAGAGTGTTCCTATTTTCACAACTGTCATGCTTTTTTATGAGCTTTCCACGTTTAGTAGACATGCATGACAAAATTAACCACTTTTCCAAACAACATGATATCGCAAACAAGTAATGCCAAAGCATTAAACAACGACTTTATTTCACTTGCTAGCTTTGACTACTCTCTTGCTGAGAGAATACATGTGGGACAGCGAAAGACGACACGAGACAAACGAGTTTGTCAGTTTGCAACAACAGAGTAGTATTTCCAGAAGGTATGCTCCCTCTTCACGACTGCGTTCGTGGATCAAGTCCTTAAGTGGGCAATCCTTTATTGCATTGGCCACTTCAAGTGGTGGTGATAGCCGTTAAGGCTCTTCTGCTACTATCCAAAGGATACTACTATCATAAGGTGGTTAAATCAGCTAACGCTATTATTTATTCCAAACTTTAAATGCATACCAATTTCACTGGTAGATAATCAGCAATTAGGCAGATTCTTTAATTGATGTGTGAGATCTTGGGCAGTTCCACTGCATGCCTACTGCATAGCATGCTGCAGCAGAGCTATAAGCATGTTTTGCGCCCTGGTTTGGTTCAGGGGCAAGGCACTTCCTCTTATGACCAAGCTCGTGGGCTCCAGCCCTGCTGCATATGCAAAGCACTGGAACAGCAGTGGACTAAACAATTTTTAAGCAAAAGAAATCATGCAATTGAAATTACTCAGCGAAGTCGCACGTTTTTTGCTGTAGTTCTCGATGCAATACCAATATTTGGTACTTAATGTGCAAAGCCAGTTGAGAAAATTCCCGGTACTTACACGGCGTCATAAGCAACTCTCTGCATTCTAACAAAACGTACCGGCATAAAAAAATCCAGCTTTTGCCAGAATTTCGGGAGACTGGAGAGCCCACATGGGCCAAGAGCTGAACGTCTGCAGACGACGCGCCTCCACGGCGTACTCAGGATGCTTGGGCTTGGAGGTTGATACTCCTGGAAGCGGCTCACCCGATCCTCCAACTGAGAAATATTTATCGCCGTCCACCAGATTTAGAGGTCGGATTCCAAAATGATTATCTGTAATGTCTGTAACGAATTTATTAGAGGACTACCAAAAGGTTCAAGTTAAAGAAGGTCAAGTTCTTGCCTTTTACGACAAAGGTCAGGTGCAAGAGCCTTGGCGGCATATGTGAAGCACCTGAATAGATAAAAAGTTATCTTAGCATGCGAAAACAGTGATTATAATTAATAATTGCTATATTCAATTGGCATGTTTCGGCTTTCTGTGGCAACAAAAGCCACATTCTATCTAAAAAACGTGCTCAAACAGACTTTCAAGAACCTCCAGGCCATGCACGTTCATCGGCAACGGGTACTACGTTAATAAGGTCAAGAACAAAAAGCCCGTCTCCTGAAGACCCTATACCATCATCTCTGTGGTCTTCACTGGCAGGCCAACATAGACCTGCCATAACCAAGATTTTGAATGCTTCTTTGCAAAAAGGGTTCGTCCCCAAGTCCTCCAAACCAGAAATCGCTAGACCCATACATAAAGAGCCTGAATTAGACACAATGGTCCTTGCAAACTAACGTCCCGTTTCCCTTCTTCCTTTCTTGTCGATGATTCTTGAAAAAATTGTTGCTAAGCAGCTGGTTGGATATATTGAAAAGAATGAAATGTCGGAAACATTTCAATCAGGGTTCAAGAGGCAGCACTCCACTGAAACTGCTCTCCTGCGTGTTAAATATGACATTCTACGTGGTAACGATGACAGGAATGTCACTGCCCTAGCTCTGCTAGATCTGTCTGCTGCCTTCGACACCATTGATCACGAAGTGCTGCTTGAACGATTGAGAACAACGATCGGTCTGGCAGACGAGGCACTGACGTCGTTTACATCGTACATGTATGATCGGTGTTCAATCCGTGTCATTTGGGGTTCAGGTCTCACACACGAGAAGGGTCACTTGTGGAGTCCCTCAATGGTCCGTACTCGGTTCTTGGCTGTTCCATTTGCATTTACATTTACACTACTCCATTTACACTCAATATCTGGAAAAGTGAATAAGGCTTACAGAATGGGATATCACTTTTATGCTGACGCTTCTCAGCTGAATTTGTCAAACCGTGGGGGTCTGCTACAGCAACTGAGAAACTGAATGCTAGCCTTGCCGACATTCGATCCTAGATGTCTGAGAATTTCTTGAAACTAAATGACGATAATACTGAACTGCTACTCATAGGACACCCTGAGCATGTAGCTGGATTAGAAGGCTTTGCTCTTCTAATAGGTGATGCTGTTGTGCGACCATCACCACGTGCTCGCAATATAGGTGTCGTTTTCGACAGCTGCCTCAATTTTAAAAGTTTCACTCAGACGACTGCCTCTACAGCTAGCCATCACGTCCGATCCATAAACAAGATTATCAGCTGCCTTCCACAGTGGCATGCAAAAGATTTAACTAGCTCCTTAGTTCTGTGTCGGCTTGATAATTGTAATTACCTTTTAGCTGGGCTACCAAAAAAAGCAACTAGGCCACTGCAGCTGGCTATGAATATGGCTGCAAGGCTAGTCTTCAAGTCCCAGAGGTATGAGCACGTGTCTCCTTTGCTAAAAGAGCTAGGATGGCTGCCGGTTGATCAACGCATACAGAGCAAAGTTCTTACGCTGACCCACAAGGTTAGCCACGGCTTGGCTCCTTCGTACCTAGCTGAACTGCTGCATCAGTTTCAGCATCTTCTTGCCCTCAGTTCCTGTGTGGACAATAAATTAGCTGCTCCATTGTTCTGCTTAAAGACCGTTGGCGACAGAAACTTTAGCTCTGCAGGTCCGAGACTGTACAACTCGCTTCCACAATTCTTATGCAACAACTACTCTCCTGCTGCCGACTATGGCCCATCCTTTTCAGCAGTCCAGAGCTGCTGTCCTTACTACTCACTACCTCAACTGCTCTCCTGACTCTGCAATGCTTCCCAATTTCTCTTTGTCGTGTGAGACAAAGTCTGTTGGCTACCAAATGGGTAACGAAAGCCGCTAAGGCTGTGAGTGCCCATACAAAAATTTCCTTTCTAACACCCACACAGTCTTTATGACTTTGTGGAGTTACAGACGGAGATACATTGCTTGATGTTATCACCAATATTCGTCTGATCAAGCTGTCTTAACAGCATTTGCAAAGTGCCTACAAAGAGATTCAGTTTTCTGAGTGTTATACAAAAGTACTATTATTATTATTATCCATCAACTTTCTTAAGCAGACATTCGAGAACATTCAGGCCATGCACATTCACTGCCACCGGATGCTAAGGGTACTACTTATCGTCCTTCTAAATAACTAGCTACTGACATATCCAAAGAGTCGACGTGACAGCCATCGACCATGTACAACCTAACGTGTCGTACACTATTTAAGGACTGGCATGATGGTAAATCTGCTTGTCAGACATGACAGTATGTAAGTTTACACAAAAATTTGATGGCCATGCAGTGGCGTGTCAGCCCGTTCCCACTTTTAAAGCTGCAGATAGCTCTGCTTGTCCTATTGCAATGAGAACAACTGCAGTTTCCAGCCATGGCATGGATTCAGTGAATACTTACAATCTCTGCAGACAGCATATCACACCTGCAGGGTTCACGGCCTCTAAATTTTCACTTACCACCTGAAGGTCTGCCACCCGAAGCAAAGAGGCTTGTCCCGCTGCTAAACGGTTGACCAGTGATCATGCCACCACCAGGCCGTCCCTGACTGATAGGTAAGTTGCCACACTCCAGACCCATCACCAATCGGCAGTAGCTGAAGTGCACCCTGTGCTCGTTCATGGCGCTGTCACCACGCTCCCAGTTGCGTAGTACACCTCGGCAGAAAGCGCACTGGACACGATCGTGAACGCCTACAGAAAAACCAAGCAGGTCGGTGTGAGGCCTTGCAACAGCTAACAGTATGCTCAAGACACGTGGCTTGCAACAGGAAACGCTACTCACTCACGAAGAAGCTACCTGTACTGAGCACAAGCCCAGTGTGTGCAGACTGATAAACTATGCTCGAGAAACGCACAAGTATTGCAGCCTGTCATCACCGACGACATCCCAGCCATAAATGAACGGTGCGAGTAAATCTAATGCATCTTGCACAATTTCGTTCTACTGCAATACAGCAGAGAGCTTGGCTTATTTTCTAATTGTTCTCCAGCTTATAACATTTTATTCGGACAATAACTTTTCTTTGATAGGACACTGCAGCTATTTGTATAGAGCAGTAAATTTAGAATATGCAAAGCAGTAAACATTGTTCTAAAGAAACCTTAGCGGTTGCTATTCGGCATGAGGAATGGCGTAACCTGCTCGGAAGACTTGCTAGCTTCAATTTTGCATCACCAGCCAGTGATCACACATTCACAGCTTCACCGGAGAACGCCTAGAACCCACCAAGTAAAGCCAAGAAACAGCAGCTTTGTAACAAAACGGCAACTCGCGCTCAACGCGACCATACCCGTGTAGTAGAACCCAGCCGCTGCAAGCTCCTCCGGAGGCATAATCTCGCGAATTGGCCACAAGCCGGAGCCAAAGGTCCTCAGTCGTTCGGCTTCACTTCGCATGAGCTGCTCCCGTTCCTCGGGTTGAAGTGCCATGAGATTACGCACAAAATCCTGCTCACTTGTGCGGTCAGCACTATGCAGCGTGTATGTGGCAACCGGTGGAACATAGGCTTCTATAAAATCTGTCAGGAAAAATCGTGGCAGTTGGAACTTCTTGTCGCCGACCTTGGTATCCAGCTCATATTCCATTCCATCCTCGTGGCAAATGGCTCTGCCTAAAAGATTCGTCGAAGTCTTCACCACTCTCACATATTGCTGGCACTCCAATCAGTGTCACCTGCTATGTGAGGAGGCTATGCCTGGTGAAGCATTTCAGCTAGGTATGGAGAAGCCAAGCCGCGGCAACCTTGCCGGTCAGCTTAAGAACTTCACTCTGTACCAGACATGGGAAAACTACGGCCGGTGGGTCATATACGGCCCATTGTGCTTTCAATCGGCCGCCGAACTCGTCCACGTTATATTATTAAATTAAATTTTATTACAAAGACACCTCAATCATTTCACCTAGCTGTAATTCCCAACCTTTCCCCAGCAGATGGCAAAACCCGAAGACATTGACCCTTGAGTGTGATGCATTACGGTTACTCTCTATTTCATTTTGTCGCTTTGTACTTTACGAAGGCCGCGAGTAAAATAATAATAATACAAATAATAAAATAAACGAATAATTAAAATAATAATAATACGCAGGCCATGAGTAAAAGAAGAAACGAAAAGTAGACCTGCAGGCGTTCAGTAAAAATGAGTGGACCGAAGAAAAGAAAAGTAGACAGTGAGTGCCGAGTGTTCAATAAAGAGTGGACAAGAAAATTGTTTTTGACTGAACTCCGATCAACAGCTTAATTTCTGATATGCCAATAAACTCTCGAGTGCGCTGGCTAAGTTGGGCAAAGTCTTTCAAAGAGTTTGGAAGCTGAAGGAGGAGATTGCTGCATTTTTGGAGTTAATGGGGAGATCCAAAGAATTTCCCGAGCTAAGTGACTGGCTTTATGAATTTGCGTTTGCTGTAGACATACTTTCCCACATGAATGAGCTGAACACCAAGCTACAGGGGAAAGATCAATTTGTGCACGACATGTACACAAATGTTAGGGCCTTCAAATTCAAGCTGACTCTTTTTTCCAGACAAATTTCAAACAAATCTTTCATTCATTTCACCAAGCTAGCCATGCACGCTAGCCATGCAGGAAGAGGCGATCCTAAACTCGCAGAAATACAGCAAATCACTGGAGGACTTGCACGGAGAATTCTCCCGTCGCTTCTGTGACTTTGACAAAATTGAAAAGTCACTTCATCTGGTTCCTGTCCCTTGTCACAACACCCTGAAATAGCACAACGGGAGCTGCAGTTGGAACTGATAGATCTTCAGTCTGACTCTGTACTAAAGAAGAATTGCTTGCACTCCATGCTGTGTCACCTGCTACATCATAGCGCTAGAAGGCCCTGCAACTTAACGATGGTGACAAAAGTAGTGGCACATCCTTAACAATAGCAGCATTAGCTATTCTGAGAAGGCAAGTTGAAATGTTTGAACGTGTCAAGCAACTAAGCAATAAGATCATGCTAAAATACATGTCGAGATCAGATTTCAAAGCAAGGAGCAACTATATTCTGGATTTTTAATCATACTCGCCTCCACAATCCACTCGCCTGCACATGTACACGAGCCCTCAATAAATCCGCAGGTGTTACTCATTTAAGGCTCAATCTTTCTCAAGCTCTGCTAAAACTAATTTGAAATCCATTTTGGGGCTCTTCTTACACAACCTACTCTTCTGGTCAACGTCATTTTCCTATCCTTCCAATTAATCGAAGGCCATCACAGGCCAAGCTTTTCTTTTGCATGCAGGATAACATTTTTGTTTCGAGAATTTTTCAACGGTCAAGTGACCGAGACAAATGCACGACAAATGAATGCTATGCAAAAAGAACCAGCTAGAATGTTCAAAGAAATTAAAATTGCAAACCAGCATGGTACCAGTGGCACTACCATACGTTCTATTTGGTCAAAGCCTGAAACTTTTGGTTGAATGGCTTTGAGACATGACTTGAAATATGAAATTTAATGGCCGGAAAACTGGCAACACTGAATAATAATCAGGTGGTCATGATTTTAAAAATGTCGTATGAGAAGCAAGTTTGACTTCGCTGCTACCATATCTACAGAGCCGACGAAATACGTCTTAACCGAGGGAATTAAAAAAAAGGTGCTCTAATTGGCATGCCAGCAAAAAAAAGACTTGGAGCACTGATGCAAAGATAAAGGTAATGGGGCCATCAATCACAGGAGTCCATATGCTGCATCAACCCAGTGGCTCATAGAGCTCGATCAATTTTGGTTTCGTAACCTGTATCCCAATAAAAACTTGCTAGCTGAATAAAAGTCAGAAGCGCCCAAAAAGTGGAATTTCCATGACCGAAGCTATAAAGGAAAAAAAAGGTGGCACCGGTCCATTATGAATGGCATGGCAATTAATCAGAAGCTGGCGAAAAGTTGTATCAAAAAGTAACTTAAATTATTGGCTGCAGGTGAAAGCTCAGGCAGTGAACTGCCATCCATTCAAATGACAGAATCTCAGAAGAATTGTCAAGGTCAATGAAAGCCCGCAATAGAATAGCCATTGTAACTACCTCATCGGTCAACTTTAAGCATCCGTAGGGCATCCAACATTTTAAACATCCATGAACACATGAAGAAAGAAGAGAATTGCTGACAAGGGAAGCATAAAGCACGACGAAAAATACGAACACGGACACCCCATACTGGAGAAAATCGAAACTACGGCTGGAAAAAGTAGTCAGTTTGCCATCTCTGAGGGTCACAAATTCACTTATTTTGGTTTCAAACAACACGGCTTCATACATCAGATGTAAAGTTAGTGTTCACATACCCATTTCGGAGGGCTTATTAGAAGTTGCTTGTTGTTAATAGTATAGGTTTTCTGACCCTTCTATATCTGCCATGCTCAGCATCCCATACATACCGTATTGAATGTTACAATTTTGCTTTTTGAGGCTGTTTAGAATAGTTGGAAGTGGGGCTTTTCTTTTTGGCTGCTGGCCCCTTGTGACGCCAGAAGTCTCCGGCACACGTGGCTGGCAATGCATGGGTAAGACGTCACTTTAGCCACTGAACCACAAAATGACTTTTTTAGGCCATGCATAAAAGCCCTTCGACAATAGCAAGCTTCAGTACCACCCCTTTTTTTAACATCCAGTTTGTGATAACCGACGATTTGTCCTCTGATTTTGGTGCTTTGTTCTTTATCTATTCAATGGCAGGAGATCTCCGTGTGAGCAATCAAATCGTACACACAAGCACATTCAAACTCACAGGAGCACACACACACTGCACACACGCACACGCGCACGCACACACGTACATACTCATTCACGCGCCTGCACATATGCACACACAAGGAAGTGCACGCCGCATGTATGGTGCGGTCTACACTAGAGCAAACATTGCTCGGCACCAACGCATAAACTTGCAAGGACCAGAAAACAGCACTTCTTCAGACCACCAACGTCTTTTCAATTCTGGCAGTTGTCCGAAAGGCAGTCATTTAAAGTCAGCTCATCTTTTCTGTAACTTGCCGAATTTATTAATAAGCTAACGCAACTTCAGAAGCAGTTGTGGCAAGTGGTTGCTTAATGAAATGTGTCGTCTAAAGCACAGCCTAAATAGTTGTGCACATCTCTTGACTTGTTGACTAAAGCCGAGTGAACTGGGTAGTGAAAGTTAAGAGCTTAACCCCTTGCCAAAGTTTAAGGCCATACCATGACAATATTTGAAAGATAGGCATCACAGAATTTGCTAATCAGCCTGCAAAACATCAGCTGCCTGTGCAACAGACTATTATCAATCAGTCTCTGATGCCCACTAGTCTAAAACCATACGGATCGTAGCCAATACCTTTATCATCTTGTCCAGAAGTGAATACCGTAGACTCTTGTCTTTCCTCGATAACATCAACTGATGGTAAGACACCAGTCTTCCGGCAATTGGCATCCTCCTTTCCTCTCAATACCCATGTGCTGTCATCGCCATTTGATGGGCTCGGGTTGGATTGGACTGAAACCTTTTCTTCGTCAGGTTGCACGGTAAAAGTGCACGAGTGGTAGTGACGATCCGAATTCTCCGATGGCATATTGGTGCCTCGTGCATAGGTCACTGAAAATATTTATGTTGTAACGTGTGCATAACAATAGAGGAAGCAAGTGGCAAAGACCGAAATTTCCGAATTTAACTAGCCGTGATGGCACACTAGGTATGGCGGTTGCTTTCACGACCTCGGTCCCGAGGTCGTGGGTTCGATTCCTGCGGTGGGTGATTCTGTATCGCCATTGCAAGCAGTGGTGATAGCCGTAAAGGCTCTTCTGTCGCTATACAAAAAGAGGCTGTTTAATCAGCTAGGATTTAAAAGCTACCTAACACAACCAAGAAAGCAGCTTTGGCAAGTAGATGCTAAATAAAAGGTTTCGTCCAAAGCGGAAGGTAAATAGTTGCACACATCTCGTGACTTGCCTGCACCACGACTAAATTCAAGTCTACCGGGAAGTTAGACTTAAGAGCCTAACTTCTGGTCAAAGTCCAATGCTATACCTTGACAATATGGGAAAGTTAGGCACAGCAGATTTCGTAAATTAACCTCAGAAATATCAGCTGACTGTACAACAGACTATTATCAATAGGTCATAAATGGCCACATGTCTAAAGCCTTACCATCATGAGGATTGTAGCCAGTATCTTTAATGACATCATCTTCACCAGAACCAACATGTTTTGACTTTTGTCTTCCCTCGATAATGCAGACAGATGGTGTGAAATCAGCCTCCTGCCAACTGGCATTCTCCTTCGGTTGGACTGCCTCAACGATGCGATCGTTATTTGACTGGCTTCGTATGGACTGGATTGAAATTCTTCTGCGTCCGGTTCCTTGGTAAAAGTGCCTGACTGGTAGCTTTAAAGTATGCAGGTTAATACAGGATGCTAATCGCAAGGAAAGCCGTGAGATGAAGACTGCACTGGTCTCCGATACAAGCCCTGCAGAATCAGAAGTCAGACTCACCATTCACCTGCTAAACAACCAATCCCAGTTAGAAGCCTCAAACAATACGATGTCAACCGATCCTGTGTGGCCAAAAGACACAAGTCAAAGTTTAATCGCCAGTGTCTCGAGCTCGGTAATCGAATTCTTCGTTGTGGCATCCACGTACAGTAACCTACTCTGACCTTTTCATTCCTTAATACAATGCAGCAGCGAGGTAAGAACCTCATGTCGATAACTGACTGCATGCATCGATTTTCGACAGGGAATACACTAACTGCTGTCACCATAAGAATGAGAGTATGTACCTTTACGAAGTGGTAACTTCAATGTATAAGGCATCACAATTAGTCCTGTTAACCCTATAGAAAGGCATACCAGCCACAGTAGCTTCCGCCATGCCGTATGGTTTTTTTCATAAACGCGTACAGTGGCGTTACCGATAAGTTAGCAGCGAAGCAGCTTAAACCAGCACATTGCAGCTTATAGAACTGCCACTTTAAAAGACAGTTAAATATTGTCGGTGTGCTAACATGTATGACATTAACTGGCTAGGACATTATTGACCTGCTCTTCCTTGCAAAGATGTCGCTCAAGCCTATTTCCTTGCCCAAAAACTCCTCAGTAGCGATGTCAACTGCTATTTAAAGAGCAGCATAAACGAGGCGGTACCAATCGCGTGACTAGACTACGGCATGACTTTGGGAAAATTACAGGTTGCCTATTATAAGGCTAGACTGGACCGAACTGGCCTAAGCAGTAGCATCTGGCAGGCAGCAAAAGATCAAAGGCAGAGGTGACCAGCTACAAAAACTTGCCACACAGCACGAATACAAAGGAACGAGAATTAGAATATGATATAAATACTATAGAATAGAAACAAAATAAATAATAAATAATAAAATAAAATAATAAAAATAAATAAATAAAATGAATTCCTTCACCCCTTCTAGATCATACACAGTAAGAGCACACTACAGCTGTCGTGATTAGCATATATTCGGCAAGTAGGAGGGGAGCTAAGAGTAGGTCCAGTTGTAGTTCCAAATTTCCAGGTGACAATGAGAATATTAAAAAGATAGGCACCACAGAATGTGCAAAACAACCGGCAAAATATCGCGTGACCATGCCATACATGCTTATCAATAAGTTCACAAAGGCTACTTGACCCTAGGTTACCGACATGTGGATTGTAGCCGATACCTTCGTCGACGTGATCCTGGCAAGACGTAGGAGAGTTAGATTCTTGCAGTTCCTTGCCAAAATGATTATAATGTAAGACATTCGAGCTCCGGGAACGCCCATCGTCCTTTGCTTGTTCTGCAAATTTGCTGTGATCGCCATGTGCATGGGACTGGCTATTACAAGGAGACTGTATTAAACTGCTTTCCACTTCAGTTTCCGTGGCAGAACTGCCCGACAGAGAGTTGACGTTGGATATGTCAGATTGCTGTGATGGCAGACCAGTGACTGCAAAGAAATGATTGTAGCTGTCTTTCCCTGCATAACATGAAAAACCGGCGATAGAGAAGAATGTCAGATCCGTTCCTGAAAAAAAAATTGATTCTACCTGTATTTGCCAGCATCGGAATAAAAGCCACCATAGGTGAAGAAAGCTGTACTATTTAAACGGCACGGGATTGTAATGGAAGCCCAGCTTAGTCTGTACTGAAAGAGACCATTCTGACCCACTAGACATATTTAAATTTTGATGAAAGCCAAAATATTTGTATGCAAGATAACTATTAGTTTACCGCTAAGGAACAATACCTAATACATATATATAAATGAGACTGTTAAATCAGCTAATATCTTATCTACCTTCAAATGGGAAAAATACTGCTTCGACAGCAAAAGATTTTAATTTGTTTTCAATCACAAGTAAGCTAATTATTTAAGTAAATACTTGCAGCATCACAACAGAAGCAATACTAGGTTTTGAAACGAGAAGCAAATTCCATTCAGTTTTGCTCACCTGTGACAATTAAAGTCTCTAATAACCCTACCAGCAGTTGAGAGTTAAAAACTGATCAAGAAATAGGCTCTTGCATTGCTTCTGCTCATTAGCATTTTTATTTCTCCTAATGTTCTCGAGGCGAGTCCCCGTGAATGGCCACAAGTCTGTGCCTGATCTAATAGAAAGTGAGGGACCACGATTCTAACGTTTTTTTTTTTTTTCTTTTTTGCCGGATATGATCCAGGATGCAAAAAAAAAAAAAAAACAGACATTTAAGTGATGCTAACGGATGTCGCACTTTAATCTCAAGTACGCACATTTCAAGCACTTCTAGGTCCTCACACTACAAAAACCTGTTCGTAGGTAAGTCACGAAGCGGGCAATCCTATATTGCCTAATGCCAGTTAGGTAATTGAGTCGATTTTGGGACTACAAATGTTTAAGAGGCTGCTAAATCAGCAAGACTACTTTTAAAAGTCCACATAAATGGCCTAGAGAAGTCAATTCATCAGGACTTAGGGACACATAACATAGCTAGATAACAAAATCTTGGAGGCAGCGTAGCACAGCAAATGTAAAGCGCCTAGAAAGAGATTAAGTTCCCTGAGGGCGCTTTATCAAGTGCAATATTATTATTATTATTATTATGCAGGTGGGGGTTCATTCAAAGTAAGAATTATAAACTTAACAGTAAAGGAAAACTCGAGATATAAGAATGGGTCTCTCTCTCTCTCCCTCTCTCTCTCTCTCTCTCTCTCTCTCTCTCTCTCTCTCTCTCTCTCTCTCTCTCTCTCTCTCTCTCTCTCTCTCTCTCTCTCTCTGCAGCTCCCGGCTTGTACGGACGTTATCCTCTGGCACATACATGAGCTTGACGTGAGGTTTGAGAAGCCCAAGACTGCCGTTTCATTGCAACGTCCAGTAAACTGCATACTTAACCGCCCCCAAGTTGGCACATAGCTTGGGCAGACTGCAAGTTGTGCTGATGTACGACAGTGGAAGCAGAAATGAGCTGAGCATTTCTCAAAGAGATGGTCTGTCGACCAGCAGTTGGTGCTGCGGGAGGGGGGCTGTGCCAGTCGGCTTTGATGGCCGCCGGCCTCCCCTCGACCACAAGGACCGGAGGAATTGGTCTGTTCATCGTCATGGACAAGCCAATAGTAGCCTATTTTTAACTATAGTAACTTGAGATTGAGAGACTATCGGTCATTGAGAGTGAGGAAAAAGAGTTTCACCTCGATCCTTGGCGGCATATGCGAAGCACCTGGATAGAGACTAGGATATCTTAGCGTGATATAGCAATGGTTATAATGAATAATTGCTATATTCAATAAGCATGTTTCGGCTTTCTGTGGCAACGAAAGCCACATTTCATCTATAAACATGCTCAAAAAGACTTTACAGAACCTCCAGGCGATGCAACTTCATCGGCAACGGGTACTACCCTAAAAAGTTCTAGCAAAAAGAGCTCGTCTCCCTAAGACGATATACCATCATCTCTGTGGCCTTCACTGGCAGGCCAACTTAGCCCGGCCAGTAACCGAGATTTTGAATGCTTTTTTGCGAAAAGGGGTCGTCCCCAAGTCCTTCAAACCGGCAATCTATAGACCCATACGTAAAAAAGCCTGGATATGATACAGAGGTCCTTGCAAACTATCGTCCAGTTTCCCTTCTTCCTTTCTTGTCAAAGATTCTTGAAAAAAATTGTTGCCTAGCAGCTGGTTGAACGTATTGAAAAGAATGAAAAGTCAGAAATATTTCAATCGGGGTTCAGGAGGCAGCACTCCGCTGAAACTGCTCCTCTGTGTTAAAAATGACATTAAACATGGCAACGATGACGGGCATGTCACTGCCATAGGTCTGCTAGATCTGTCAGGTGCCTTCGACACTATTGATCACGATAATTTACTTGAACGATTGAGAACAACAATCGGCCGAGCAGACAAAGCACTGGCATGGTTTAAATCGTACTTGTCTGATCGTGTTCAATCCGTGTCGTGTGGGGGTCAGGTCTCACACACGAGAAGGGTCACCTGTGGAGTCCCTTAAAGGTCTGTACTCGGTTCCTTGCTGTTCTCCATTCATAGTCAACCTCTGGGAAGAGTGATTAAGGCCCATGGAATAGGATGTCACTTTTATGCTGACGATACTCGGCTGTATGCGTCATTCAAACCATCGGAATCTGCTGAAGCAACTGAGAAACTGAATGCTTGCCTTGCCGACATTCGGCTGTCGGAAAACTTCTTGAAACTTATCGATTATAAAACCGAACCACTGCTAATATAGCACACCCTAAGCATGTTGCTGGATTAGAAGGTTGTGCTCTTCTAAAAGGTAAAGCTGTTGTGCCATCTTCACCATGTGATCGAAATTTAGTTGTCATTTTCGACAGCTGCCTCAATTTTAAAAAGCTTCATTCAGAAGACTGCCTCTACTGCTAGCCATCACGTCAGATCCCTATCCAAGATTGGGAGCTGTCTTCCACAGTAACTGGCAGAAAAGTAAACTAGGTCCTTAGTTCTGTCTCGGCTTGATTACTGTAATTACCTTTTTGCTGGGCTACCGGAGAAAGCAACTAGGCCACTCCTGCTAAATGGCTGCAAAGCTAATCTTCAACTCAGCGTAAGCATGGATGGATAACGACGTCGAATGAACAGATAGTTTCACTATATCAGTTACAAACACGATACCGGTATGCAAACATCGTTACACCTAAGATAGCTACAGCTTTACACTATGCCAACTTCAGTTTACCTAGCATCGTAATGAATCATGTTAACTGCTAGACCTAGAGTAGCAGCCGCAGCAGCTTTGGCCATACTGCGAGGATTTCTTTAGTTTGGGCCTATAGTGGTGCTACTGATTGTTTAACGGCAGAAGGACTTAAATCAGAGCATTAAAGCAGAAAGGTTTGCCATTATCAAAGTCAGTTACATATTGTTGGGTTTCCTAGCATTAATGCCATTAATTTGGTCACATAATAAACGTCGGCATTATGATACCGTCGATACAACAACCGCGAAACCTAACAAAACCCAGAACTTCATTCCAATACATAAAATAATGGTTAGGAGAACGACATGAGATGTCATAATTGAGCAAAATTATGACAACATTGCTCAACAGTTAATGAAAACACAGTTGCACACACACACACACACACACACACACACACACACACACTCATTCTCAGCTGACGGAGGAGATCAATGCATTTTTAGAGTTAATGGGGAGAAAATCCGACAAATTTCCCGAGCTAAGTGACAAGAACTGGCTTTGTGACTTTGCCTTTGCTGTAGACATACTTTCGCACATGAAGGAGCTGAACACCAAGCTACAGGAGAAAGATCAATTTGTGCACGACATGTACACAAATGTTAGGGCCTTCAAATCCAAGCTGACTCTTTTTCCAGACAAATTTCAAACAAATCTTTCATTCATTTCGCCACGCTAGCCATGCAGGAAGAGGCGACCCTAAACGCAAAGAAATATAGCAAATCACTGGAGGACTTCCAAGGAGAATTCTGCCGTCGTTTGTGATTTTGAAAAAGTTGAAAAGTCACTTCATCTGGTTTCTGTCCCCTGTCACAAGACCCTAAAAACAGCCCCACGGGAGCTGCAGTTGGAACTGATAGATCTTCAGGCTGACTCTGTATTAAAAGAGAATTGCTAGCACTCCATGCGGTGTCACCTGCTACATCATAGTGCTAGTAGGCCCTGCAACTTAACGATGGTGCCAACATCAGCGTGCACATCCTTAACAATAGCAGCATTAGCTATTCTGAGAAGGCAAGTTGAAATGTTTGAACGTGTCAAGCAACTAAGCAATAAGATCATGCTAAAATACAAGTCGAGATCAGATTTCAAAGCAAGGAGCAACTATATTCTGGATTTTTAATCATACTCGCCTCCACAATCCACTCGCCTGCACATGTACACGAGCCCTCAATAAATCCGCAGGTGTTACTCATTTAAGGCTCAATCTTTCTCAAGCTCTGCTAAAACTAATTTGAAATCCATTTTGGGGCTCTTCTTACACAACCTACTCTTCTGGTCAACGTCATTTTCCTATCCTTCCAATTAATCGAAGGCCATCACAGGCCAAGCTTTTCTTTTGCATGCAGGATAACATTTTTGTTTCGAGAATTTTTCAACGGTCAAGTGACCGAGACAAATGCACGACAAATGAATGCTATGCAAAAAGAACCAGCTAGAATGTTCAAAGAAATTAAAATTGCAAACCAGCATGGTACCAGTGGCACTACCATACGTTCTATTTGGTCAAAGCCTGAAACTTTTGGTTGAATGGCTTTGAGACATGACTTGAAATATGAAATTTAATGGCCGGAAACTGGCAACACTGAATAATAATCAGGTGGTCATGATTTTAAAAATGTCGTATGAGAAGCAAGTTTGACTTCGCTGCTACCATATCTACAGAGCCGACGAAATACGTCTTAACCGAGGGAATTAAAAAAAAGGTGCTCTAATTGGCATGCCAGCAAAAAAAAGACTTGGAGCACTGATGCAAAGATAAAGGTAATGGGGCCATCAATCACAGGAGTCCATATGCTGCATCAACCCAGTGGCTCATAGAGCTCGATCAATTTTGGTTTCGTAACCTGTATCCCAATAAAAACTTGCTAGCAGAATAAAAGTCAGAAGCGCCCAAAAAGTGGAATTTCCATGACCGAAGCTATAAAGGAAAAAAAGGTGGCACCGGTCCATTATGAATGGCATAGCAAATAATCAGAAGCTGGCGAAAAGTTGTTGTATCAAAAGTAACTTAAATTAAATCAGCCTGCCTACGTATGTAATCAAACTGAAATACAGCTGATATTCTACAACAAGGGTTGACCAACTAGAGTTTAATTTCATGTTAATCATGTAACGTCAAATATCATAGAAAACAGTGTTTTGAGTTTACCGACCAAATTAGACGATATAGTATATGCAAGCACACGTGCAACGGTCCTGCACTCTACATCTTCGAACAGCAATAAACCTACTAATCCAAAATAGGCGTCTTTGAGCTATGGTTTGTATTGCTTATTATTGAAAATAGTATTCTTTATTTACCAACCAAATTGTATGCGATTGCACTAAGGCGTTATATTGCCATGTCTTCGGACGGCCCAGGTCATTGGAAGCCATAGCGTTAGAACAAGCCGACGCAATGTCCTAAAATTAGGTAGATAAACCCGAAACACATCGGCGTTAGAATTAGTCGGGGGGGGGGGTTCGCTGGTCCAAGACACTGCATCAAAAAGCATGTTCGTCATGCCGTAAAATTTTGAAAGTAAACCCGGAAAACTGTTTTCTGTAAATTAATATCAAAACTGCAGCTGTGAAAAGCTTATTGTGGCAACGGTAGCTGTATTGCTGGTCAAGCTAAATTAAATTATTAAATAAACAATTAAATAAAACATTGAATGAAATAAAGCAGTCGCTCGTCGAGTGGAATGTGGACATAATCTGGTCGTTGGCGCAGTCAGGGGGCATAGGTATTGGGGCGACAGGTCGCCCCCCCCATTAGCCAACTTGCCCTGCCACTTTTGAGCTCCTCTGCAAGTCTAGTACATCCGTAACGGATGCTACTAAAGTTACGATTGAGAGGCTATCGGACACGGAGTGACGAAAAAGAGTTGCAAGGTGGCGAGATTTCTGTTGAACATTTCTGGGCTGCATCCAGAGAGGAGCTATGCAATAGATGTACGAGAGTCTGATGAAGCAGGTGCTCCGTCGAGCAGCCATACCCTTCCAGTGACACGGCCTTTCTTTACAAGGTCAAACTCTACAAGGTCATGTCAATCCAATGCTCATCATTAAAAAGCACGGGTCCAGGAAGGCTTCTCACATCGTTCGTCAAGGAAAATCACATTAGTCCATGTTACGGTCAGCAGTTTCTTTAGTATTAGACGATAAGCAAAATACAGAAGCCAAATGTGACGAGCTACTATAATTTGCAACAGTGCATGAATATAATCGACACTAGAGCTCACTGCCTGTGGACTTGATTCGCCGAGTCATAGTATAATTATACATCTATTACATGGTCACTCCCAAACATAATGGTCGCCATCTTGCCACGTGGTGGAAGTGCCGTGTGATGGAAGGATGGCAGTACATAATCGCTTTAATTGGTATGGACAGAAATAGACGTATAACATAATAGCAATAAATAGAGTAGAGACTGTCGTATTTCTAGATCTTGCACAGTTACTGGACATTACAGGGATTAATAATAATATAGATACAGCCAGTAGGAGAGAAGCTAAGTGCAGTTCCAGTTGTATTGCTAAAGTTCGAGGAAATACCACGGGAATATTTAAAAGATAAGCAAAATAGATTTGCTAATCAGATCTAAAAATATCACGTAAACGTGCGACAGGCAAATACCAATCAGTCTCTAACGGCTGCTTGTCTAAAGCCTTACCGACAGGAGGATTGCAGTCAATATGTTTGAGGACGTCTTCTTGACCGGAAGCATACCGGTTAGAATCCTTTTTTCCCCTGTTAAATAATAATAATAATAAAATAATAATAATTCACTTGATAAAGCACCCTCAAAGACCTCAATCTATTTCTAGGCGCCTTACGTTTGCTGCAATAAATGAACAGATGGCGAGTTCTTAGCATTCACGCAGACGTCAGACTTCAACTTCGCTTGCTTGTATTGTTGGAGCAATATCATTTGGCGGTTGGGTATCGTCGATCCGGAATGAACTGTCATCCCCACAAATTTTATTTTCCTCTCGAGAATTGTCCGAATAGGATTCCACGTTAGGGCAATCTTTCGATGGCGGAACAGTGCCTGAAAAAATATATGCTAGCTGTGTTTGCAATCATAGAATAAAAGTAATAACAGATGGAAAAAGCTGTACGATTAAAACGGCATGGATCTGAAATAGAAGTACTGCTTAGTTTGTACTAATACACACAATTATGACCCTACTCGACACATTAAATTATGAAGACAGTAAGTCTTATGCAAGATAACTATTGACCTACCGTTAAGGAAAAGTACTTAATACAAATATAAATGAGGCTGTTAAATCAGCTAATATCTTATCTATCTTCAAATGCTCAAAATACTGCTTCGAGAGCAGAAAACTTCAATTATTTTCGTCTTTGATTACCAGCAACGCTAATATTAAGTAGACACTTTCAGCATCACAACAGAAGCAGTCCTAGATTCTGCAAACAGAAGCAAATTACATGCATATTCTGTTTTCGTTTGACCATGAAAACTCCCGGATAACCCTAGCGCTTGAGAGTTCACAACCATTCAATATACAGTGGTATCGCAGCTTACGACTTTCATTCCATCAGTGCCGGAGCTCGTAAGTAAAATTACTCATATGTCAAATCCATTCTCCACACTGAACTAAATTAAAATGCCATTAATCCGTTCCGGACCATTAAAAAAGCGCTGCGATTTTTGTCGTGTTCTTAAATTAAAAAATATACCTAAAATAATGAATACTGTTTTTAAAAACAATACAATAAAATGTCTTTTAATAAATAGGCTTTATCAATCCTAATGTAAAGGAGCATCTTTTAGATCGGACGACTTGAAGATGCTAATAGAATTAGTAGAGAAAGGCTGAAACTAATATTTGAATCTTATTCGCTGATGTTTGCCCTTTTCACTGGGCTTTCCTAGCTTTCAGTTTATTGACTGGGCCAGTACGCAGACAGACCGATAGTTATCAGTTATGCGATAAACTCTCACACGATGACATTGTCTAAACAGAGTACGGTATATATTTAGCTGTTCCTGTCATAGTCGGATTTGACGCCGGAGTCTGGCAATCTTGTGCGTCAAAGCACCACGACGGCTCGCTCGAGTCAGGGAACAAACCCACAGGCCTGTACTTGGCGTCACAGCAGGGTCGTAGGGCAGCATCTTACAACGGAACACCGTTCGCTGCCGTACCCTTATAGGCCTGAGTAACCTACACGCTGTGTGACGTTCGCTGCGACAACTCGCGATGGAGTATCTGAAGCTGGCTCATAACCCGAATTTTAGCTCGTAACTCAATGCGAAAACCGGCCGAGAGACAGCTTGTATCTCGAAACATTCGTATGTCGAGACACTCGTTAGCCGAGGTACCACAGCACTCTTTCGATACTCCGTCTCACTGGCTAAGACATTTCCGTTCATGTGCTCTAGCAGAATCCCGATGACATTAAGTCTGTGTCTGGTCAAATAGAAATATGAGGAACTAGGATTCTAATATTTTTTTCCGGAAATACTTTTTTGCTGCAAATGTGCCAGGATGCAATAAAACAGTCATCGACATAGTGAATGCCAAAGTGCCACATTTCAAACACTTCATTTCAAAAAACTTTTTCAAACGGGTGATCATGCTCCAAAAATCTCTTCTTAGTCATGCAGAAGGCAATCCTTGATCGGCTACGGCAAATTTGGCAATTGCAAGTGAGATTCATTCGCCACTACATATACTTGTGAGGCTGTTAAATCCGAGTCTTTCTTTAATAAGTCCACATCAATGGCAAAGACGTCTCACCTTCAGCTAAGCAGGTCCTGTTTGGAGCGGCATATTTACGAGGACAGCTCATGCAATGTCACAAAAGATATAAGCAGAATACCTAAAGGTATTACCAAGAAGTTATGTAAAGGTCCGCACTGCCCTTGCAGTCGCCCAAGAGCTGTCTAGCCCTTGGAGAAATGTGCAACCAATGACTGCAGGTACCTCTGTTGAAATATCGTCACAATCCTCCCCTGATGGAGCTGTTTAGGCGAACCCTAATCTGGATAGAGCTGCCATGAGGTTGCTTGCTGCATATCTTCATGCTGACTCTATTGACAGTGCAGGTCTGTCTGTGGACAGAATCGGTGTCAATATTCTTGGGCAGATCATTTACAACGTTACTTTCTATTGCAGGTAAACTGCCAGTACATATCTTGCCCGATTTTAAGTGCAGTGTCGTGTATAAAAGTTTTACAACTTGATAATTCGTAACTTATTGTCAGTGTTTGCTTCTTCTTGGTGTAAGCGAAATGCTCCGGCCCTGTTCTGTTTCGAGTTTTAACAGTTAGCTGGTGTTGGCAATTTAAGATTTTGAGGAATACAGTCGGATTCATTTTCCTTCTAATTCTGTTTTAACATAAATCCAGCGGATTTATTAGAAGGTGTACACATCTTTTATAAGAACAACTGTCCTGTAACTTATTCGACGATTTTTTTTAAATCTAGTAAGTGATGTTATCGAAACTTGGCAAAGGCACACTTTACTTGGAAGCACGTCCACTTAGAAATGCAATGATTACATTGGCAATTATTAGACAAGCCGATTTTTTATTGTGCTATATCTCTCAAATGTATGACAAAATAGGACGAATTCTCTATCCCGACCGGCTTTATTTAAACCATGACCTGGGATAGGACCAGCCAACCAAGCAAAGCTGTTAATATTTGTGTCTCCTTTAGTTATTATCAGCAAGGCCAAATGGCTTATTCTGCTTTGCAGTTACATTCTCCACCTTTTCCCATTTGCTCAAAGACATTCTACTACTATATATCTACTACTTATCGTCCTTCTAAAAAACTAGCTACTGACATATCCAAAGAGTCGACGTGACAGCCATCGACCATGTACAACCTAACGTGTCGTACACTATTTAAGGACTGGCATGATGGTAAATCTGCTTGTCAGACATGACAGTATGTAAGTTTACACAAAAATTTGATGGCCATGCAGTGGCGTGTCAGCCCGTTCCCACTTTTAAAGCTGCAGATAGCTCTGCTTGTCCTATTGCAATGAGAACAACTGCAGTTTCCAGCCATGGCATGGATTCAGTGAATACTTACAATCTCTGCAGACAGCATATCACACCTGCAGGGTTCACGGCCTCTAAATTTTCACTTACCACCTGAAGGTCTGCCACCCGAAGCAAAGAGGCTTGTCCCGCTGCTAAACGGTTGACCAGTGATCATGCCACCACCAGGCCGTCCCTGACTGATAGGTAAGTTGCCACACTCCAGACCCATCACCAATCGGCAGTAGCTGAAGTGCACCCTGTGCTCGTTCATGGCGCTGTCACCACGCTCCCAGTTGCGTAGTACACCTCGGCAGAAAGCGCACTGGACACGATCGTGAACGCCTACAGAAAAACCAAGCAGGTCGGTGTGAGGCCTTGCAACAGCTAACAGTATGCTCAAGACACGTGGCTTGCAACAGGAAACGCTACTCACTCACGAAGAAGCTACCTGTACTGAGCACAAGCCCAGTGTGTGCAGACTGATAAACTATGCTCGAGAAACGCACAAGTATTGCAGCCTGTCATCACCGACGACATCCCAGCCATAAATGAACGGTGCGAGTAAATCTAATGCATCTTGCACAATTTCGTTCTACTGCAATACAGCAGAGAGCTTGGCTTATTTTCTAATTGTTCTCCAGCTTATAACATTTTATTCGGACAATAACTTTTCTTTGATAGGACACTGCAGCTATTTGTATAGAGCAGTAAATTTAGAATATGCAAAGCAGTAAACATTGTTCTAAAGAAACCTTAGCGGTTGCTATTCGGCATGAGGAATGGCGTAACCTGCTCGGAAGACTTGCTAGCTTCAATTTTGCATCACCAGCCAGTGATCACACATTCACAGCTTCACCGGAGAACGCCTAGAACCCACCAAGTAAAGCCAAGAAACAGCAGCTTTGTAACAAAACGGCAACTCGCGCTCAACGCGACCATACCCGTGTAGTAGAACCCAGCCGCTGCAAGCTCCTCCGGAGGCATAATCTCGCGAATTGGCCACAAGCCGGAGCCAAAGGTCCTCAGTCGTTCGGCTTCACTTCGCATGAGCTGCTCCCGTTCCTCGGGTTGAAGTGCCATGAGATTACGCACAAAATCCTGCTCACTTGTGCGGTCAGCACTATGCAGCGTGTATGTGGCAACCGGTGGAACATAGGCTTCTATAAAATCTGTCAGGAAAAATCGTGGCAGTTGGAACTTCTTGTCGCCGACCTTGGTATCCAGCTCATATTCCATTCCATCCTCGTGGCAAATGGCTCTGCCTAAAAGATTCGTCGAAGTCTTCACCACTCTCACATATTGCTGGCACTCCAATCAGTGTCACCTGCTATGTGAGGAGGCTATGCCTGGTGAAGCATTTCAGCTAGGTATGGAGAAGCCAAGCCGCGGCAACCTTGCCGGTCAGCTTAAGAACTTCACTCTGTACCAGACATGGGAAAACTACGGCCGGTGGGTCATATACGGCCCATTGTGCTTTCAATCGGCCGCCGAACTCGTCCACGTTATATTATTAAATTAAATTTTATTACAAAGACACCTCAATCATTTCACCTAGCTGTAATTCCCAACCTTTCCCCAGCAGATGGCAAAACCCGAAGACATTGACCCTTGAGTGTGATGCATTACGGTTACTCTCTATTTCATTTTGTCGCTTTGTACTTTACGAAGGCCGCGAGTAAAATAATAATAATACAAATAATAAAATAAACGAATAATTAAAATAATAATAATACGCAGGCCATGAGTAAAAGAAGAAACGAAAAGTAGACCTGCAGGCGTTCAGTAAAAATGAGTGGACCGAAGAAAAGAAAAGTAGACAGTGAGTGCCGAGTGTTCAATAAAGAGTGGTGGACAAGAAAATTGTTTTTGACTGAACTCCGATCAACAGCTTAATTTCTGATATGCCAATAAACTCTCGAGTGCGCTGGCTAAGTTGGGCAAAGTCTTTCAAAGAGTTTGGAAGCTGAAGGAGGAGATTGCTGCATTTTTGGAGTTTATGGGGGGAGATCCAAAGAATTTCCCGAGCTAAGTGACTGGCTTTATGAATTTGCGTTTGCTGTAGACATACTTTCCCACATGAATGAGCTGAACACCAAGCTACAGGGGAAAGATCAATTTGTGCACGACATGTACACAAATGTTAGGGCCTTCAAATTCAAGCTGACTCTTTTTTCCAGACAAATTTCAAACAAATCTTTCATTCATTTCACCAAGCTAGCCATGCACGCTAGCCATGCAGGAAGAGGCGACCCTAAACTCGCAGAAATACAGCAAATCACTGGAGGACTTGCACGGAGAATTCTCCCGTCACTACTGTGACTTTGACAAAATTGAAAAGTCACTTCATCTGGTTCCTGTCCCTTGTCACAACACCCTGAAATAGCACAACGGGAGCTGCAGTTGGAACTGATAGATCTTCAGTCTGACTCTGTACTAAAGAAGAATTGCTTGCACTCCATGCTGTGTCACCTGCTACATCATAGCGCTAGAAGGCCCTGCAACTAAACGATGGTGACAAAAGTAGTGGCACATCCTTAACAATAGCAGCATTAGCTATTCTGAGAAGGCAAGTTGAAATGTTTGAACGTGTCAAGCAACTAAGCAATACGAACATGCTAAAATACATGTCGAGATCAGATTTCAAAGCACGGAGCAACTAAATTCTGGATTTTTAATCGTTCTTGCCTCTGTAATACTACCGTGCACGTGTACACGAGCACTCAATAAATCCGCATGTGTTTACTCATTTTAGGCTTAATCTTCTCAAGCTATGCTAAAACTAATTTGAAATACATTTTGGGGCTCCTCTTACAGAACCTACTCCTCTGGTCAATGTCGTTTTCCTATCCTTACAATTAATCGAAGGCCATCACAGACCAAGCTTTTCTTTTGCATGCAGGATAACATTTTTGTTTCGAGAATGTTTCAATGGTCAAGTGACCGAGACAAGTGCACGACAAATAAATGCTATGCAAAAAGAACCACCTAGAATGTTCAAAGAAATTAAAATTGCAAACCAGCATGGTGCCGGTGGCACTACCATACGTTCTATTTGGTCAAAGCCTGAAACGTTTGGTTGAATGACTTTGAGACATGACTTGAAAGATGAAATTTAATGTCAGAAAACAGGCAACACTGAGTAATAATCAGGTGGTCATTAATTGAAAAATGTCGTAGGGGAACCAAGTCTGACATCGCTGCTACCATATCTACTGACCCGATGAAACAAAAAAAACTTGGAGCACTGATGCAAAGATAAAGGTAATGGGGCCATCAATCACAGGAGTCCATATGCTGCATCAACCCAGTGCCTCACAGAGCTTGGTCAATTTTGGTTTCGTAACCTGTATCCCAATAAAAACTTTCTAGCTGAATAAAAGTCAGAAGCACACTAAAAGTAGAATTTCCGTGACCGAAGCTATAAAGGGAAAAAAGGTGGCATCGGACCAATTATTAATGGCATGGCAATTAATCAGAAGCTGGCGATAAGTGTAACAAAAAGTAACTTAAATTATTGGCTGCAGGTGAAAGCTCAGGCAGTGATCTGCCATCCATTCTAATATGGGAGTCCATATGCTTCATCAACTAAATGGCTCATACAACTTTGGGAGCTAGGTCAATTCTGGTTCCTTAACATGAACCCCTAAACACCAGCACGATGAATAGAAATCAGAGGTGCATTAAGAGTGGGAAGCATTTCCACACGCCCAAAGCTTTACAGACAACAGGAGGAGCAACGGACAACAGTCACTGGTAGGGCAACTAATCAGAAGCTGACACCAAAACTAAAGGCAACTTAAATAATAAGCTGCAGGTTAAAGCTCAGGCCCTGATCTGACATCCATTCAAATGACAGAAGCTCAGAATTATCAAGGTCAATGAAAGCCCACGGTAGAATAGCTATCGTCACTACCTCATCGCTCAACTTTAAGCATTCGAAGGGCATCCAACATTTTAAGCTCCATGAACACAAGAAGAAGGAAGAGAATTGCTGACAAAGGAAGCATAAAACACGACGAAAAATACGAACACGAACACACCCTACTCGAGAAAATCGAGACTACGGCTGGAAAAAGTAGTCAGTTAGCCATCTCTGAGGGTCATGAATTCACTTTTATTGGTTTCAAAAAACACGGCTTCATACATCAGATGTAAAGTTAGTGTTAACATACCCATTTCAGAGAGCTAAATAGAAGTTGCTTGTTGCTACTAGGATAGGTTTTCTGACACTTCTATATACGCCATGCTCAGCATCCCATACATACCGTATTGACTCTTACAATTTTGCTTTTTGAGACTGTTTAGAATAGTTGGAGGTGGGGCTTTTCTTTTTGGCAGCCGGCCCCTTGTTATGTCAGAAGTCTCCGGCACACGTGGGGTGCCACAATGCATGGGTAAGACGTCACTTTAACCACTGAACCACAAAATGACTTCTTTAGGCCATGCATGAAAGCCTCTCGACAATAGCAAGCTTCAGTACCACCCCTTTTTAACACCTAGTTTGTGATAACCAACAATTTGTCCTACTGATTTTGGTGCTTTATTCTTTGTCTATTCAATGGCAGGAGGATGCAGTGTGAACAGTCAAATCGTACACACACACACACACACACACACACACACACACACACTGCACACACACACACACACTGCACACACACACACACACACACACACACACACACACACACACACACACACACACACACACACACATCCTCATGAAAAGGAAACTTGCAAAATTAGAAAGTGAAATTACTATTGTTCCAGCAGAACTGAGTTCTCTAGTGTAACACTAACTGAGTGTTCGTGGCTTTGAGAAGTTAAAGATTGCGACACATTTCATGTGCATTTGTAATGCCAATGCTCACTTGGAATTCTCGTACACCAGATCGGTGCTAGAAATACTCCCAGTTTAGAACTGACATACACGGCAGACTAAAAACACTTAGCTTAGCAATCTCTGCACGACTTATATGGCGATACGAAGATGGGTCGCACGGTTAAAATCGGCATTATGATATCGAACACCTAGACCGACCGTGAAGAATCCCCCAAAGACAGAATGGTGTTGCTATGCAGAAAAGTGTAAGTCGAAGAACGATTAAAAAAACGTGATAATTGAGCCACATTTCGACATTCGTCCCACAACGTTTCCATAAGATCACAAGTGAACATATGCAAACACACTCACTCACACGCATACAAGCATTGACACACAAGGGGGCATGCAGCCACATAAGGTGCTCTCTAAAGTAAAGCAATCATAGTTCGGCACCAGTGCAAACACTTGCAAAGGCCAGCATTCAACACTGTTACAGACCAACTAAGTATTTTCATACCTAGCAGTCGTTCGAAAAACGTTCATTGACAGCTAGTTCACATACACTGTATCTTTCCGAATTTAACTAGCCGTGATGGCACACTAGGTATGGCGGTTGTTTCACGACCTCGGTCCCGAGGTCGTGGGTTCGATTCCTGCGGTGGGTGATTCTGTATCGCCATTGCAAGCAGTGGTGATAGCCGTAAAGGCTCTTCTGTCGCTATACAAAAAGAGGCTGTTTAATCAGCTAGGATTTAAAAGCTACCTAACACAACCAAGAAAGCAGCTTTGGCAAGTAGATGCTAAATAAAAGGTTTCGTCCAAAGCGGAAGGTAAATAGTTGCACACATCTCGTGACTTGCCTGCACCACGACTAAATTCAAGTCTACCGGGAAGTTAGACTTAAGAGCCTAACTTCTGGTCAAAGTCCAATGCTATACCTTGACAATATGGGAAAGTTAGGCACAGCAGATTTCGTAAATTAACCTCAGAAATATCAGCTGACTGTACAACAGACTATTATCAATAGGTCATAAATGGCCACATGTCTAAAGCCTTACCATCATGAGGATTGTAGCCAGTATCTTTAATGACATCATCTTCACCAGAACCAACATGTTTTGACTTTTGTCTTCCCTCGATAATGCAGACAGATGGTGTGAAATCAGCCTCCTGCCAACTGGCATTCTCCTTCGGTTGGACTGCCTCAACGATGCGATCGTTATTTGACTGGCTTCGTATGGACTGGATTGAAATTCTTCTGCGTCCGGTTCCTTGGTAAAAGTGCCTGACTGGTAGCTTTAAAGTATGCAGGTTAATACAGGATGCTAATCGCAAGGAAAGCCGTGAGATGAAGACTGCACTGGTCTCCGATACAAGCCCTGCAGAATCAGAAGTCAGACTCACCATTCACCTGCTAAACAACCAATCCCAGTTAGAAGCCTCAAACAATACGATGTCAACCGATCCTGTGTGGCCAAAAGACACAAGTCAAAGTTTAATCGCCAGTGTCTCGAGCTCGGTAATCGAATTCTTCGTTGTGGCATCCACGTACAGTAACCTACTCTGACCTTTTCATTCCTTAATACAATGCAGCAGCGAGGTAAGAACCTCATGTCGATAACTGACTGCATGCATCGATTTTCGACAGGGAATACACTAACTGCTGTCACCATAAGAATGAGAGTATGTACCTTTACGAAGTGGTAACTTCAATGTATAAGGCATCACAATTAGTCCTGTTAACCCTATAGAAAGGCGTACCAGCCACAGTAGCTTCCGCCATGCCGTATGGTTTTTTCATAAACGCGTACAGTGGCGTTACCGATAAGTTAGCAGCGAAGCAGCTTAAACCAGCACATTGCAGCTTATAGAACTGCCACTTTAAAAGACAGTTAAATATTGTCGGTGTGCTAACATGTATGACATTAACTGGCTAGGACATTATTGACCTGCTCTTCCTTGCAAAGATGTCGCTCAAGCCTATTTCCTTGCCCAAAAACTCCTCAGTGGCGATGTCAACTGCTATTTAAAGAGCAGCATAAACGAGGCGGTACCAATCGCGTGACTAGACTACGGCATGACTTTGGGAAAATTACAGGTTGCCTATTATAAGGCTAGACTGGACCGAACTGGCCTAAGCAGTAGCATCTGGCAGGCAGCAAAAGATCAAAGGCAGAGGTGACCAGCTACAAAAACTTGCCACACAGCACGAATACAAAGGAACGAGAATTAGAATATGATATAATACTATAGAATAGAAACAAAATAAATAATAAATAATAAAATAAAATAATATAAAAATAAATAAATAAAATGAATTCCTTCACCCCTTCTAGATCATACACAGTAAGAGCACACTACAGCTGTCGTGATTAGCATATATTCGGCAAGTAGGAGGGGAGCTAAGAGTAGGTCCAGTTGTAGTTCCAAATTTCCAGGTGACAATGAGAATATTAAAAAGATAGGCACCACAGAATGTGCAAAACAACCGGCAAAATATCGCGTGACCATGCCATACATGCTTATCAATAAGTTCACAAAGGCTACTTGACCCTAGGTTACCGACATGTGGATTGTAGCCGATACCTTTGTCGACGTGATCTTGGCAAGACGTAGGAGAGTTAGATTCTTGCAGTTCCTTGCCAAAATGATCAGAATGTAAGACATTCGAGCTCCGGGAACGCCCATCGTCCTTTGCTAGTTCTGCAAATTTGCTGTGATCGCCATGTGCATGGGACTGGCTATTACAAGGAGACTGTATTAAACTGCTTTCCACTTCAGTTTCCGTGGCAGAACTGCCCGACAGAGAGTTGACGTTGGATATGTCAGATTGCTGTGATGGCAGACCAGTGACTGCAAAGAAATGATTGTAGCTGTCTTTCCCTGCATAACATGAAAAAAACCGGCGATAGAGAAGAATGTCAGATCCGTTCCTGAAAAAAATTGATTCTACCTGTATTTGCCAGCATCGGAATAAAAAGCCACCATAGGTGAAGAAAGCTGTACTATTTAAACGGCACGGGATTGTAATGGAAGCCCAGCTTAGTCTGTACTGAAAGAGACCATTCTGACCCACTAGACATATTTAAATTTTGATGAAAGCCAAAATATTTGTATGCAAGATAACTATTAGTTTACCGCTAAGGAACAATACCTAATACATATATATAAATGAGACTGTTAAATCAGCTAATATCTTATCTACCTTCAAATGGGAAAAATACTGCTTCGACAGCAAAAGATTTTAATTTGTTTTCAATCACAAGTAAGCTAATTATTTAAGTAAATACTTGCAGCATCACAACAGAAGCAATACTAGGTTTTGAAACGAGAAGCAAATTCCATTCAGTTTTGCTCACCTGTGACAATTAAAGTCTCTAATAACCCTACCAGCAGTTGAGAGTTAAAAAAACTGATCAAGAAATAGGCTCTTGCATTGCTTCTGCTCATTAGCATTTTTTTATTTCTCCTAATGTTCTCGAGGCGAGTCCCCCGTGAATGGCCACAAGTCTGTGCCTGATCTAATAGAAAGTGAGGGACCACGATTCTAACGTTTTTGCATGAAATCTTTTTTGCCGGATATGATCCAGGATGCAATAAAAGAAAAAACAGACATTTAAGTGATGCTAACGGATGTCGCACTTTAATCTCAAGTACGCACATTTCAAGCACTTCTAGGTCCTCACACTACAAAAACCTGTTCGTAGGTAAGTCACGAAGCGGGCAATCCTATATTGCCTAATGCCAGTTAGGTAATTGAGTCGATTTTGGGACTACAAATGTTTAAGAGGCTGCTAAATCAGCAAGACTACTTTTAAAAGTCCACATAAATGGCCTAGAGAAGTCAATTCATCAGGACTTAGGGACACATAACATAGCTAGATAACAAAATCTTGGAGGCAGCGTAGCACAGCAAAATGTAAAGCGCCTAGAAAGAGATTAAGTTCCCTGAGGGCGCTTTATCAAGTGCAATATTATTATTATTATTATTATTATGCAGGTGGGGGTTCATTCAAAGTAAGAATTATAAACTTAACAGTAAAGGAAAACTCGAGATATAAGAATGGTCTCTCTCTCTCTCCCTCTCTCTCCCTCTCTCTCTCTCTCTCTCTCTCTCTCTCTCTCTCTCTCTCTCTCTCTCTCTCTCTCTCTCTCTCTCTCTCTCTCTCTCTCTCTCTCTGCAGCTCCCGGCTTGTACGGACGTTATCCTCTGGCACATACATGAGCTTGACGTGAGGTTTGAGAAGCCCAAGACTGCCGTTTCATTGCAACGTCCAGTAAACTGCATACTTAACCGCCCCCAAGTTGGCACATAGCTTGGGCAGACTGCAAGTTGTGCTGATGTACGACAGTGGAAGCAGAAATGAGCTGAGCATTTCTCAAAGAGATGGTCTGTCGACCAGCAGTTGGTGCTGCGGGAGGGGGGCTGTGCCAGTCGGCTTTGATGGAGCCGGCCTCCCCTCGACCACAAGGACCGGAGGAATTGGTCTGTTCATCGTCATGGACAAGCCAATAGTAGCCTATTTTTAACTATAGTAACTTGAGATTGAGAGACTATCGGTCATTGAGAGTGAGGAAAAAGAGTTTTCACCTCGATCCTTGGCGGCATATGCGAAGCACCTGGATAGAGACTAGGATATCTTAGCGTGATATAGCAATGGTTATAATGAATAATTGCTATATTCAATAAGCATGTTTCGGCTTTCTGTGGCAACGAAAGCCACATTTCATCTATAAACATGCTCAAAAAGACTTTACAGAACCTCCAGGCGATGCAACTTCATCGGCAACGGGTACTACCCTAAAAAGTTCTAGCAAAAAAGAGCTCGTCTCCCTAAGACGATATACCATCATCTCTGTGGCCTTCACTGGCAGGCCAACTTAGCCCGGCCAGTAACCGAGATTTTGAATGCTTTTTTTGCGAAAAGGGGTCGTCCCCAAGTCCTTCAAACCGGCAATCTATAGACCCATACGTAAAAAAGCCTGGATATGATACAGAGGTCCTTGCAAACTATCGTCCAGTTTTCCCTTCTTCCTTTCTTGTCAAAGATTCTTGAAAAAAAATTGTTGCCTAGCAGCTGGTTGAACGTATTGAAAAGAATGAAAAGTCAGAAATATTTCAATCGGGGTTCAGGAGGCAGCACTCCGCTGAAACTGCTCCTCTGTGTGTTAAAAATGACATTAAACATGGCAACGATGACGGGCATGTCACTGCCATAGGTCTGCTAGATCTGTCAGGTGCCTTCGACACTATTGATCACGATAATTTACTTGAACGATTGAGAACAACAATCGGCCGAGCAGACAAAGCACTGGCATGGTTTAAATCGTACTTGTCTGATCGTGTTCAATCCGTGTCGTGTGGGGGTCAGGTCTCACACACGAGAAGGGTCACCTGTGGAGTCCCTTAAAGGTCTGTACTCGGTTCCCTTGCTGTTCTCCATTCATAGTCAAACCTCTGGGAAGAGTGATTAAGGCCCATGGAATAGGATGTCACTTTTATGCTGACGATACTCGGCTGTATGCGTCATTCAAACCATCGGAATCTGCTGAAGCAACTGAGAAACTGAATGCTTGCCTTGCCGACATTCGGCTGTCGGAAAACTTCTTGAAACTTATCGATTATAAAACCGAACCACTGCTAATAGCACACCCTAAGCATGTTGCTGGATTAGAAGGTTGTGCTCTTCTAAAAGGTAAAGCTGTTGTGCCATCTTCACCATGTGATCGAAATTTAGTTGTCATTTTCGACAGCTGCCTCAATTTTAAAAAGCTTCATTCAGAAGACTGCCTCTACTGCTAGCCATCACGTCAGATCCCTATCCAAGATTGGGAGCTGTCTTCCACAGTAACTGGCAGAAAAGTAAACTAGGTCCTTAGTTCTGTCTCGGCTTGATTACTGTAATTACCTTTTTGCTGGGCTACCGGAGAAAGCAACTAGGCCACTCCTGCTAAATGGCTGCAAAGCTAATCTTCAACTCAGCGTAAGCATGGATGGATAACGACGTCGAATGAACAGATAGTTTCACTATATCAGTTACAAACACGATACCGGTATGCAAACATCGTTACACCTAAAGATAGCTACAGCTTTACACTATGCCAACTTCAGTTTACCTAGCATCGTAATGAATCATGTTAACTGCTAGACCTAGAGTAGCAGCCGCAGCAGCTTTGGCCATACTGCGAGGATTTCTTTAGTTTGGGCCTATAGTGGTGCTACTGATTGTTTAACGGCAGAAGGACTTAAATCAGAGCATTAAAGCAGAAAGGTTTGCCATTATCAAAGTCAGTTACATATTGTTGGGTTTCCTAGCATTAATGCCATTAATTTGGTCACATAATAAACGTCGGCATTATGATACCGTCGATACAACAACCGCGAAACCTAACAAAACCCAGAACTTCATTCCAATACATAAAATAATGGTTAGGAGAACGACATGAGATGTCATAATTGAGCAAAATTATGACAACATTGCTCAACAGTTAATGAAAACACAGTTGCACACACACACACACACACACACACACACACACACACACACACACACTCATTCTCAGCTGACGGAGGAGATCAATGCATTTTTAGAGTTAATGGGGAGAAAATCCGACAAATTTCCCGAGCTAAGTGACAAGAACTGGCTTTGTGACTTTGCCTTTGCTGTAGACATACTTTCGCACATGAAGGAGCTGAACACCAAGCTACAGGAGAAAGATCAATTTGTGCACGACATGTACACAAATGTTAGGGCCTTCAAATCCAAGCTGACTCTTTTTCCAGACAAATTTCAAACAAATCTTTCATTCATTTCGCCACGCTAGCCATGCAGGAAGAGGCGACCCTAAACGCAAAGAAATATAGCAAATCACTGGAGGACTTCCAAGGAGAATTCTGCCGTCGTTAAAAAAAAAAAAAAAAGTTGAAAAGTCACTTCATCTGGTTTCTGTCCCCTGTCACAAGACCCTAAAAAACAGCCCCACGGGAGCTGCAGTTGGAACTGATAGATCTTCAGGCTGACTCTGTATTAAAAGAGAATTGCTAGCACTCCATGCGGTGTCACCTGCTACATCATAGTGCTAGTAGGCCCTGCAACTTAACGATGGTGCCAACATCAGCGTGCACATCCTTAACAATAGCAGCATTAGCTATTCTGAGAAGGCAAGTTGAAATGTTTGAACGTGTCAAGCAACTAAGCAATAAGATCATGCTAAAATACAAGTCGAGATCAGATTTCAAAGCAAGGAGCAACTATATTCTGGATTTTTAATCATACTCGCCTCCACAATCCACTCGCCTGCACATGTACACGAGCCCTCAATAAATCCGCAGGTGTTACTCATTTAAGGCTCAATCTTTCTCAAGCTCTGCTAAAACTAATTTGAAATCCATTTTGGGGCTCTTCTTACACAACCTACTCTTCTGGTCAACGTCATTTTCCCCTATCCTTCCAATTAATCGAAGGCCATCACAGGCCAAGCTTTTCTTTTGCATGCAGGATAAATTTTTTTGTTTCGAGAATTTTTCAACGGTCAAGTGACCGAGACAAATGCACGACAAATGAATGCTATGCAAAAAGAACCAGCTAGAATGTTCAAAGAAATTAAAATTGCAAACCAGCATGGTACCAGTGGCACTACCATACGTTCTATTTGGTCAAAGCCTGAAACTTTTGGTTGAATGGCTTTGAGACATGACTTGAAATATGAAATTTAATGGCCGGAAACTGGCAACACTGAATAATAATCAGGTGGTCATGATTTTAAAAATGTCGTATGAGAAGCAAGTTTGACTTCGCTGCTACCATATCTACAGAGCCGACGAAATACGTCTTAACCGAGGGAATTAAAAAAAAAGGTGCTCTAATTGGCATGCCAGCAAAAAAAGACTTGGAGCACTGATGCAAAGATAAAGGTAATGGGGCCATCAATCACAGGAGTCCATATGCTGCATCAACCCAGTGGCTCATAGAGCTCGATCAATTTTGGTTTCGTAACCTGTATCCCAATAAAAAACTTGCTAGCAGAATAAAAGTCAGAAGCGCCCAAAAAGTGGAATTTCCATGACCGAAGCTATAAAGGAAAAAAAGGTGGCACCGGTCCATTATGAATGGCATAGCAAATAATCAGAAGCTGGCGAAAAGTTGTATCAAAAAGTAACTTAAATTAAATCAGCCTGCCTACGTATGTAATCAAACTGAAATACAGCTGATATTCTACAACAAGGGTTGACCAACTAGAGTTTAATTTCATGTTAATCATGTAACGTCAAATATCATAGAAAACAGTGTTTTGAGTTTACCGACCAAATTAGACGATATAGTATATGCAAGCACACGTGCAACGGTCCTGCACTCTACATCTTCGAACAGCAATAAACCTACTAATCCAAAATAGGCGTCTTTGAGCTATGGTTTGTATTGCTTATTATTGAAAATAGTATTCTTTATTTACCAACCAAATTGTATGCGATTGCACTAAGGCGTTATATTGCCATGTCTTCGGACGGCCCAGGTCATTGGAAGCCATAGCGTTAGAACAAGCCGACGCAATGTCCTAAAATTAGGTAGATAAACCCGAAACACATCGGCGTTAGAATTAGTCGGGGGGGGGGGGGGGTTCGCTGGTCCAAGACACTGCATCAAAAAGCATGTTCGTCATGCCGTAAAATTTTGAAAGTAAACCCGGAAAACTGTTTTCTGTAAATTAATATCAAAACTGCAGCTGTGAAAAGCTTATTGTGGCAACGGTAGCTGTATTGCTGGTCAAGCTAAATTAAATTATTAAATAAACAATTAAATAAAAACATTGAATGAAATAAAGCAGTCGCTCGTCGAGTGGAATGTGGACATAATCTGGTCGTTGGGCGCAGTCAGGGGGCATAGGTATTGGGGCGACAGGTCGCCCCCCCCATTAGCCAACTTGGCCCTGCCACTTTTGAGCTCCTCTGCAAGTCTAGTACATCCGTAACGGATGCTACTAAAGTTACGATTGAGAGGCTATCGGACACGGAGTGACGAAAAAGAGTTGCAAGGTGGCGAGATTTCTGTTGAACATTTCTGGGCTGCATCCAGAGAGGAGCTATGCAATAGATGTACGAGAGTCTGATGAAGCAGGTGCTCCGTCGAGCAGCCATACCCTTCCAGTGACACGGCCTTTCTTTACAAGGTCAAACTCTACAAGGTCATGTCAATCCAATGCTCATCATTAAAAAGCACGGGTCCAGGAAGGCTTCTCACATCGTTCGTCAAGGAAAATCACGTTAGTCCATGTTACGGTTAGCGGTTTCTTTAGTATTAGGCGGTAAGCAAGATACAGTAGCCAATGTGACGAGCTACTATAATTTGCAACAGTGCATGAATATAATCGACACTAGAGCTCACTGCCTGTGGACTTGATTCGCCGAGTCATAGTATAATTATACATCTATTACATGGTCACTCCCAAACATAATGGTCGCCATCTTGCCACGTGGTGGAAGTGCCGTGTGATGGAAGGATGGCAGTACATAATCGCTTTAATTGGTATGGACAGAAATAGACGTATAACACATAATAGCAATAAATAGAGTAGAGACTGTCGTATTTCTAGATCTTGCACAGTTACTGGACATTACAGGGATTAATAATAATATAGATACAGCCAGTAGGAGAGAAGCTAAGTGCAGTTCCAGTTGTATTGCTAAAGTTCGAGGAAATACCACGGGAATATTTAAAAGATAAGCAAAATAGATTTGCTAATCAGATCTAAAAATATCACGTAAACGTGCGACAGGCAAATACCAATCAGTCTCTCTAACGGCTGCTTGTCTAAAGCCTTACCGACAGGAGGATTGCAGTCAATATGTTTGAGGACGTCTTCTTGACCGGAAGCATACCGGTTAGAATCCTTTTTTCCCCTGTTAAATAATAATAATAATAAAATAATAATAATTCACTTGATAAAGCACCCTCAAAGACCTCTGATCTATTTCTAGGCGCCTTACGTTTGCTGCAATATAAATGAACAGATGGCGAGTTCTTTCTTAGCATTCACGCAGGACGTCAACTTCGCTTGCTTGTATTGTTGGAGCAATATCATTTGGCGGTTGGGTATCGTCGATCCGGAATGAACTGTCATCCCCACAAATGTTATTTTTCCTCTCGAGAATTGTCCGAATAGGATTCCACGTTAGGGCAATCTTTCGATGGCGGGAACAGTGCCTGAAAAAATATATGCTAGCTGTGTTTGCAATCATAGAATAAAAGTAATAACAGATGGAAAAAAGCTGTACGATTAAAAACGGCATGGATCTGAAATAGAAGTACTGCTTAGTTTGTATTACTAATACACACAATTATGACCCTACTCGACACATTAAATTATGAAGACAGTAAGTCTTATGCAAGATAACTATTGACCTACCGTTAAGGAAAAGTACTTAATACAAATATAAATGAGGCTGTTAAATCAGCTAATATCTTATCTATCTTCAAATGCTCAAAATACTGCTTCGAGAGCAGAAAACTTCAATTATTTTCGTCTTTGATACCAGCAACGCTAATATTAAGTAGACACTTTCAGCATCACAACAGAAGCAGTCCTAGATTCTGCAAACAGAAGCAAATTACATGCATATTCTGTTTTCGTTTGACCATGAAAACTCCCGGATAACCCTAGCGCTTGAGAGTTCACAACCATTCAATATACAGTGGTATCGCAGCTTACGACTTTCATTCCATCAGTGCCGGAGCTCGTAAGTAAAATTACTCATATGTCAAATCCATTCTCCACACTGAACTAAATTAAAATGCCATTAATCCGTTCCGGACCATTAAAAAAAAGCGCTGCGATTTTTGTCGTGTTCTTAAATTAAAAAAAATATACCTAAAATAATGAATACTGTTTTTAAAAACAATACAATAAAATGTCTTTTAATAAATAGGCTTTATCAATCCTAATGTAAAGGAGCATCTTTTAGATCGGACGACTTGAAGATGCTAATAGAATTAGTAGAGAAAGGCTGAAACTAATATTTGAATCTTATTCGCTGATGTTTGCCCTTTTCACTGGGCTTTCCTAGCTTTCAGTTTATTGACTGGGCCAGTACGCAGACAGACCGATAGTTATCAGTTATGCGATAAACTCTCACACGATGACATTGTCTAAACAGAGTACGGTATATATTTAGCTGTTCCTGTCATAGTCGGATTTGACGCCGGAGTCTGGCAATCTTGTGCGTCAAAGCACCACGACGGCTCGCTCGAGTCAGGGAACAAACCCACAGGCCTGTACTTGGCGTCACAGCAGGGTCGTAGGGCAGTGCATCTTACAACGGAACACCGTTCGCTGCCGTACCCTTATAGGCCTGAGTAACCTACACGCTGTGTGACGTTCGCTGCGACAAACTCGCGATGGAGTATCTGAAGCTGGCTCTCATAACCCGAATTTTAGCTCGTAACTCAATGCGAAAACCCGGCCGAGAGACAGCTTGTATCTCGAAACATTCGTATGTCGAGGACACTCGTTAGCCGAGGTACACAGCACTCTTTCGATACTCCGTCTCACTGGCTAAGACATTTCCGTTTCATGTGCTCTAGCAGAATCCCGATGACATTAAGTCTGTGTCTGGTCAAATAGAAATATGAGGAACTAGGATTCTAATATTTTTTTTCCGGAAATACCTTTTTTGCTGCAAATGTGCAGGATGCAATAAAAAACAGTCATCGACATAGTGAATGCCAAAGTGCCACATTTCAAACACTTCATTTCAAAAACTTTTTCAAACGGGTGATCATGCCTCCAAAAATCTCTCTTAGTCATGCAGAAGGCAATCCTTGATCGGCTACGGGCAAATTTGGCAATTGCAAACGTGAGATTCATTCGCCACTACATATACTTGTGAGGCTGTTAAATCCGAGTCTTTCTTTAATTAAGTCCACATCAATGGCAAAGACGTCTCACCTTCAGCTAAGCAGGTCCTGTTTGGAGCGGCATATACGAGGACAGCTGAATGCAATGTCACAAAAGATATAAGCAGAATACCTAAAGGTATTACCAAGAAGTTATGTAAAGGTCCGCACTGCCCCTTGCAGTCGCCCAAGAGCTGTCTAGCCCTTGGAGAAATGTGCAACCAATGACTGCAGGTACCTCTGTTGAAATATCGTAACAATCCTCGACCCTGATGGAGCTGTTTAGGCGAACCCTAATCTGGATAGAGCTGCCATGAGGTTGCTTGCTGTCATATCTTCATGCTGACTCTATTGACAGTGCAGGTCTGTCTGTGGACAGAATCGGTGTCAATATTCTTGGGCAGATCATTTACAACGTTACTTTCTATTTGCAGGTAAACTGCCAGTACATATCTTGCCCGATTTTAAGTGCAGTGTCGTGTATAAAAGTTTTTACAACTGATAATTCGTAACTTATTGTCAGTGTTTGCTTCTTCTTGGTGTAAGCGAAATGCTCCGGCCCTGTTCTGTTTCGAGTTTTAACAGTTAGCTGGTGTTGGCAATTTAAGATTTTGAGGAATACAGTCGGATTCATTTTCCTTCTAATTCTGTTTTAAACATAAATCCAGCGGATTTATTAGAAGGTGTACACATCTTTATAAGAACAACTGTCCTGTAACTTATTCGACGATTTTTTTTTAAATCTAGTAAGTGATGTTATCGAAACTTGGCAAAGGCACACTTTACTTGGAAGCACAACGCCCCACTTAGAAATGCAATGATTACATTGGCAATTATTAGACAAGCCGATTTTTTATTGTGCTATATCTCTCAAATGTATGACAAAATAGGGACGAATTCTCTATCCCGACCGGCTTATTTAAACCATGACCTGGATAGGACCAGCCAACCAAGCAAAGCTGTTAATATTTGTGTCTCCTTTAGTTATTATCAGCAAGGCCAAATGGCTTATTCTGCTTTGCAGTTACATTCTCCACCTTTTCCCATTTGCTCAAAGACATT